>CAUYUJ010018491.1:70756-145756 GCA_963575745.1 Prorocentrum cordatum
TCTTGGGGCCATCGTGGGACATTTTGGGGCCATCTTGGGCCGTCTTGGCCTCCTGAGGCTCGCTTCGGAGCCTCTTCGGGCAATCTCGGAGGCCTCTCGGGCCGTTCTGGCCGCGCGGGGGCGTCACTATGAGAATTCTGGGGTGGCCCGGAGCAGCCATGATTTGAGGTTCCCCCCCGTCTGTTAACTGTTTGGTGACGCGGCGTGGCCCCCTAGCAGACAGTAAAAAGGAGGCAGGAAACAGGTCTGGAGAGACAAAAGGCCAAACAACAAATGACAACACATAACACATGACAGCAGACCGCACACACCTTCGCAGCCTTGCGCCCCCGGAGGGGACCGGCGGATATAGGCGCGCGTCTATATTGCGAGGGCCAGGACGACAACGACGATGACGACGACGCTGACGTGGGTCAGAGTCCTCAGGGATTCTGTTTGGGGTCTCTTCGGAGCGCTCTCGGAGGCCTCTGGGGGGTTTGGGGGGCCCATTCGGAGCATCTTGGAGGCCTCTTGGGAGCATCTTGGGAGCCTCTTAGGAGCCTCTTGGGGCTTCCTCGGGACCTCTCGGGGGCCTCCAGGAGCCTCTTGGAGCCTCTTGGGGGCCTCTTGGGCGCCTCTTGGGGCCTCCTGGGAGCCTCTCGGGGCGGAGGACTCGAAATGTCCGTTTGGTTCCCCTGTGTGGGCACCCTCTTGGAGTCCTCTTTGGGAGCCTCTTGGGCCGTCTTGCAGGCGTCTTAGGCCGTCTTCGAGTCCTCTTTGGCCCGTTTCGGGATCCTTTGGGAGGCCTCTTGGGGCGATCGTTGGAGCCTCTTGGGCCGTCTCGGAGCGTCAAGAACGCCCAAGTCCTTGAAAAAATTAAGGAAAATCAGGAAATGTTGCCTCTTCGGGCTCTCTTGGGAGTGCTCTTTGGGGCCTCTTGGGGCGTCTTCAGCCCTCTTGGGCCGTCTGGAGGGCGTAAAGACATCTTGGAGCGATCGTTCGGCGATTCGGGGTCCTCTTGGACCGTCTGGGGGGCCTCTTGGGGCACTCTTGGCTCGTCTTGGGACGTTTTTGGGCCCCAGGCACCCCCAGGGGGGGTGGTACTCTGACCCTAGACCCCCTGTGGACCCCACCCAGGGACGCTCCCCCCCCCCCACTGGCGGGGAAGGGATCAAAGGGAAAGGGCTTCCCTTCGACTCAATTATCCCGTTGCTCAATTTCGTTTTGGTTGGCGTGCTTGAGGAGGAGGGCCGAGGAAAAGGGGAGGGCGGCGACGGGCCTAGGGAAGGAGCGGCGACGACGACGACGGCGTCGACGAAGACGAGTCAAACGGAACAGCCTCTTCCACACGCTGACATGGTCGGCTGATTTATGTATTGAATGGCGTAGACAGTACATCGAATAGTAACGAAGTTATTGTGCTGGATACGCGCATGTAAAACAGCTGTCCCTGCGAGAGCACTGCTGTTTCGACGGCCACGTCGTCGTATGTCTCTTCCGAGATGGTCGTTGTCGCCATTCTCTCATCCCCTTCATTATCCTCCCTCATCTCTTTCTCCTCCTCCTTCGTCATACCCCTTCCCCCTTCTTCCCTTTCCTCCTTCCCCTCCGCCCTCCTTCCCCCTCCTCCTCCTTCTCGTCCTCCTCCCCCTTCCGCCATGGTCCTCCTCCTGGTCCTCCTCCTGATCATCCTCTATGTTCATGCTTTCCACGCGTGCGCTCATGCTCCCGTGATCATTATCATCCTGCTCCCCTTCCTCGTCCCCCTCCCATCTCTTTATCCTTCCCCCCCTCTTTCTATTACGCTTCCTCCCCACGCTTCTCCTCCTCCCTTTTCCCCCCGTCCTCCTCGGTGTTCTCCCCCCCTCATCCTCCTGCTCCTCATCCTCCCACCTCGTGTCTCTTTCCTGCACGGCGCTTTCCGTTCGGACGTTTCGTCTGCCCGCCCAGACGCCACCCGACCTCCCTTTTGTGCCTCCCCTCGCCCCGCCTCCGCGCGGCAGACGCCGGGCCCAGCACGCCACATGCCACGCAGGTATCAAGCACCGATGCGGTACCCGTGTCGGCGAAGACAGGAGATTCAACGCATCCAGGGGCGAGGGGTGGAGGGGGGTAGCCAGGTGCGCCGCGAGCGCGCTCAGCTGGACTCTCTACTCCATCCTCTCTATTTCTGAGTCTCCCTCTTTTTTTACATCTCTCTCTCTCAGTCTCTCTCTCTCTCTCTCTCTCTCTTTCTCCTCATGGAACAAGGAACCATTCAATAAGGAATCCAGGGTCTGGAAGCCAGCGGGGCACCAACTGAGGCTTGGCCATGGATGTCACCGCCGCCCTCATTAGAGAAGGAGTCCTCCAGGCTCTGAAGCCTCTTGGGCATTTTCCGTAACCATCGCCCCCCAACGTCTGACACCTCTTTCTCCATTTTCTATCTCCCTCTTCCTCTCTCTCTCTCTCTCTCGCACGTTTCCTCGGCGCAGGAAAAGGAGGCGGATGAGGAGGAGGCTAGGTCCACGGGGAGGACGCGTAAGGACAGAAGAACGAATGCAGGGAGTGAGAGGGACAGAGGGGGAAGAGGCGGAGGAGGAGGAGGTGGAGGAGGACGGAGCGAGAGGAAGAGGCGGACGGTGAGGCGAAGGGACAGAGGATAAGGGGAATTGGGAAACGGAAGCGGAGGAAGGGGAGGAGCGGGGCCAGGAGGAGGAGGAGGAGGAGGGCAATCCATAACAAGGAGGAGGACACCTACGCCGCAGGGTGTAGGGCGAGGAGGGAGAACGTCTGCGGGGCGTTGACGGTGGACCAGGGCGACGAAGCAGCAAAACGGTAACGAGGACGACCACGAGGACGAGGGTGTGGGCCAGGCGCTCGCCGTCGCTGGCCTGGGGGTGGTCGGCAGGGACTTTTACGGCGTGTTCCCGCTGCGGGGCAAGCTGAGGACAGCGGGCATTCTACGATTGCCGCGGGAGGGGGATGAGAAGAAGAATGGGAAGGACGAGGAGAAGGATGAGGAGGAGGTGGAGGAGAACCATATAAGTTGTGGTGGGGACTACAGTAGTAGTAGTAGTAGTAGTAGTAGTAGTAGTAGTAGTAGTAGTAGTAGTAGTAGTAGTAGTAGTAGTAGTAGTAGTAGTAGTAGTAGTAGTGGTAGTAGTAGTAGTAGTAGTAGTCTAGTAGTAGTAGTAGTAGTAGTAGTAGTAGTAGTAGTAGTAGTGTAGTAGTAGTAGTAGTAGTTGTAGTAGTAGTAGTAGTAGTAGTAGTAGTAGTAGTAGTAGTAGTAGTAGTAGCAGCAGTAGCAGCAGTAGTAGTAGTAGTAGTAGTAGTAGTAGTAGTAGTAGTAGTAGTAGTAGTAGTAGTAGTAGTAGTAGTAGTAGTAGTAGTAGTAGTAGTAGTAGTAGTAAAGTAGTAGTAGTAGTAGTAGTAGTAGTAGTAGTAGTAGTAGTAGTAGTAGTAGTAGTAGTAGTAGTAGTAGTACTACGAGTAGTACGAGTACGAGTACGAGTACGAGTACGAGTACGAGTACGAGTACGAGTAGGAGGAGGAGGAGGAGGAGGAGGAGGAGTAGTAGTAGTAGTAGTAGCACTAGTAGTGGTAGTAGTCGTCGTCGTAGTCGTAGTCGTAGTCGTAGCAGTAGCAGTAGTAGTAGTAGTAGTGAGTCTAAAAATAGTAGTAAGTATTCGATGTAGTAGTAGTAGTGAGCGATGGCAGTCTAGTAAGTAATAGTAAGTAGTAGTAATTTAGTAGTAGTAGTAGTAGTAGTATAGTAGTAGTAGTAGTAGTGGTAGTAGCAGTGGGCAGTAGTAGTAGTAGTAAGATATTAGCAGTAGTATATTAGTAGTAGTAACCAGTGAAGTAGTAGTCCCAGTAGTTGTAGTATACCAGTAGTAGTAGTAGTACCAAGTAGTAGTAATGTAATCAGTAGAAGTAGTATAGTAGTAGTAGTAGATAGTAGTAGGTTAGTAGTAGTAGTAGTAAGTATAGTAGGTAGTAGTAGTAATGATGGTAGTAGTAGTAGTATGTAGTAGTAGTAGTTAGTAGTAGTAGTAGCAGTAGTAGTAATAGTAGTAGTAGTAGTAGTAGTAGTAGTAGTAGTAGTAGTAGTAGTAGTAGTAGTAGACGCAAATCCGGACTGCGGCCCCATCCCAAAGGGGGAAAGGGTTTTACCCCCCCCCGGGGGGGACCTACGGCGTCGCGTCGCGTCGCAGGGGTGGGAAGGGCAGACAATCGTGGACTTGCGGTTTCCCGTTGGTTCCTGCGGATTCCGATTGATTCCAGAGAGAGATGCCTGAGAACTTTTGCGCGATGAGCGATTTTTACCTAACAGCGAAGACTGAGGGGTTTCTAGTAGGGTCAAAAGAGAGCATCTTTACCCCCAGAACTCCATTCCCGGGTCACATTCTGAATGCCCGGAGCCAATTGTAGGCCACTTCGTGGTCTTCGAGTTCCCAGAACTCCACTCCCGGGCCACATTCTGAATGCCCGGAGCCCACTGTAGGCCACTTCGTGCTCTTCGAGTTCCTAGAACTCCATTCCCGGGCCACACTTTGAATGCCCGGAGCCAACTGTAGGCCCTTCGTGGTCTTCGAGTTCCCAGAACTCCGTTCCTGGGTATGATTTTGAATGCCCGGAGCCAACTGTAGGCCACTTCGTGTTCCTCGCGTTCCCAGAATTCCATTCCCGGGCCACATTTTGAATGCTGAGGCAGGCTGATGTTGAGGCTGAGGCAGGCTGAGGCCGAGGCTGAAGGCAGACTGAGACTGAGGCTGAAGCAGGCTGAGGCTGAGGCTGAGGCAGGCTGAGGCTGAGGCTGAGGCAGGCTGAGGCTGAGGCAGGCTGAGGCTGAGGCCGAGGCTGAAGGCAGACTGAGGCTGAGGCTGAAGCAGGCTGAGGCTGAGGCTGAGGCAGGCTGAGGCTGAGGCTGAGGCAGGCTGATGCTGAGGCAGGCTGAGGCTGAGGCTGAGGCTGATGCAGGCTGAGGCTGAGGCAGGCTGAGGCTGAGGCCGAGGCTGAAGGCAGACTGAGGCTGAGGCTGAAGCAGGCTGAGGCTGAGGCTGAGGCTGAGGCAGGCTGAGGCTGAGGCTGAGGCAGGCTGATGCTGAGGCAGGCTGAGGCTGAGGCTGAGGCTGATGCAGGCTGAGGCTGAGGCAGGCTGAGGCTGAGGCCGAGGCTGAAGGCAGACTGAGGCTGAGGCTGAAGCAGGCTGAGGCTGAGGCTGAGGCAGGCTGAGGCTGAGGCAGGCTGAGGCTGAGGCTGAGGCTGAGGCTGCAGGCTGGCTGAGGCTGAGGCTGATGCAGGCTGAGGCTGAGGCCGAGGCTGAAGGCAGACTGAGGCTGAGGCTGAAGCAGGCTGAGGCTGAGGCTGAGGCAGGCTGAGGCTGAGGCTGAGGCAGGCTGATGCTGAGGCAGGCTGAGGCTGAGGCTGAGGCTGGCTGAGGCTGAGGCAGGCTGAGGCTGAGGCCGAGGCTGAAGGCAGACTGAGGCTGAGGCTGAAGCAGGCTGAGGCTGAGGCAGGAGGCTGAGGCTGAGGCTGAGGCAGGCTGATGCTGAGGCAGGCTGAGGCTGAGGCTGAGGCTGATGCAGGGTGAGGCTGAGGCAGGCTGAGGCTGAGGCCGAGGCTGAAGGCAGACTGATGTTGAGGCTGAAGCAGGCTGAGGCTGAGGCAGGCTGAGGCTGTGACTGCGACTGCCGTTGCCACTGCGACTGCCATCGCGAGTGCGACTACGACTCCGAGAACAGCAGAATTCTACAACAGGATTCTTATCTGAATCTTAAGGGGAATGCTTCCAGATATGCTCCTACACATATCTGTTAGGTTGCTTTGCCGGGATAACTACCTAACAGCGAAGACTGATAGGCTTCTAGTGGGGTCAAAAGAGAGCATCCTGATTCCCCAGGGGGGTCTGGGCAGGATCCGAGGGATGCCGGGGAAAACCGGGCACCCCCCAGGACTCATAAATTCTTAGAGTTTCCTATGGATTCCTATTCTTCGTGTTCCCAGAACACCATTCCCAGGACAAATCCTGAATGCCCGGAGCCAACAGTAGGCCACGCCGTGTTCTTTGTGTTCCCAGAACACCATTCCCAGGCCACATTTTGAATGCCCGGAGCCAACTGTAGGCCACTTCGTGTTCTTCGTGTTCCCAGAACACCATTCCCAGGCCACATTTTGAATGCCCGGAGCCAACGGTAGGCCACTTCGTGTTCTTCGTGCTCCCAGAACACCATTCCCCGGCCACATTTTGAATGCCCGGAGCCAACTGTCGGCCACCTCGTGATCTTCGTGTTCCCAGAACACCAGTCCTGTGCCATATTTTGAATGCCCGAGCTGAGGCAAGCTGAGGCCGAGGCAGGCTGAGGCCGAGGCAGGCTGAGGCTGAGGCAAGCCGAGGCAGGCTGAGGCCGAGGCAGGCTGAGGCTGAGGCTGAGGCAGGCTGAGGCTGAGGCAGGCTGAGACTGAGGCTGAGGCAGGCTGAGGCTGAGGCTGAGGCTGAGGCAGGCTGAGTGGCTGAGGCTGAGGCTGAGGCAGGCTGAGGCTGAGGCTGAGGCCGAGGCAGGCTGAGGCTGAGGCTGAGGCAAGCCGAGGCAGGCTGAGGCTGAAGCTGATGCAGGCTGAGGCTGTGGCTGAGGCTGAGGCTGAGGCCGAGGCAGGCTGAGGCTAAGGCCGAGGCCAGCCGAGGCAGGCTGAGGCTGAGGCTGAGGCTGATGCTGAGGCAGGCTGAGGCTGAGAGAGGCTGAGGCTGAGGCTGCGGCTGGCCGAGGCTGAGGCAGGCTGAGGCTGAGGCCGAGGCAGGCTCAGATAGGAATCCTTAGGATCCCCCAGGAATCCTTAGGAATCCCTTGGAATCCCTAGGAATCAGGATTTCTAAGGATTCCAAAGGTTTCCTAAGGATTCCTATGGATTCCTAAGGTTGCCTAAGGATGCCTTCGGAATCCCTAGGAATCCTTAGGATTCCATTGGATCCTAAGGCCGTTGCCACTGCCACTGTCATTGCGAATGCGACTGCGACTGCGAGAACAGCAGAATTCTACAACTGGATTCTCACCTGAATCTTAAGGGGAATGCTTCCAGATATGCTTATACACATCGCTGTTAGGTTGCTTTGCCGGGATAATTTTCAGAGGTCCTTGCAAGACTCAATCGGATTCCCTGAGGATCCGTACAGATCCACGAGGATTCCGAATGATGTTTTGGGATTTATGATGAGGATGTCTGAAGATTCCTACGGTCGATGGATTCCTTTGAATTCCTGAGGATGCCCGTTGATTCCTGGTTGTTAAGGTTCCTGAGGATTCCTTTGGGCGCCGAAGGATTCCTGAGCGATTCATGGGGGATTATAAGGGACCCCTAGGGATTCCTACGGATTCCGAGCGATTCCTATGGATTCCTGGGGATTCCGAGGGGTTCCTAGCGATTCCTACGAATTCTTATTGATTCCTACGGATTCCGAGGGCTTCTCAGAGGCCCTTCGGTCTTCTGGAAAGTTCCCAACGTCTCCGGAGAAGGCGCAGAAAACTTGCCAGAAAGCCAGAGGTCCTGCGAGCCTTCTAAGAAGGTGCGCCCCGTCTCACTTTCCTCGGGCGGGTGGCAATGGGGGGGGACCCGAATGGGGAGTGAAGACAAGGGCCCCAAACGGACCCTTTAGGGCCCCTTTAAGTCACCGAATGGCTCCACAGGGGGCTCGAAAGGGCTCCTTCAGGATTTGTTCTTCGCCCCCCTTGGGGGTCACCCCCCACCGCCACCCGCCCGATTCCCCCTGGGCTCGCCGCCGCCGATCGTGGATACAGCTCTGGCGTTCCGCATGACAGCCTCCGTCCGCCCAGGCCTCGCTCCTTGGGCTGCCCGGCTCCTCCTCCCTCCGTGGGAGACCTGGAGGTTGACACCAACACCAACATCGGCGGCGTGCCTGCACTGAGGGAAGGTGCTCCCGATCTCGGTGATAGCGGAAAAGGTCGGCCTCCTGGGTGGCCGAAGTGTTACCACCAACGCCGAATTCCAGGATCATCTTCCCTCGGTTGAGGCATGCCCGTGTGCTGGTCGGGGGCGGCAAAGAGGGGGGTGATGACTAGGGGGGGGGGATATCATGGCGGGGGCAATGATATTTCCCCAGATTTCATGGCGCCTCTCCTTATTTCATTACGTCCCTGGTCCCCCCGCTGGGCCGCGCACATGCCGCCAGTCATGATTTGCACCCCCCCTCTTGGACACCCCCCTCTTGGCCGCTCCCGAGCTGGTGTTGGTGCCCATTGCCAGGCCTCCCAGTCCGCTCCTGCCTCCCGCCCGCCGCCCCTCTCCGCTCTCACCCGGCCGGCCGCGGCTGCAGCGCGAGCTTGGGCGTGGCGCACCCGGTCCGGGGCGGCTATAGAGAGGTGCCCCCGGCCCCGGGTGCCCCCCGCTGCTCGCTCTACCTCTGGGAGCCCCCTGAAGCCCCCCTGGGCCTCGTAAGGGGTGCTCTGGAGGCCGTGGGGGCCGCGCCAGGGCATTTTCTTTTGCGGAGTTGCACGACCCCTTCAGCGGGACGCCCTGGCCACGCGTTCGCCGCCGCAAAAATTGCCCGTTCAACGCTGGCGCCGCCTCCTTGGAGATCCTGGGGGCACCCCGGGCCAGGGACCCCGCTGGCAGAAACCCGAGCCCGGGTGAGGGGGGGGGGGGGCCTCCGTCAGGGGGCACGGCCAGTTTTACGGTGGCTTTCTCGGGAGCTTTCGTCGGTTTTCGGCGGCATTTCAGCCTCGGGATGCTTCTCAGCAGGCTTCGAGGCGCAGGGTTTTTTTGAGTTTTCGTTGGTTCTCGGCGGCTTGCAGCCTCGGGATGCCTTCCAGCAGCTGCGCCTCGCCGAGGGCGTTCTGGGGGTGCCCAGATCGTCCCCGAGGGCCGCGGGAGACCTGAGGTGCGATTGTGAAACCCACCTGGGGCGGGGGGGGATCCCCGTCGAGGGGAACGACACGGGGAATTCAGAGGAAGGCGAGCTGAGATAGCGGCAGTTGGCCATCGAGGGGGGGGGGCCTCGTCGCCACGGCTGGACGCAGCCAGGAACATTGGTGCGTTTCGGATCCCGGGAGGGGTCCCGGGGACCGAGTTTGAGCTGCCTGCGGAGGCGGCCGCCGCCGCCGTCGGACGTCGGGTAATGGGGTTAAGTCGGACATGTCCCTCTACAGGAGGAGCATTCACAAATAGCCAACAAGATCGTTTGGTGACGGTTGTTTGAGCATGTTTGACGATTTGTGTTGCGCATGTTCTGGCTATTTGTTATTTAATCGCTTCGCTCATTCCGCCGGCCCGTATTGTGCCATCGCAGGCGTTTGCTTGCGCGTTCGTGGCCTCTTGGAGCCTCGTTGGGGCCGTTTGGGGCCTCTTGGCGCCTCTTTTTAGGCCTCTTGGAGAACTCGGGAGGCCTCCAGGGGGCCTCCTGAGCTCTCGTGACGGTCTCTTGGGGGGCTTTCGGCGGGCTCTTGGCGGTATTTGTTGGTCCTCTTGGGGCCTGGGGCCTGACGTTGTTGGTCCTCTTGGGGCCTCACGGGAGCTTATTGGGGCGTCTTGGGGGTGTCTTGGAGAGTCTCTTGGGGCCTCTTTCGGGGTCCTGGGCGCCTTCTGGGGCGGAGGGCTCGATTTTTCAGTTCTCGGTTCCCTTCTTGAGCCCCTCTTGGGCCCGTCTTGGGGCCTCTTGGTCCGCCTTGGGCAGCACTTGGGCCGTCTGGGGGGCGCTCTTGGGCCGCTCCGGGGCCGTCTTGGGAGCCTCGTGGGCCGTCTTGGAGCAGTCTTGAAGGCCTCTTGGGCCCTCTTGGAGCGTCCGGAAGCGAAAAGGCCAGAACGCAAAAAAACATAGAAAAAAAACAATGAAAATCAACGATTTTGGCAACTTGGGGCCCTCTTCGGAGGCCTCTTGGAAGGCCCTTGGAGCGTCTTGGAGGCCTCTTGGGCTGTCTTGGGGCCATCTGGGGCGTCTTCGGGCGATCTTTGGCCGTCTCGGGCCTCTCTTGGACCGTCTAGAAAGCTTCTCGGGGCCCTCTTGGACCGATCTGGAGCCCTCTTGGACTCCGAAACAGAACTCCGGCATCTCTGGCCCGACCTTGCCGGGACCTTGCCGGGGACTTGCCGGGGACTTGCCGGGACCTTGCCGGGGTACTTTTCGTCCGGGGACCCCCAGGGGCCGCCCCGCGCGCGCGAATTAGAAATACTGTTAACCAGGTACCGGTTGTGTTGCGCATGTTCTGGCTATTTGTTATTGTTTGTCCAACATCCGCCTGCAGGGGGACACGCCCGACCGAACCAGAGGGAGTGCGATCCATGGGGGGCGAAGGCAGGGGCACCCTTGGGGGCCTCAAGGGGCCTAAAGTCAAGGCCTCCTAGATGGGGTCCGAGTAGATGGGGTCGGAGGATCGCGCCTCATCGCCGATGCATCGACGATGCGGCTCGATGTGGAGCCCGTGTTTCTCCACGACGACGTCGCCTATGCATAGCTGAAGTCGCCGATGCATCGCCGATGCATTGGCGATGCGGCTCGATCCTTGGACCCCACCTACTCGGACCCCACCTAGGAGACCTCCGATTAAAGATTAAAGGGGCCCCAGAGGGGCACGCCCAGCGCTCGGTTCCTCGCCACCCCCCCCATTTCCCAGTATCGTTGATCCGATCCCCATCCCCCTCTTCCTCCTCCTCCTCCTCCTCCTCCTCCTCTTCTTCCTCCTCCTCCTCCTCCTCCTCCTCCTCCTCCTCCTCCTCCTCCTCCTCCTCCTCCTCCTCCTCCTCCCCTCGCTACCCGGCGGCTCGCGGCCCGGCTTGCGGGTTGGACACAAGCATGGCGAAGCCCTCGTGCCCACCGCCACAGGGCATCATCTACGGGCAAGGCTGCCCGCACGGCCCCACGCCCAGTTGGGGATATACCCTTCGAGATCTGACGGGAACTGCCTGCATATCCCCACCTACGGGGGGTAAACTGGCCAGTGGGGCCCGGGCCACGCGAGTGGGGAATAGGGATCGGTGAAACGATGCTCACATTCCCCCGCAGATCGCCCCATGCGAAGGACGAGTGGTGCCTGTTTGCTTGTCCCCCTCGGGGTCTTCGGGCCTCGGTGGTTTCGCTCGATGGCTGTCCTTGCGCCTCGTGCTTCCTGCGGCCCGCGCCTCGCTCGTCTTTCGGGCCCTCGCTCGGTCACCGCTCGTGTCTGGCCGAGCGCTCTGGAGTTGGCGCTCGACTCTGACCCACGTCCACAGCAAGAAACACCCTACAGTGGAAACCTATGCGAAGAAACACCCTGCTGGCCTCCAGGGTGCCCGGGGTTTCTTGGGTCCCGATGGTTTTGCGATGGAACGCCCCACGCTCCCACACCGAGCAATCGATGGACGCCCTGGGGTCTCAGGGTTGGGTTTCTTGTGGAAGGCCTCTTGTGGTCGAAGTCCCACTGCACGACGCGGCGCCCGACGAGCGCGCGAGGAACGTCCGCGAGCTCAGCGCCAAGCAGACCATCGACAACCGGGAGCCGCCCGCCGGCTGCCTCCCCGGCCTGGCTCCCGGGCGCCGGGCGGCGAGCGGCTCTGCTCAGGGGCCGTGTCGGGGCAGCGGGCGCGCCAGGGAGGAGGAGGAGGAGGAGGGAGGAGGAGGAGGAGGGAGGAGGGGAGGGAGGAGGGAGGAGGAGGGAGGAGGAGGAGGAGGGAGGAGGAGGAGGAGAGGAGGAGAGGGAGGAGGGAGGAGAGGAGAGGAGGAGGAGGAGAGGAGGAGGGGAGGAGGGGAGGAGGAGGAGGGGAGGAGGAGGAGGGAGGAGGGAGGAGTCGTGGAGCGTAGCCCAGAGGTCCGACGCTCCAAAGAAGGACTGGAGCGGGCGGTTTTTGACTGGTGTCGGCCTCCGGGGGCCCTCGTCGGCCCTCTTCAGGAGGCAAAACTGGCCCTGGAGAAGGGGGGACATCCTCAGAAGAGACCCCGTATCTCGAATGTTCTTGGCCCTCCTAATATGGTCTCCTCCAAGAGGATTAGGGGTACTTTCCTTGCTGACCAAGGAGGGAGGGAGGAGAAGGGAGGAGAAGGGAGGAGGAGGAGGAGGAGGAGGAGGAGGATCGTCCCCTTCATCCTCCGTCCTCCCTGCACTCTGTGGCGAGCCCCGCCCGTTTCCCTTCAGCCTCCCAGGGAGAGGAGGCTGTCGACAGCGATCAGACCACGGGCATGCGTCCCAAGGCAGCGTAGCGCCTGCTGCCTACTCCCTCCGTCCGGTCCTCCGGCCTCCCCGCCCCCTTCCCTCCTCCTCCTTCCCCTTTGCTCCGTCCTCTCCCCCCACCATCCCGTCGCGAGTCGCGACTCGTGCTCGAGTGATGGGAACTCCCTCCTTCCTCATCCCATACGCAAGAGCGGCTCCCCCCCTCCCATCCATGCCCACCTGTTCTCCTTCTCCTCCGTCCGTGCATTCGTCCTCAAATCTTCCATTATCCTCATCCAGTCTTCTTGCCCTTCGTCACAGTAGTCATCAGTCAGTGTGCAAGCCCGAATACATTAATTCCCCACTGAAGTTACAGTATGGAAATGCGTTTCCAAGCCTTTGGGCTTGCTCTGGCCATTGGCTCCTTTTCGGTTTGCTCTGGCCGTTGCCTCCCGTCGAAGCGGTGCGATCATCATAATTGTCATCCTCATCGTCATCATCATAATCATCATAAACATTCGGAATCATCATCCTCATCATCATCATCATCATCATCATCATCGTCGTCGTCGTCGTCGTCATCACCATCACCATCACCATCACCGCCGTAATCATCATAAGATGTAGCAGAAGTTCGGCAGGATAACCTCATCAGAATTCACATCATCAGCAGCAGCATTATCATCATCAGCATCATCAGCAGCATCATTATCATTATCATCATCGCCCTCCTCCGTTCTGCTCAGATCGCGCTCCATGCCAAGGAGATTGAGCAGCTCATGCGGATTCTGGCCCTCGACGCGTCCAAGAGTTACGAGGCTCCTCGACTTGCTGTCCCACCGCTGCTTGCCCTGCTTCTCATCCCCCCGAGTCCTTCCTTCTCCTTACTCCAGAAGCACAGTCCATCCATATGTTGCGTCTTGCTAGCAGCTTGTGTCTCTCCCTGTGTCAGGCACGTCCTCCGCTCCGTCCTCGTGAGCGAATGTGGACAAGTGCAGTGTGCAACAGTGCTGAGCTCGAAAGTTCGGGCACTGCTGGTGCCGGTATACCCCGCTAAGTTCGGTTCACAGTGCCATCTGGTTTGGAGGCATTGTCAGGTATGCCAGTGACGTTTGTGCCGAATGACCGTTGTGATGTTCAAGCGGAGCACTTCTCGCAAATCATTGTGCAAAGGTCAGCGGTTGTGTGCTCTGCGAGAGGGGTGTTGTCTTCAGACGAACACACGTTGAGGAGGACGAGGAGGAGGAGGAGAAAGAAGAGGAGGAGGAGGACGAGAGGGAGGAGCAGGCGGAGGAGGCGGAGGAGGCAGAGGAGGAGGAAGGGGAGGAGGAGGAGGAGGAGGAGGAGGAGCAGGAGGAGGAGGAGGATTCCACAGGGTTCAGCAGGTCCGACGGTCAGCGATCAATGAGAACAAGTGGCACGCGTGCCCTGGCTCTTGCACAAAAGAGCTGCGAAGGACTGGAGGCCCGCGCCTCCTTCTTCCAGGAGGGGGTCCAGTCGGGGCCGAGGGGGACGAACCACCACGAACCACGAACCGCGACGAAAATAAAGATGTCCGAGCTCTAGAGCACAGCTGTGCAAAAGGGTGGGTGGCTCAGGGGAGCTGGGGCTCAGGCTCAGGGAGGGAGCCGAGGGGGACGAACCACCACGAGCCACGACGAAAATAAAGGGTTCCGCGGCCCAGGGGGGCTGCCCTGGGAAGCCTGGACGGAGTAAGCCTCCGAAGTGTGGGTGGCCCAAGGGAGCTGGGGCTCAGGCTCAGGGGAGGCGCCGAGGGGGGCGAACCACCACGAACCACGAACCACGACGAAAATAAAGACGTCCGAGCACTAGAGCACAGCTGTGCAAAAGAATAATGGTTGCGGTGATGGACGCTCCTCGTACCCCCACCTGAAGGAGGAGGAGGAGAAAAAGGAGGGGGAAGGAGGGAAAATGCTGCCCCAGGATACCAAGGCCCTCCGCTACGGCTCCATAACCATCATGGCCGACCAGGATTACGACGGCTCGCACATCAAGGCGGGAGAGCCGCCGACACGGCACGCACTCGGCGGGCGATGCTCAATGAGAAGAGGGAACGTCGGGTGGCTGGAGAACGCGGATCCGGAGATTATCGTGAGTAGGTGCGCAGCACAAGCGGACCGAACGCAAGACTAGATGCGATGTTTTTTCCCAGCGATGCTTTGCATGTAAAGTGATTGCGTGAGCCCAGTGGATTGGCGAGCGCGGACTGCAGCGGAGGCATCTGCGTGAAACACCCGATGATCATGCAGAGCACTGGGTGCACGCTGATTACTACAGCCGTTGTACGGGTACTTGCGTGGAGAAATTGATATGCCAATTTCTTATGACGGCGGCTTAGCAGCAGGGCTTGGGGGGGCATACAGCGTGTACATGTCAGCCCACGCCGAGTACGAGCGTAGATGTTCGGGCGATGTGCGCTCGTTCACCGCACAGCCGCATGTGCATCCGAGGTGGAGATGAAGCCAATGCAAGCAACCACGGCAATTGTGTGTAATGTCAATTTCGCAGATGATATCATGTGAGTCGTAGTCAACATTTTATCGTCCCTCGAGATTGCCTTCTTCCCCCCCCCCACCGCTCTGTCCCCCTATCCCGCTACTTTGTCTGTCTCCTCTTCTCCTCCTGATTGTGCCGAGCATTCTCCTCTCATCCACCTTCCTCTCCTCTCTTCATCTTTCCTGGCCACTCCTGCCCCTTTTCCCACATCCACCAAGCCGTAACGATGCCGATGCATCATCTGGTTTGGGCCATGGTATCTTTTAGGCGCCTGAGCCCCATCAGACAGAGAAATGTGGTCCCGTGAAGCGCTCACGCCAAAGTCCAGAGTCCAGTCCTCCTTCCTTGAGGCTGAACATCACTTGCCCGAGCCCTATCCTCATCGGCGTGGCATGCGCCCCACTTGCTTCATTTAGCCCCCTCGATAGAGATATCAGCAGTTTCCTTAGCGCTTCGTGGGGTATATCCCCACCTGGTGTGCTGGGATGGTGGGAGTATGGATGGGGATGGGGACGGGGATGGGGGTCGGTTGAACGATACCGAGACAGGGGCGAGAGCACGGCCATGATGTGCATCTCAGTGTATGCTTTACCAGGGAGCGCGGCCGTCTGGGCCACGAATGTAGCTGGCATCGAGGCGATTTTGCACGGCCACGTGCACCTCAGTCTGTTTTGTCACGACGGAGTCGTGGCCGTCGGGGTCCAAATTGCAGCCAGCATTGAGGCGAGAGCACGACTGCGGAATAATCGGTGAGGAAGTCTCCGGCGGTTGCTGGATCTGGCGTCCTCGGACTCCCCGTCCCCCTTGAGGGACTCGTTTTTGGTCTTTCTCTGCCCCAAACCAGAGTCCTCTGGCGACACGCCATCACGAAAAAAAATGTGAGGATGGACCCGTCAAAGATGGGGCTTCTGCAGGGGGATCAGTGTTCAAGAGGAGGAGAAGGAGAGAGACGACCCGTGGAGGTGTCAGGAGCGCCCTGACATCTCTGGCCTTGCGCCAGGCTGTGGAAAATACCAGATCGTCTTCTAACGTCGGCCAAAGAGGAGGAGCACGAGGAGCACAAGCACTACAGCGTGTCAAGAGGAGCAGTAGGAGGAGAAGGCGGAAGGGGAAGGAGGTCGGTGGGTCGCGGACTTCGAGGGACTCAGTCAGCGGAGCTCTGTCTCGTGCGGGTGCGGGCAACACTGTCAGCCCGCAGCCCAAGGAGAAAGGGGAGGAGGACGCTGCCAGCGACCCAGAATCGGTTGATATTGAACGATCTGACACTTCGGAAGCGGAGGATCTTTCAAGGTTGAACGGTCCTCTGGAGCGAAAACACACAAGTGATCGCCGATCCCCAGGACATGTGAAACACATCAGAAGTGGAGCACCCAGAGGATCTGGAAAAAGATTGAGAATCCTGGGAGTTGTGTCTCCTTTGTGCCCCTGGGCCCCTTCGACGATCCCCGCGGTGGCAGACCAGCGCCAAAGTCGGCACGGCAGGAGCCTGCCGCACTGGCAGCCCTCCGTACTGGTCCGCGTGCGGGCTTGGGGGGGCCAGGACTGCCGAACCGAAGGGGGCCCGAGGCCCCCGAAGCACTTCAGCCCAGCAGTCCGAGAGTCCCCTGCGGCGAGCGACGATGGGCCGATTTGCCACCACCACTACCACATGTGGGATGAGGAGGTCCTCCCCCCCCTCCCTCCTCCTCCTCCTCCTCCTCCTCCTCCTCCTCCTCCTCCTCCTCCTCCTCCTCCTCCTCCTCCTCCTCCTCCTCCCCCCCTTCCCCTCCCCCTCCCCCTCCCCCTCCCCCTCCCCCTACCCCATCCTACATATGGTAGCGGTGGTGGAAAATGGGCGCATCCAGCGAGAGGGGAAAACTCGCTCCTCGCGGCGCGGCAGAGGCTCTTCGCCCGCGCGCTCGCGGTGGCCCGGGCGGAGCGCAGTGATGGCCCGGCAGCACGGGAAGGGGGGAGAGGCAGAGGGCGGCCGCAGAGGGCGCGCGAGGAAGGAGGGCGCCCACAGCACGGGCGAGGGGGATCCGACGTGCGATGCCTCGAAGGGCTCCCTCTTCGGAGCCTGGACCCGCGGATTCTGCATATCTGATGGCGGAGCACTGACTCGAAGAAGAGCAAACGCCACGAACACAAACTTTTGGCGCTCCGCGCGGATTTCTTGATGCATGGGTGGGGATTGAAGCAAGGTGAACCTTGTGTGCCCCCTGAAAGGAGCCCCCTGGGGCCGAAAAGGGGCGCAAAAGGTGTACGCTCCCCCCCTCTTTCCCGGCGGCGAGCGAGGGGCTGGGAGTGAGAAGGAGTAGGCCTTCTCAGAAGGCGGCGGGGCTTCTCAGAAGCCCTCCAGCTTGCTGAGAGGTCTTCTGCGTCTTCGGGAAAATCTTAAAAACTTTTCAGAAGGCTGGAGGACTTCCCAGCCTTCTGAGAAGGCCCGCCCCCTCTCACTTCCCCCCTGGGCTGGCCTCCGAAAGTCTTCCCGGTCACAGTGGTGACACTCAGGGGCCAGCTAACGGAGATCCCATGCATACTCGCATCGTGGAAAAAGTCACGACAGCAGGTTTTTGTTGGCCGTGTTCGGTCTCCTGGGGCCCTCGCCGGGCCCGCCTGGGGGGGGAAAGATCGGGATTTCGGGGAAGCCGTATCGAAACAATCAAGACTCCTGGCATCGCTCGGACGTGTGCATTTTCTCTCGGCGCGGACCATCGAGGAGCATCTTGGATCGTCTTGCGAAAAAACAAACACGCACGAAGCCGAGAAGCGCACGGGGAATGGGCGTCCGAGCCACGGCAAGGACATCGTACGTCTGGCGTGTACTGTCCTCCCGCCCCGAGCTCCCTCCCCGCCCCACGGAAGAGGGGCTCGTAATCAACTTCGTGCAGCACTGGTTCCCGGGTCTGCTCAGAGTGCCGGGCTTCTTGCGCGAGTTTGTCACTCCCATCGTGAAGGTCCCGCTCGCGGAGGAAAAGGAGGAGGAGGAGGAGGAGAAGGGGACGAGGAGGAGGAGGAGGAGGACGAGGAGGACAAGGAGGAGGAGGAGGACGAGGAGGACGAGGTGGAGGAGGAGGAGGAGGAGGGGAAGGGAAAAAGGAGGAGGGGAAGGAGGAGAGGAAGGAGGAGGAGAAGGAGAAGGGGCAGGAGGAGGGGAAGGAGGAGGGCGACGGGGAAGAGGGAGGATGGGGAGGAGGACGAGTGCTTGTGTGTGCGTGTGCATACTTGTCATGTCGGGGACATATGTCGCTGTGCCCATATGTTCGCCTCTTGCTGAAGCTTTGACAGTCGAGGATTGCAAATTGCTGGCCCGTGAACACATCAGCTAACCCTTTTTTCGCACGCATCTACTGACGCCCCGAGTACGTATAGTTGGCTGGCCTCCGATGGGTTATGAGCGAAGTGGGATAATGAACAGGAGGGTGAGGATCGGGGAAGGAGGAAGTGACGACAAAGGAAGGAGGGAGTGGTAAGGGAGAAGAAGGAGGCGGAGGATAATGGGAAATGGAGGAAGGCAAGCAGGGGAGGGAATAGAGGGGGAGGCGGATCGCAGGGGGTCAGACAGGTACCCAGAAAGCGAAGAGGGAGATAGAGTGATGGATTGGAGAAGGTATATATTTACACATGTCTGCACAAGCATAAACAAACATCGTTGATATATGCATATGCGTAATATGTCTACAAATATGCATACACATGATGGACATGATAGAGCTGATGAGTGGCAGCGCGGCGAAAGCAAAGAGCGTTATGGAGATGAGAGAGAGAGATAAAGAAATAAAGAAAGAAAGAGAGAGAGGAGGTATGCGAGAGGAGGAAAACATATAACCAGAATGGGGGAGGGTGCAGATAGAAGGGCGGAGAGCAGGAGGAGGGATTATGGGTGATGCGGGAAGACAGAGAAGGATAAGAAGGAGGCGCGATGGGAAGATAACCGCAATGACGTGGATTATGCATGATGCGTCTTGGTAACGGAGATGATGGAGGGGAGGAGGTGTCGGGAATGGAAATGTGATGGTCATGTTGGTAGTGATGAGATGAAGAGTGAGAGGACGAGGCGAGTTATGATGAGGATGAAGAGGAGGATTCGACAACGAAAGAGTGGATGGGGAATGAGGAGGACAGGGCGGCCCTTCACCAGGTCACTCGCGGAGAGGAGACCGTCCAGTTTTTCACCGTTACAGAGTACGAGGCCTGGAAGAGGCGGGGTTCAATGGGATCCCATGCCTGGGAGAACCTTCCCCTGCGGCCACGGCAGCGCCTCTGGATGGAGTGTGGGAACTCGTACATATTACATATATCTATATGTGCACATATACGAGGGGCGCGTGGTGCATGCCCCAATTGGTACCATACCGAGTGGCGGGATATAAACAATAACGTTGCTTTCATGTTCGATGTATGCGACGACCGGCGTGGTGGGTGTTTTTATTCCAGAAGCAAGGGATCCGAACACAAGGCCATGAATTGTGATGATCACGTGTGTCTGAGCACCAAATGTGTTAAAGAATAGCCTGGGCACGTGCGCTGAGCAAACATGCTTACACCGATGGAAGAACACAGGGGTTTTAGAATGTACCAATGGTGGTTAAGGCGTTGATCCTAAGTAATGTGGCGTCGCGATCTACGCGAGGGTCGCACCCATTTTTCATAATTGCTACGATCTCCCACGTGAAACCGCCTTTCAAATCCAGAGGCGCCGACCCCAGCACTCAGCTCTGAGCGTTGCTCCCTCGGAGCGACGCGTATGTTCATAGACGTGCGTATGTGTGTTCACAAACGTATGCCCCCCCCACGCCCGCACCGCAAGCTAGATTCCCCAAACGGTGTTTGCACTTGGGGGTCCTTACTTCTGTTCTAAGGAACTTGGCCTGAGTAGCGGTCTGGAGGCTAAGTTGTCCCCGTCGCCGCCTCGTCGCCGCTCGTCGTTTGGGCCTGTGTGGCGGTGGCGGTGTGGCGGCTATGTTTCCGCTGTCGCCGCCCCGTCGCCGACTCGTCGCCGCCCGTTGTTTGGGCCTGGGTGGCGGCCTCGCGGCTATATTCTCGCCGTCGCCGACTCATCGCCGCCCGTCGTCAGGGCCTGGGTGGCGGTCTGGCCGCTATATTTTGGGCCGTCGCCGCCCCATCGATTCTCCTTCCTAAGAAGAGAATAGACTCTACCCCCCGCCCCTGGCGTTATCCGCCCCCCTTTCGGGTATGTAAATCACACGTGATTATGACCACATGTCCATCCGAAATATGAATCTACACTATCCCAGAGGGGCCGGGATCGGCCCCCTTGAGGTTCTCTCGTAAAAAACGATACGCGGGGACATCTTTTGTTCTAACAGAACACTTGTTCGCGAATCCCTTGCAAATAATGGGACGAAGTGCACACGCGCGCGTCATCGCGCGCGCATGCCGAAGGCCTTCGAAAACCTTCCGTGTCGGAAGGATTTCGCAATCGAGTTCCCAAAAAAACATACAAAAGCACAGGCTTTCGCAACACTGATTTGCTACAAAAGCTTACGCGCGAGCTCTTGCGAAATCTTAAGAAAGCCATAGGTTTTTTCAAGATGTTCACAAAATGCTACCAGACGGGCTTCGCGCGCGCGCATGTCGAAATATGTCTAACGCCCTTGCGCGTGTGCCGTCTCGAGAATCCTTTGCAAAAAATGGGACGAATTGCAGACGCGCGCGTCGTCGCGCGCGTATGCCGAAATCCTTCAAAACCCAACGGTTTCGGAAGGATTTCAAAATCGTGTATCCGAAAAACCTACAAAAACACAAGGTTTCGCAACACGGATTCTCAACAACAAAAGCGTGCGCGCGCGCTCTTGTGTCGTCGTCGTCGTAGTCGTCGTCGCCGTCCTCCCTCCTCCCGCGTCGTCGTCGTCGTCGCTTACGTCGTCCTCTGTCTTTCCTCGTGTTCGGCGTCGTCGTCCTCTTTGGCGTCGTGGTCGTTTCCGTTGTCGTTGTCGCCGTGGTCGTCCTTCCTCCTCCTCCCTCGTCGTCGTCGTCGTCCGTCGTCGGCGTCTCGTCGTCGTCCCTCCTATTTCGTCGCCGTCGTCGTCGTCGTTGCCGTCGTCGTCGTCTTCCCTCCTCCCTCGTCGTTGTCGTCGTCGGCGTCGCCGTCATTCCTCCTTCTTCGTCGTTCGCGTCGTCGCCGTCCTCCCTCCTCCCTCGTCGTTGTCGTCGTTGTCGTCGTTGTCGCCGTCGTCGTCCTCCCTCCTCCCTCGTCGTCGTCTTCATTGGCGACGTCGTCGTCGTCGTCGGCGTCGGCGTCGTCGCCGTCTTCGTCGTCGTCGACGTCGGCGTCGTCGTCGTCGCCACCGTCGTCGTCGTCGTCGGCGGCGTCGTTGACGTCGTCGTCGTCGTCGTCGGTGTCGTCGTCGTCGTCGGCGTCGTCATCGTCGTCGTCGTCGGCGTCGGCGTCGTCGTCGTCGGTGTCGTCGTCGTCGTCGTCGTCGTTGTCGGCGTCGTCGAAGTCGTTGGAGACGTCGTCAGTGTCGTCGTAGTCGTTGTCGGCGGCGGCGTCGTCGTTGTCGGCGTCGTCGAAGTCGTTGGAGACGTCGTCAGTGTCGTCGTAGTCGTTGTCGGCGGCGTCGTCGTCGTCGTTGTCGCTGTCGCTGTCGTCGTCGGCGTCGCTGTCTTTGCCAAGTGCCATTTGGTACCCACCGTCACGGTCTTAAGAGATTTTGCAAACCAAGTTGCGGGTGGGTGGGTGGGATGTTTGCGCGAGCAGTGGAGGTGGTCAAGCGCGGTGCAGGGTAGTCAATTCCCCTTTCTAAAAAGAGAATAGACTCTACCCCCCCGGCGTTATCGCCCCCCCTTTCGGGTATGTAAATCACATATGATTATGACCACATGTCCATCCTAAACATGAAATCGCAATGTCCCAGGCCAACCGGTATCCCCCCCCTGAGGTTCCTTTGTCAAAAACACTATGCGGTGACATTTTTTGTTCTAACATAACACTTTTTCACGAATCCCTTGCAAAACATGGGACGAAGTGCACACGCGCGCGTCGTTGCGCGCGCATGCCGAAATCCTTCAAAAACCTTCGGTACCGGAAGGATTTCGCAATTGACTTTCCAACAAACATACAAAAACACAGGGTTTCGTAACACTGATTTGCTAAAAAAGCTTCACGCGAGCTCTTGCGAAATCTTCAGGCAACCATTGGTTTTTTTTAGATTTTCACAACATGCTACCAAACGGGCGTCGCGCGCGCGCATGTCGAAATCTGCCGAACGACCTTGCGCGTGTGCCGTCGCGAGAATCCTCTGCAAAAAAATGGGACGAAGTGCAGACGCGCGCGTCGTCGCGCGCGTATACCGAAATCCTTCAAAACCCAACGGTTTCGGAGGGATTTCAAAATCGCGCGTCCAAAAAACCTACAAAAACACAAGGTTTCGCAACACGGATTTTCAACAAAAGCGTGCGCGCGCGTTCTTGTGGCATCGTCCTCGTCGTCGTCATCGTTGTCCTCCATCCTCCCGCGTCGTCGTCGTCGTCGCCTACGTCGTCCTGTGTCTTTCCTCTTGTTCGTCGTCGTCGTCCTCTTTGGGGTCGTGGTCGTTTCCGTCGTCATTGTCGCCGTGGTTGTCCTTCCTCCTCCTCCCTCGTCGTCGTCGTCGTCCGTCGTCGGCGTCTCGTCGTCGTCCCTCCTATTTCGTCGCCGTCGTCGTCGTTGTCGTCGTCGTCTCGTCGTCGTCTTCCCTCCTCCCTCGTCGTTGTCGTCGTCGGCGTCGCCGTCCTTCCTCCTTCTTCGTCATTCGCGTCGTCGCCGTCCTCCTTCCTCCCTCCTTGTCGTCGTTGTCGTCGTTGTCGTCGTTGTCGCCGTCGTCGTCCTCCCTCCTCCCTCGTCGTCGTCTTCGTTGGCGACGTCGTCGTCGTCTTCGTCGTCGTCGTCGTCGTCGGCCGTCTTGCTTCTCCGGCCTTCTTGGGACGCTCTTGAGACGCCCCCGAGGGCTCCAAAACGACCCCAGAGCGATATCTGTGCTCGGTCCCGCATGGGTTTTGCAAACCAAGTTGCGGGTGGGTGGGTGGGATGATTGCGCGAGCAGTGGAGTTGACAACTTCAAGTTCGGCAAGTGAACTGCACGACATAGATTCTCCTTTTAAAAAGAGTAAAAGGATCTACCCCCCCCTGGGATTCGCGGGACCCCCTTGCGTTTTGTAATCTACATATGATTCTGCACCATCGTCCATCCCAAATCTGAATTCATAACTTTCCAGGCAGGCCGGCATCCCCCCCGACCCTCTGGCAAAACCTATTATGCGCGCGCATTCGCTTATCAATAATCATCAGCGTTCAAGAATCCCTTGCAGAAAAGGGACAACGCGCATACTCGCGCGTCGTCGCGCGCGCGCATGCCGAAATCTTCGAAAAGCTTTAGGTGTCGCAGGAATTTCGGAATCGAGCGTCCCGCAAACATACTATATAGAAATAGAAAAAGTGTACAATAAATGTAGTATTAACAACAATAACAAGAACAAGCAAAAACAAAGTAACAAAAAATCGATGGATTGTGCTTGGGCTCTTGTGAAGTCTTAAGAAAACTATGGGTTGTTCAGCACTCTCATAACATGCTACCAAGCGGGCTTTGCACGCGCGCATGCCGAATTCCGTCGAATAGCTTAGGCCCGTACGATTTTCAAAATCGAGCGTCCCGAAAACATAAAAACGCATGGTGTTGCAACATCAGTTGTCCAAAATGCCTGCGTTTGCGCTCCTGCGAGGTATTTAGAAAACCTCCCGTTTTTGGCAAATTTTCCACTGAGTTCGGCCAAACGGGCCTCTCGCGCCGCATGCCGAGATCATTCGAATGCCCTTGCGAGCGTGCTGGGGGAGGGCACGATCCGTGTCAAGTAGTACCATGCGGGCCACTGTCGCGCGTCGGCCGCGCGCGCATGTCGAGTTCCCTCCAAAACCTTCATCACCGACGCAAGGACGCCGTCATCGTCGTCGGCGTGGTCAGCATCGACACCGTCACTGGACTTGCCGTCGTCGTTGTCACCATCGGCACCAGCATCGTTATCATCGTCGTTGCGTCTGCCGTCGTCGACCTTGCCATGATACCGCGACCGCCCAAGCCACAAGCTCGCGCTGAAGTGCCCGTTGGGAAGTGCCCAGCGGTCAGCGCCACCGCGGCCACGCCAGCCGCGCCAAATCAGCTGGCCGCTCAGCGCGGGAGCATGTGCGGGCCAACGCGGTCGCAGAGCTGCACCAGCCAACGCCGAGCACCCATCGTAATCGCTGCCGCATGGGTTTGCATCCAATTTGCGGGTGCGTTGATGAAATGATTGCGCAAACATTGGAGTTCACACCTCACAGCGAACAGAAACTAAGTGTACCACATAGGGTACACAACGTTGGTTGCACCACACAGAATGCACAATCCAGGCGGTACTACATAGGTTTTCCTTCCTCAAAAAGGTAGTCGGCACTAACCTCCCCCCACACCCCGCACTTACCGGTCCCCTTTTTGGTATTGCAAATTACATACGATTCTGCTCCACCCTCTATGCGAAATATGAACTCGTATCACCCCAGCCAACCAGGCAACCCCCCCTTTCATCCTATGCCACACGAATCTGCGCGCGCACTCGTTGATTCCAGAATTCTTTTGTGGAAAGATGAGACGAAGTACACACGCGCGCATCGTCGCGCGCGCATGCCAAAATGCTTCCGGAACACTCGGTTTCCCACGGATTTCAAGATCGACTTTCCCCAAAATGTCCCGACACGGATTTTCAGAACATGTTTGAGCCCGCGCTCCTGCGAATTCTTAAGAAAAACATTGCCTTGTTTCAAAATGTTCACAACATGCTACCAAGTGGGCTTCTCGCGTGCGCATGTCGAAGTCGTTCGAACGCCCTTGCGCGCGTGATGTCGCAAGACTCGCGTTGTCGCGCGAGACGCAGTGCACACGCTCGCGTTGTCGCGCGCGCGTGCCAGGATCCCTGAGAAACCTCAGGTTTCGTAAGGATTGTAAAATCGAGCAATGGAAAAAAACACAAACAAACGCGGTTTTGCGAATTTGTACGACGACCATACGTTCTTAAAACACTTACATGAGATTATGCCAAGAGGGGCTCTCGCGCCACATGTCGGGATCATTCGAACGCCCGTGCGCGCCCGCTGGGGGAGGGCACGATCCGTGTCAAGTAGTACCATGCGGGCCACTCTCGCGCGTCGGCCGCGCGCGCATGTCGAGCTCTTTCCACAACCTTCATTCGGCGCAGTCACTGGCCGTGCTGTCGTCGTTACCACCATCGCCACCAGCATCAGTACGATCATCATCGCGTCTACTGTTGTCGACCTCGCCATGATACCGCGCCCGCTCAAGTCGCCGACTCGCTCTGCCATACACGCTGGAAAGTGCCCAGCGGTCAGCGCCAACGCGGCCGCGTCGATCGCGCCAAACTAGTCGGCCGCTTTGCGCTCGAGCATGCGCGCCAGCGCGGACGCGGCGATGCGCCAGCCAACGCCAAGCAGTCATCGCGCCGCCGCATGGGTTTTGCAAACCACCAAGTTGCAGGTGGGATAATCGCGTTGACAGCGTGAAGTTCGGCAGGGTGAATTGCACCAGTTCCATATAGACTGCACCAGAGATCTTAAGAAACATCCGATTTTACATGGACCTCTTTTTTATAAGAATTCCAGATATCTGGAATGGACCGTAGTTTTGTTCTTGGGACTAAATGATTCCAGTTCTCACCGAGGCTTGTAGGAACTAGAGGGAGACAGGAACTCAGAGAAAGAGAACCGAAATAATGAATGATTGATTACTAATCAATCATTAAATAATTGTTTGTTAGTGAACAGTTGTTGAAGCGACGCGTATATTCACCTGCCCATCCAGAAGCAATGCCCAGGAGAGTTGGGATGACCATGGAAGTGCAGGTGCAATATATGGGGCAACTGTTATTTGTCGAGTGAGGAGGAGGATGGAGGAGTAAATGGAGGAGAAGGAGGAGGATATAGAAGGAGAGGGTATAAGCAGATGAGAAGCAAGAGGAGCGAGCAGAAGGCCAGAGCCCGCGGCTTCCTTGGAGGCCGCTTCGACCGTTTTGGATGCCTCTTGGCGGTTTCGGGGGCCCTCTAGGAGTTGTTGGAATGTTCTTGGGCGCTGTTGGGGCCGAGCGAGAAACATGGACTTCCCTCAGGTGTTGGGGATTATGTTGTGGGCGTTCCGAGGCCATGTGTCTGTAGTATTGGAGCATCTGGGAACATCTTGGAAGCCATCTCGAACAATCCTGAGCCATCATGACTGAGCCTTCTTGGAGGCCATATTGTGCTCTCTGAGACCCTTTTGGAGCAATCACGGGCAATTTCGAACGACCCAATGAGTCGCGAAACGTCCCGTCCAGGTCCAGAGGGAGGGGGTTAGGGGGAGGGGTAAGCCCCTCCCCGAAGCATAAGAAGGGGAAATAGACAAGAAAACGCCCCAAACCACCCACGTCCACAGGGCTAGTGGGATTATTCTCCAAATGGGCTTGCCCTATAGGAGTCCTAGCTCGTTCTCAGTAATTGGTCTTTCGGACCCCACCCCTTTTTCCAATGGCACGACCCTCCCCCCCTCTTTCCAATGGCACCCCCCCTTGTTTGCTCTCTCGCTTGCTTGCTCTTGCTTGCCCTTGCTTGCTTGCGCTTGCTTGATCTTGCCCCTCCCGCCCTGCTCTTGTCCTCGTTTCGTCCTCCCGTCCTCCTCTCTTTCTTCTCCTGTCCTCCTATCTACTTGGAGTCAACGCTGGCTGATATTTCATATTCCAGAAAGAACTTGTCGGAGGGCCAAACGGCGCACCGCAATTTCTGGATGCTTTCCCTTCCCCTCCTTTCCTCCTTTTCTCTCTCCCGCCCTCGTCTTTTTTTCCTTCCAGGTTCAAGATTACCGGGGGGGCAGAGCAAAGGATGGAGGAAGGGGATGGCACGGAATACGAGGGTTTTTCGCCGTGCCACTTCCCATTAACATGTTGTTTTATCTGCGGGACGAGAACGAACCTCTTCGCACTTCCCATTAACACGCAGGCGCCGGAAAGTGTCCGAGTGTTCACTTGCCATTTCAGAAGAGTTGTTGTTTGTTGATACTTCGATGCCAGCCTTTTTCACCATTGACACGCTGACTTCCGGAAATGTCAGATTGCCCATTTACCATTTCACCAGATTCGCAGCGTTTTGACTATTCGATGCAAGCTTTTCTTATCGTTGAGACCAGACGTCCACAGCGTCGGATTGTTCTGCTACCATTCGCCCGCATTTGTTGTTTGACCTATGCCCATCGTTGGGGAAGACGAGGAAGAACAGGAGGATTCCGAAACTCGTTTCCGACACCCGGCCAAAGGCTCCAGAAATTTTAGACGTTTCGCATAACCCCACCAGCCCATCCAGAAACGATGCCAAGAGGAATTGCCTCGATCAGGGAAGTGGGCAGCACACAGAGGAAGGGTCCCCCAGTGAGGGCCTCTTGGAGCGTCTTGGAAGGCCTCTTGGCGGTCCTGGACGCCTCTTAGAGCGTCTTGGGTGCCTCGAAGCGCTTCTTGGGGCCTCTTGGAGATGTCTTGGGAGCCTCTGGATGCCCTCTTGGGCCATCGTGGGGCCATCCTGAGGCCTCGGATGGCCATCGGAGGCGAAAAGGCGAGACAGTCAAAAACGTGGATGTTCCTAAGGTTTTCGAAGGATTTGGGCCTCGGCCTCTTCGGGCCTCCTGGGGGAGCTCTTTGGCCACTTGGAGCCGTCTTGGAGCGGTTTGGGGGCCTCTTAGAGTATCGTGGGAGCCATCTTGAGGTATCTAGGGGTATCTTGAGCCATCTTGGAGGTCATCTTGGGCTCTCCCATGATTTTGGCATTCTCGCCGAGGCCTCTTGGAGCGTCTTGTGTGCCTCTGGGGGGCCTCCTGGGGCCTCTTGGGGGTCTCTTGGAAGCCTCTTGGGGGCATCCTTGGGGCCTCCTGGGGCCTCCTGGCCACCTCTTGGGGCCCTCTTGGGGCACTCTGGGGCACTCTTGGGAGCCTTGGGAGCACTCTTGAGGCCATCTCGGAGGAGGTCGATCAAAGAAGGGGGGGTCCCTCATTAGCTCCCCCCCCCAGGAGGCCAAAATGGGGCCAAAACCTTGTAACACCAATGATGTTGGCTTCCTCGCCGAGGCCGTTTTGGACGCGCCAACTACCCGCGGAACCCCCCATCCAGGTGCAGGGGAGGAGGTAGGGGGAGGGGTCAAGACACCCTCCCCGCCCGCAAGCCGTCTCGCTCACTCCCACCCGCCCTCCCAACACATACGTAGCACCCGAGTCTGGCCCGAGCCTCAGCATATTCAGCAGTCGTCGTTGGATGGGCAGCTACTGGGGGCCAATCCGCCGCCGCAGCCGCCGCCGCCGCCGCCGCCGCCACCGCCGCCGCCGCCGCCCGCCGCTGCCGCCGCCGCCGCGCAGCCGCCGCCCGCCGCCGCCGCGCCCCGCCGCCGCCGCCGCCGCCGGCCGCCGCCGCCCCCCGCTGCCAAACCGCCGCCGCAGCCGCTGCCGCCACCGCTACCGCCGCCGCCCGCGCCGCAGCCGCCGCCGCCGCCGCCGCCGCCGCAGCCGCCGCAGCCGCCGCAGCCGCCGCCACCGCCGCCGCAGCCGCCGCAGCCGCCGCCGCCGCCAAGTGTACTCTGTATTGTTTTTTGAAAGGGATGGTTGGGGGGGGCCGCATCGGGTTGGCTGCGCATGTTCCGAATATGGAGGCAGAGTGGGTTTTGTATCGATTTTTACCAGGGATGGTGGGGGGGTGTCGTCATGGACCCTGGTTGGCCCCCAGTCGCCTGGGGGAAGGGGTGTTTATCAATACGGAACAGTGAAGAGGAAACGCCCTAAACCACCTACGCCTTGAAGGGCGGGTGGGATGCTAGACGCTTCGCGTAACCCCACCAGCCCATCCAGAAACGATGCAAGAGTAATTGCCTCGATCAGGGAAGTGGGCAGCACACAGAGGACAGGCACCCCAGGGGAGGCCTCTTGAAGCGTTTTGGGGGCCTCCCGGCGGTCCTGGACGCCTCTTAGAGCGTCTTGGGTGCCCCGGAGAGCTTCTTCGGGCATATTGGGGGTCTGTTGGGAGCCTCTTGGAAGCCTCTTTGGCGCCTGTTGGGGCCTCTTTGGCGCCTCTTGGGGCCCTCTTGAAGCGCTCTTGGGAGCCTTGGGAGCGCTCGTGGGGCCATCTAAGAGGAAATCATTCAAACAAGAGGGGAGTTTGAATTGGCGTTCGGGAGGCCAAAAAGTCGCCTCTTAGGGCGCTCTTGGGGCCGGGGGCTCTCTTAATCTTTTCTTGGAGCGCTCTTGGGCCATCTTCAAGCTATCTTGAGGCTTCGGATGGCCATCCGATGCGAAAAGGCGAGAAAGTCAAAAACATGGATGTTCCGAAGGTTTGGGAAGGATTTGGGCCTCTTCGGGGCCTCCTGGGGGAGCTCTTTGGCCACTTGGAGCCGTCTTGGAGCGGTCTTGGGGCTTCTTGGAGCATCGTGGGAACCATCTTGAGGCATCTTAGGGTATCTTGAGCCATCTTGGAGGTAATTTTGGGCTCTCCCAGGCGCCTCTTGGAGTCATCTTAATCAGCGCCCCCCCCCAGGAGGCCAAAATGTAACCAAAACCTATTGTAAAACAACGATTTTGGCATTTTCGCCGAGGTCTCTTGGAGCGTCTTGGGTGCATCTGGGGGGCCAATTGGAGGTGTTTTCGGTGCTGGGGCCTCCTGACCACCTCTTGGGGCCCTCTTGGGGTACCCTTGGTCTCTTGAGATCGATCAGATGAGGGGAGCTCCCTAATCAGCCCTCCACAGGAGGCCAAAATGATGCCAAAACCTTAAATTCAAAAATAAAAACCAATGCTTTTGGCTTCCTCGCCGAGGCCGTTTTGGACGCTCCAACTACCCGCGAAACCCCCCGTCCAGGTCCAGGGATGGGGTATCGGGAGGGGTAAACTGGGGTAAACTTCTCCCCCAAAGGGAAGAAGGGGGTTGGAAGCTCCTTAGACCACCTACGCCTCTCAGGGCTGGTGGAGTTCAGCCGATTTCGGATATTACATGATATTTCGGGTTGAACTTCAGGATACGCACGTTCCCGGATGTTGATATCACTTCCAGTTTGTTTGAAAACGCAATGTGCTGTAAGGTGTTGTAATATGCCGGAGATGTCTGCGCGTGTGTATATAGATACACACATACATACATACATACGTTGTCAACATTCGATTTTAAATTGATTGTTCATTAAATCGTTCTTCAATCCCTTTGCGTTTTCTATTAGTATACGCGTGCTGTCTGAACCATTAAATCGCAAGTTAAATGTAGTTCCTCGTCTGGTTTTCCGGCAGTGCCCTCGTTCCCCCCGTTCCGGCCGGCACGCCCGACGACGAATAGAAACCAAAGAATAAGGTAATTACTTTGTGACGTACCCAACCCATTTGTATCATGGGAAACGAGGAGTTGGCCGAAACTTGCACGGACCATCCAATTGCAGGATCCGTTGTTTGATATGTAAGCTATTTGGGACACGCGCCAATTGCATGATGCGCAGGAGAACCATACAAGAACGAAGGGGGGACAACTACAGGCTCGAAGAAGACATGGGGAGTCGGGAACGAAGAGCAGGAGAAAGACGTGCGGGAAGCCCACTGTGCTGGGCCCCTCAGCAGCCCTCGAAAGTGGCGACAGTTTCACAGATCGCAGCCCCCCAAGGATGGCGAGGTCTAATATGAGTCTGCGGTGGGTACCCACTGTGCTGGGCCCCATCAGCAGCCTTCGAAACGGGCGACAGTTTCACAGATCGCAGCCCCCCAGGGATGGCGGATCTAATCTAAGTCTGCGGTGAGTACCCACTGTGCTGGGCCCCTCAGCAGCCCCCAAAAGTGGCGACAGTTACACAGATCGCAGCCCCCCAGGGATGGCGAGGTCCCATTTGTGTCTGCGGTGCGTACCCACTGTGCTGGGCCCCATCAGCAGCCCTCGAAAGTGACGACAGTTTCACAGATCGCAGCCCCCCAGGGATGGCGAGGTCCCATTTGAGTCTGCGGTGAGTACCCACTGTGCTGGGCCCCTCAGCAGCCCTCGAAAGTGGCGACGTTTTCACATATCGCAGCCCCCCAGGGATGGCGAGGTCTAATTTGAATCCGCCGTGAGTACCCGCTGTGCTGGGCCCCCCAGCAGGCCTCGAAAGTGGCGGCAGCTTCACAGATCGCAGCCCCCCAGGGACGGCGAGATCTAGCTTGAATCCGCCGTGAGTACCCACTGTGTTGGGCCCCCCAGCAGCCCTCGAAAGCGGCGACAGATTCACAGATCGCAGCCCCCCAGGGACGGCGAGGTCTAATTTGAATCCGCCGTGATTGCCCACTGTGTTGGGCCCCCCAGCAGGCCTCGAAAGTGGCGACAGTTTCACAGATCGCAGCCCCCCAGGGATGGCGAGGTCTAATTTGAATCCGCCGTGGGTACCCACTGTGCTGGGCCCCCCAGCAGCCCTCGAAAGTGGCGACAGTTTCACAGATCGCAGCCCCCCAGGGATGGCGAGGTCCCATTTGAATCCGCCGTGAGTACCCGCTGCTGGGCCCCCCAGCAGCCCTCGAAAGTGGCGACAGCTTCACAGATCGCAGCCCCCCAGGGATGTCGAGGTCTCATTTGAGTCTGCGGTGAGTACCCACTGTGCTGTGCCCCCCAGCAGCCCTCGAAAGTGGCGACAGTTTCACAGATCGCAGCCCCCCAGGGATCGAGGTAATTTGAATCCGCCGTGGGTACCCACTGTGCTGGGCCCCCCAGCAGCCCTCGAAAGTGGCGACAGTTTCACAGATCGCAGCCCCCCAGGGATGGCGAGGTCCATTTGAATCCGCCGTGGGTACCCACTGCGCTGGGCCCCCCAGCAGCCCTCGAAAGTGGCGACAGAGATCCAACCACTGTGCTGGGCCCCCAGCAGCCCTCGAAAGTGGCGACAGTTTCACAGATCGCAGCCCCCCAGGGATGGCGAGGTCCCATTTGAGTCCGCCGTGGGTACCCACTGTGCTGGGCCCCCCAGCAGCCTTCGAAAGTGGCGACAATTTCACAGATCGCAGCCCTCCAAGGATGGCGAGGTCCCATTTGAATCCGCCGTGGGTACCCACTGTGCTGGGCCCCCCAGCAGCCCTCGAAAGTGGCGACAGCTTCACAGATCGCAGCCCCCCAGGGATGGCGAGGTCCCATTTGAATCCGCCGTGGGTGTCCAGTGCGCTGGGCCCCCCAGCAGCCTTCAAAACTGGCAACAGTTTCACAGGTCGCAGCCCCCCAGCTGGCACGCAGCGACGAGCGAGGTCAGAGGCAGGGGGGAAGAGAGGGACGGGAAGGAAGGAAGCAAGGAAGGTTCGCGCGAGCAGTGCTCTATTCAAAACGAGAACCCAACGCAGGAAGGCTGGGAAAAAAGAATCAACCAAAGAAGAAGAGAAATAAAGAACTACCGAGGAAAAAGGATAAGGAGAAACCGAAGAATCATATAAATAATAAACCGGAAATAATAAAGGAAGAGAAGCCGAATATGGATACACCGAGGAAGAAGATGAAGAAAGAAGAAGAAGATCAAGAAAGAAACCGAAAAAGAAGAGATATGCTCGGAGCGTTTACGTTGTCGCTTTGAGAGAGAGAAGCTTATTTTCGTGTATTGGAGGGTCTTTTCATGCTATATATATACATATATATGATATATATATATATATATATATAATAATATTATATATACATACATAATACATATAATATAATATATCTCGCGGCCGCCCCGCCAGCCGCCAGCCGGCGCCCGCCGCCGCCGCCGCCGCCAGCCGCCGCGCCGCCTCCCCGCTGGCCAAAACCGCCGCAAAAACCGCCGCCCAGCCGCTAGCCGCCCACCGCTACGCCGCCGCCGCCGCCCACCGCGCCGGCAGCCGCCGCCGCCGCCGCCGAGCCAGCCGCAGCCCCGCACGCCGCACCCCCCGCGCGCCCGCCCGCAGCCGCCGCCGCCGCAATGTCCGTCTGTAGGGTGGGGAAAGGAGGGTTGGGGGGGCCGCATCGGTGGCGGCGCATGTTCCATATGGAAGGCAGAGTGGGTTTTGTTATCGATTTTTTATAATTTTTTATTTATAAGGGATGGTGGGGGGGTGTCGTCATGGACCCTGGTTGGCCTCCAGTCGCCTGGGGGAAGGGGTGTTTATCAATACGGAACAGTGAAGAGGAAACGCCCTAAACCACCTACGCCTTGAAGGGCGGGTGGGATGCTAGACGCTTCGCGTAACCCCACCAGCCCATCCAGAAACGATGCAAGAGTAATTGCCTCGATCAGGGAAGTGGGCAGCACACAGAGGACAGGCACCCCAGGGGAGGCCTCTTGAAGCGTTTTGGGGGCCTCCCGGCGGTCCTGGACGCCTCTTAGAGCGTCTTGGGTGCCCCGGAGAGCTTCTTGGGGCATATTGGGGGTCTGTTGGGAGCCTCTTGGAAGCCTCTTTGGCGCCTGTTGGGGCCTCTTTGGCGCCTCTTGGGGCCCTCTTGAAGCGCTCTTGGGAGCCTTGGGAGCGCTCGTGGGGCCATCTAAGAGGAAATCATTCAAACAAGAGGGGAGTTTGAATTGGCGTTCGGGAGGCCAAAAAGTCGCCTCTTAGGGCGCTCTTGGGGCCGGGGGCTCTCTTAATCTTTTCTTGGAGCGCTCTTGGGCCATCTTCAAGCTATCTTGAGGCTTCGGATGGCCATCCGATGCGAAAAGGCGAGAAAGTCAAAAACATGGATGTTCCGAAGGTTTGGGAAGGATTTGGGCCTCTTCGGGGCCTCCTGGGGGAGCTCTTTGGCCACTTGGAGCCGTCTTGGAGCGGTCTTGGGGCTTCTTGGAGCATCGTGGGAACCATCTTGAGGCATCTTAGGGTATCTTGAGCCATCTTGGAGGTAATTTTGGGCTCTCCCAGGCGCCTCTTGGAGTCATCTTAATCAGCGCCCCCCCCCAGGAGGCCAAAATGTAACCAAAACCTATTGTAAAACAACGATTTTGGCATTTTCGCCGAGGCCTCTTGGAGCGTCTTGGGTGCATCTGGGGGGCCAATTGGAGGTGTTTTCGGTGCTGGGGCCTCCTGACCACCTCTTGGGGCCCTCTTGGGGTACCCTTGGTCTCTTGAGATCGATCAGATGAGGGGAGCTCCCTAATCAGCCCTCCACAGGAGGCCAAAATGATGCCAAAACCTTAAATTCAAAAATAAAAACCAATGCTTTTGGCTTCCTCGCCGAGGCCGTTTTGGACGCTCCAACTACCCGCGAAACCCCCCGTCCAGGTCCAGGGATGGGCTATCGGGAGGGGTAAACTGGGGTAAACTTCTCCCCCAAAGGGAAGAAGGGGGTTGGAAGTTCCTTAGACCACCTACGCCTCACAGGGCTGGTGGAGTTCAGCCGATTTCGGATATTACAGGATATGTCGGGTTGAACTTCAGGATACGCACGTTCCCGGATGTTGATATCACTTCCAGTTTGTTTGAAAACGCAATGTGTTGTAAGGTGTTGTAATATGCCGGAGATGTCTGCGCGTGTGTATATAGATACACACATACATACATACATACGTTGTCAACATTCGATTTTAAATTGATTGTTCATTAAATCGTTCTTCAATCCCTTTGCGTTTTCTATTAGTATACGCGTGCTGTCTGAACCATTAAATCGCAAGTTAAATGTAGTTCCTCGTCTGGTTTTCCGGCAGTGCCCTCGTTCCCCCCGTTCCGGCCGGCACGCCCGACGACGAATAGAAACCAAAGAATAAGGTAATTATTTTGTGACGTACCCAACCCATTTGTATCATGGGAAACGAGGAGTTGGCCGAAACTTGCACGGACCATCCAATTGCAGGATCCGTTGTTTGATATGTAAGCTATTTGGGACACGCGCCAATTGCATGATGCGCAGGAGAACCATACAAGAACGAAGGGGGGACAACTACAGGCTCGAAGAAGACATGGGGAGTCGGGAACGAAGAGCAGGAGAAAGACGTGCGGGAAGCCCACTGTGCTGGGCCCCTCAGCAGCCCTCGAAAGTGGCGACAGTTTCACAGATCGCAGCCCCCCAAGGATGGCGAGGTCTAATATGAGTCTGCGGTGGGTACCCACTGTGCTGGGCCCCATCAGCAGCCTTCGAAACGGGCGACAGTTTCACAGATCGCAGCCCCCCAGGGATGGCGGATCTAATCTAAGTCTGCGGTGAGTACCCACTGTGCTGGGCCCCTCAGCAGCCCCCAAAAGTGGCGACAGTTTCACAGATCGCAGCCCCCAGGGATGGCGAGGTCCCATTTGTGTCTGCGGCGAGTACCCACTGTGCTGGGCCCCATCAGCAGCCCTCGAAAGTGGCGACAGTTTCACAGATCGCAGCCCCCCAGGGATGGCGAGGTCCCATTTGTGTCTGCGGTGAGTACCCACTGTGCTGGGCCCCTCAGCAGCCCTCGAAAGTGGCGACGGTTTCACATATCGCAGCCCCCCAGGGATGGCGAGGTCTAATTTGAATCCGCCGTGAGTACCCGCTGTGCTGGGCCCCTCAGCAGCCTTCGAAAGTGGCGACGGTTTCACATATCGCAGCCCCCCAGGGATGTCGAGGTCTCATTTGAGTCTGCGGTGAGTACCCACTGTGCTGTGCCCCCCAGCAGCCCTCGAAAGTGGCGACAGTTTCACAGATAGTCTAATTTGAATCCGCCGTGATTGCCCACTGTGTTGGGCCCCCCAGCAGGCCTCGAAAGTGGCGACAGTTTCACAGATCGCAGCCCCCCAGGGATGGCGAGGTCTAATTTGAATCCGCCGTGAGTACCCACTGTGCTGGGCCCCCCAGCAGCCGTCGAAAGTGGCGACAGTTTCACAAACCGCAGCCCCCCAGGGATGGCGAGGTCCCGTTTGAATCCGCCATGGGTACCCACTGTGTTGGGCCCCCCAGCAGCCCTCGAAAGTGGCGACAGTTTCACAGATCGCAGCCCCCCAGGGATGGCGAGGTCCCATTTGAATCCGCCGTGGGTATCCACTGTGCTGAGGCCCACCCAGCAGCCCTCGAAAGTGGCGACAGTTTTCACAGATCGCAGCCCCCAGGGATGGCGAGGTCTCATTTGAGTCTGCGGTGAGTACCCACTGTGCTGGCCCCCCGCAGCCCTCGAAAGGGCACAGTTTCACATATAGTTATTTGATCCGCCGTGGTACCCACTGCGTTGGCCCCCAGCAGCCCACGAAAGTGGCGACAGTTTTCACAGATCGCAGCCCCCCAGGGATGGCGAGGTCCCATTTGAAATCCGCCGTGGGTACCCACTTTGCTGGGCCCCCCCAAGCCCAGCCCTCGAAAGTGGCGACAGTTTCACAGATCGCAGCCCCCAGGGATGGTGATGTCCCATTTGAATCCGCCGTGGGTACCCACTGTGCTGGGCCCCCCAGCACCTTTTCGAAAGTGGCGACAGTGTCACAGATCGCAGCCCCCCAGGGATGGCGAGGTCCCATTTGAATCCGCCGTGGGTACCCACTGTGCTGGGCCCCCCAGCAGCCCTCGAAAGTGGCGACAGCTTCACAGATCGCAGCCCCCCAGGGATGGCGAGGCCCCATTTGAATCCGCCGTGGGTGTCCAGTGTGCTGGGTCCCCCAGCAGCCTTCAAAAATGGCAACAGTTTCACGGGTCGCAGCCCCCCAGCTGGCACGCAGCGACGAGCGAGGTCAGAGGCAGGGGGGAAGAGAGGGACGGGAAGGAAGGAAGCAAGGAAGGTTCGCGCGAGCAGTGCTCTATTCAAAACGAGAACCCAACGCAGGAGGGCTGGGAAAAAAGAATCAACCAAAGAAGAAGAGAAATAAAGAACTACCGAGGAAAAAGGATAAGGAGAAACCGAAGAATCATATAAATAATAAACCGGAAATAATAAAGGAAGAGAAGCCGAATATGGATACACCGAGGAAGAAGATGAAGAAAGAAGAAGAAGATCAAGAAAGAAACCGAAAAAATAAGAGATATGTTCGGAGCGTTTACGTTGTCGCTTTGAGAGAGAGAAGCTTATTTTCGTGTATGGGAGGGTCTTTTCATGCTATATATATGATATATATATATATATATATATATATTATAGTTTGTTTGAGAGAGCGTGTTTTCATGAGAAACAGTTGTTCTTCCACCAGAGAGAGTTCTTGGGAATAGTATTATGATATATATATATATACACACCTAACACACACACACATGCAGACATACACACACATATATATATATATATATATTCAAAAATAACATTAAATATATATATAACGATAGCGACTTGAAAAAATAGAAGGTAGTTCTTGTTAAAGATACAATTGTTCTCATAGAGACCCGTTCCTCAGATGAGATAGTTTGTTCCCCACATGCTTCGTGGGGTTATGGTTTTCTTCCCTGCCGCGCCGCACCCGCGACGCTCTCTCTCTCTCTCTCTCTCTCTCTCTCCCTCTCTCTCTCTCTCTCTCTCTCTCTCTCTCTCTCTCTCTCTCTCTCACCTCACTCTTCGTACAGCACAGCACAGCTCAGCTCAGCTCAGCGCGGCACACAGCTCAGCTCAGCTCAGCACACAGCGCAGCACAGCTCAGCTCAGCACAGCACAGCTCGGCTCAGCCCAGCACAGCTCAGCACAGCCCAGCACGGCTCAGCACAGCACAGCTCAGCTCAGCTCAGCTCAGCTTGACGCGCTCGCAGAGCGTGGCGGGCGCTGCATTTTCTCGACACCACTGGGGGCCCAGGGCGTTGCAGGCGTGGCACTTCCTCGACACCACAGGGGGGGGAGCTGTAGGTGGGGACGCTATCCGCTTCGGGCTCGCAAAGCGTGGCAGGCGCGGCACTTCCTCGACACCACAGGGGGGGGAGCTGTGGGTGGGGACGCTATCCGTTTCGGGCCCGCAAAGCGTGGCAGGCGTGGCACTTCCTCGGTTCCACAGGGGGGGAGCTGTGGGTGGGGACGCTATCCGTTTCGGGCTCGCAAAACGTGGCAGTCGTGGCACTTCCTCGGCACCACAGGGGGATGGCTGTGGGTGGGGACGCTATCCGTGTCGGGCTCGACACCACAGGGGGGGAGCTGTGGGTGGGGACGCTATCCGTTTCGGGCTCGCAAAGCGTGGCAGGCGTGGCACTTCTTCGGCGCCACAGGGGGGGGCTGTGGGTGGGGACGCTATCCGTTTTGGGCTCGCAAAGCGTGGCAAGCGTGGCACTTCCTCGACACCACAGGGTGGGAGCTGTGGGTGGGGACGCTCTCCACTTCGGGCTCGCAAAGCGTGGCAGGCGTGGCACTTCGCACGGTTTGTCGACACCACAGGGGCTACAGCCCAGGGGGTGGGGACGCTATCCTTTCGGGCTCGCAAGCGTGCAGGCGTGCACTTCCTCGACACCACAGGGGGGAGTGGGTGGGGAAGCTATCCGTTTCGGGCTCGCAAAGCAGGCACGCTAAAGCGTGGCAGGCGTGGCTCCTCGCACAGGGGGGGGAGCTGTGGGTGGGGACGCTATCCGTTTCGGGCTCGCAAAGCGTGGCAGGCGTGGCACTTCCTCGACACCACAGGGGGGGAGCTGTGGGTGGGGACGCTATCCGCTTCGGGCTCGCAAAGCGTGGCAGGCGCGGCACCTCCTCGACACCAGGGAGGGAGCTGTGGGTGGGGACGGGCTCGCAAAGCGTGGCAGGCGTGGCACTTCCTCGACACCACAGGGGGGGAGCTGTGGGTGGGGACGCTATCCGTTTCGGGCTCGCAAAGCGTGGCAGGCGTGGCACTTCCTCGACACCACAGGGGGGAGCTGTGGGTGGGGACGCTATCCGTTTCGGGCTCGCAAAGCGTGGCAGGCGTGGCACTTCCTCGACACCACAGGGGGGAGCTGTGGGTGGGGACGCTATCCGTTTCGGGCTCGCAAAGCGTGGCACTCCTCGACACCACAGGGGGGGAGCTGTGGGTGGGGACGCTATCCGTTTCGGGCTCGCAAAGCGTGGCAGGCGTGGCACTTCCTCGACACCACAGGGGGGAGCTGTGGGTGGGGACGCTATCCGCTTCGGGCTCGCAAAGCGCGGCAGGCGTGGCACTTCCTCGACACCACAGGGGGGGGAGGAGCTGTGGGTGGGGACGCTATCCGTTTCGGGCTCGGAAAGCGTGGCAGGCGTGGCACTTCCTCGACACCACAAGGGGGGGAGCTGTGGGTGGGGACGCTATCCATTTCGGGCTCGCAAAGCGTGGCAGGCGTGGCATCTCCTCGACACCACAGGGGGTGCGCTGGGGGTGTTCTCCCTATCCGTTACGGGCTCGCAAAGCGTGGCAGGAGTGCCACTTCCTCGTTACCACGGGGGCGTGTTGGGGGTGGTCTCCCTATCCGTTGCGGGCTCGCACAGCGTGGCAGGCGTGGCACTTCCTCGACACCACAGGGATTGCGCTGGGGGGGTTTTCCTATCCGTGATGGGCTCGCAAAGCGTGGCAGGCGTGGCATCTCCTCGACACCACAGGGGGTGCGCTGGGGATGGTCTCGTTATCCGTTGCGAGCTCGCAAAGCGTGGCAGGCGTGGCACTTCCCCGACACTACAATGGATGCGTTGGGGTTAGTCTCCCTATCCTTGACGGGCTCGCAAAGCGTGGCAGGCGTTGCACTTCATCGACACCACAGGGGGTGCTCTGGGGGTGATATCTTTATCCGTTGCGGGCTTGCAAAGCGTGGCCGGCGTGGCACTTCCTCGAAGGAGGGGTACTGGGGATGGTCTCCCTCTTCATTGCGGACTCGCAAAGCGTGGCAGGCGTGGCACTTCCTCGACACCACAGGGAGTGCGCTGGGGGTGGTATCCTTATCCGTTGCGGGCTCGCAAAGCGTGGCAGGCGTGGCACTTCTTCGATACGACAGGGGATGCGCCGGGGGTGGTTTCCCTATCCGTGACGGGCTCGCAAAGCGTGGCAAGCAATATGGCGATGGATGACACATAGGGAAACGTTCGCGACAAGGGCTCAGAACGCAGGATTGCGCATAGATTCAAAACATAAGCACGCACATCATATTTAAAGTAAGTTTGTGGGATTCTTCGGTAGCGTAATTTTATTATAGGAGAGATTTTTTAGGAAGAATGCATCCCGACACAGATTCTTTTGAGAGGAGATTTTGGCTGAATATATTCGATTCGGAAGAGACATCTGCTTTCTTAAACAAGGGAGTTGTTGATGCGAATTATGAGAGAAAAACACAAGACAATTGTTCTAGAGAGGTAGCTTCAATACGATATATATAATACATACATAAATATATGTGTGTGTAATACATCCATACATAAATACGTACATATACACAAATACACATATACACATATACATATATACATATAAACATATACATATCTAGAGAGAGAGAGAGAGAGAGAGAGAGAGGCATAGAGAGAACACGCACACACATAGAAATATATATAAATGTGTGTGTGTATATATATACACATAATATATATATATATATATTATAATATATGTATATATATATATATATTTATATAACATAGAGAGAGAGAGAGAGAGAGAGAGACATGTACGGCGATTTCTTTAATTGGTAGACCTTGCGTAGTTGATTCCGAGGCGGTAAAAAGCAAATTGGCAAGAAAAATTGTGACAGATTTTTGAGATTTCAAATTATAGAAATGTTCGAATGTATTATGTTTAGTGATATTCGATCTTCTTTCAGGTTATTGTTTTAATTTAATTTTATTGATTTCTCTCGAACATTTGAGAGAAAATAATCAAATTATGTTATGAACCGTACGATTTTCTGATCAGACGTCGTGTTTGAATTAGCTCATATGTGACAATTCCATAGGTTTTTGTAGTTTCATTAGTACAACATTGTAGAGTGTGACATATTCCGCATTGTTTTTTTAGTTATTTTGTTTTCGTCACGAAGAAAGACCGCAGTAAATGTTCAATACGACATAAATTCCGATTCATATATGTTTTCATGTTTTGCATTGCCGGTGTCGAATTGTTCTCCGTTTTTTTGCAGAATTACAATTAAAGCTAAGACATGAGTTGTTTTTCGTACAAATCGATCACGAGATATTAAAGATAAATAATCTTCGCATATGCTGTTATCATTAATCTGGAAATTCTCGTAGCGATAAAGTGAAGAAGGTATTTCTACATTGCGTATTACAGTAACATGATATGTTTTGTATTTCTACGAGTTAATAATGTTAGTGGCACAAAAACAGGTGGCAGTCTTCACGGGACAAAAAGAAATCGATGTATTTTTTTTCTATCCATTACACACCCGCCTCGATAGAGCATCATTTGTTATCAGGAGAAATGTTTTCAGTATGTTATTTTTTTTTTTACATGTTCAGAAACATAGTTAAATACATCTAGCAAGTTTTTGTAATGTTTCAATTAGTTGTGGGACGGTTTTAATGCAGATCTTCTCATTCTTGTACATGTGTTAATGTTCTTACGTCCGCCGCATGATATTTTTTTTCCTGTGTTTTCAGTCGTCGATGTTTTCTGCGCACAGATTTTATAGCACGCAGACGGGATCGAAAAACATGTTTTTTTGTTTATACACGCCTCGATACACCATTTTTTCGAACCGCCAGATAACGGGTATTTTTAAAATTCAAATCATCGAGTTTCGGTTGTTAAGGAAGGAAGGAATAAAAAGTAGAGCAGGACGCAAAGAGATTTCAGTGGGGAATTGTCGGGCGCGCTTGACGAAAAAAGTGAACCAAACATTGTTGAGCAGTTACACAGGGCAAGAGGAAGAGAGGAGGAAACCATGTGCCTCAAAACAACGTTACGTAATTTGTAATAATTGAAAAACGAACATTAAAAAAATGTGTGAACCCCATTATTTCCCGCTAATTTTTCGCTCGCCAACACGGTAGGCTAGTTGATTCCATTTAGCGATCACAATTTGCCACGTTGCAGTTCGGAATTTTAAATCGTTGATCACCGCCCGTTTCCATCGTCGTTTTTATTTTTCTATTGTTCGCTTCTTCTGACATTGTTCCATCAGCGCGAATTAGTATGGTTGCCGGCGCAGCTGGCATCATCTTTGACATGTTTTCGTTGAGTGTCGACAGTGTATAGTTTATACATGTTTCGCGATTTTTCAACGTCATTTTTTCGTACATTATGATTTTTTTATTTACGCGTGTTGTCCGTTTCTATTTTTCGGTGAATATTGATTTGAGAAGGCGCGTTTCAATAGTAGTATCATAGGATTGTTTTTCAGTGTTTTTTTAAATTTGTCAGTAAACGTGCAGTTTTTTTTTTTTATAAAGTTTGTGGATTTAGTTCGAGTTGCGCCGTTTTGGGAGACGTTCACAAGTGCAAAAATAGCCATATTGCCTGAAATTTGCAATTACCGTCAACCCAGTAAGACGCATTGTTTGATTAGTATTCAGCAAGAGCGTTCGAGAAGAGAGAAATAAGGGAATATTTGTTCCTACATGTTTTGCCGAAGACACATGATACGAAATTAGATTTTTGCATTTTTTTTTAGGCAAATAAACAAAATGGTTTCAGTACCATCATCCCAACGATTGCTTTGGACTGTAGAAGAAGGGGCAGGAGCAGGAGATAGCGGGACGGAAGAGAAGAAGGGCGCAGCCACGTACACAAAACGCTTTCACACGGACGAGGTTCTCGACGACGTAACCGCTGGGGGTCCGGTCGGCTTGGTTGTGGGCGGCCAGAATATCAAAAGTGGTTCGTAAAGCAGACCTCCGATTGTTTAGGGATTTCGAGGCAGAAGAAATCGCCCAGGTCAGTTCCGCTGAAATACGCGCGCGCCCGCAGCCGGAGAGCAAAACCTGCACCGGCCAAGCCATTTTGATTCAAGCCATTTTGGCTTTGTTCTGAAGCCTGTCGCTGGAGCGGCCATATTTTTACCAGTTTATTAAAGTTTTCGTCGCAATGTCTGGCGCTGCTTTCGCTGCCTTTCCAGCGAGTGGATTGGTTTCTCTGGAGTTTTTTTTCGCAGAGTGGGAAAGGTGGATCCTGGGGCGCTGATGCTGTGAAGGCAGTGCTCGTCCGTTCGCCCGGTGGAACTCCTGAGCAGAAGAAGTCGAGAACAGAGGACATCATGGAGGTCGAGTTTCATCCCGTGCCAGCCTTTGCAGGCGTGGGCGGGAACGCAGAGCCGAGCTTTGCTGCTTCTGCAGCGGTCGCTCCCGGAATGGGTTTTTTAAGTGGCCATTCCGGTGCATGCAAAGGCCCTTTGGGTGGCATGCATGCGGTTCCCGGGATCAGCCCTGGTTGCGGCGGTCCCGGTGCTGAGCCGAGCGCCGCTGCCGTTGCGGCGGTTGCTTCCAGCGCTGGCCCTACGGGTGGTGGCCCTGGTGCATGCAACGGCGCTTCGGGTGGCATGCATGCGGTTCCCCGGACTGGCCCTGCGGGTGGCGGTCCCGGTGCGTCTTTCACAGCGTCAAGCAGTGGTGCTGGCCAGATCGATCCGATCATGGCACAGCGAAAGCAGATGACGATAAAATGGAAGGCATGAGCTTTCAGATGTCGCATCTGTTGGCCCGGGAGAATCTGAAACAGGAGTTGAACGTTTTCCACTGCCATTCGCCAGGAGGTTCAAATTTCAGATGCAGTTGACCCGCTCAAAGGCGAGATGAACACGTTCCGGGAGCGTTTCCAGGCAGCCGAGCGTGGAGTATCCAGCAAGTTGTCTCCGAAATTCATGCAGATTCTCAATTCGATGGATGTATCCCATCGTCGAGTTGCCTTTGTCGGTTTCTCGGACAACACGAACGCCGCGAGACTGCAGTGAAGAGTTTGTCAAGCAGCACGTAGGAACGAATTCTTTCAGCACGGGCAATTTTTTTAAAGGCCTTGCGAATAATCGGACTTTTTGTCCGGCTGGATACGCCGAGTTCCCGTCTTCCAAGGGCGCGAAAGATTTCATTTTGTGCGTTGGTGAGCCGTTTTTTTTCCGTTCCCCGGGCGGGGGCGGAGATAAGCGCGTCAAGTCGGCCACGTCGCAGGTGAACCAGCACAGGAACTGGGCTTTGCGCAAAGGGAGCGATTTTATCAAAACTCGTGTTCCTGCAGAGGCGAACGTTCGTATTGATTTTAAAGCTCGCGCTCTCAGCGTTGTGTCTTTGAATGCATTTGAGCAGGGGAAGCTTGATTTGACAGGCACGTTTCTAGGCCGTTTCTCCGACCTGAAGATCGAGCAGAGGGTTTGGGGGGTCGTTCCGGACGATTGTGTTGCTGATCCTTTCCCTGCCTTCCGAACGCTCGCCCACTCCGAAGGAGTTAGTGCGCGGCCCCCGTGTTCACGAAGAATCCGCCGCCGAGGCCCTCGTTTTGCTGATGCCTTGGTACGACGCTTAGTTCTTTTCCTCTTTCTTTTGCCTCGGCTCCATCTCTGCCTGTCCCTGTTCGCCCTGTAGCTATTATGTTTAATCGTCAAAGATCTCTAACTGAGTTTTTTGTCGTTTTCGAGCCCGCTGGCTTTCAGTGTCCCCAGGACGGTGGATAAGCCCGGCCGCAACTGTCCTCAAGTTTGCATCAACTCACGATTTTCAATTTGAACGTTCAGAGTTTTCTTGCGCGTCTGGCAGAAGTCGTAGCTTACCTTGGCATTCTGTCTTCTCCTCCCTCCTTTCTATGTTTCACGGAAACGTGGCATGCTTCTAGTAAGTTTCCCAGCGTACCCAATGATGAGTTGGTTGCACGGAGGGATCGCGACGGCCTTGGTGGAGGTGTTGCCATCTTCGCCCATGTGTCAATCGCCTCTGCTTGCTGTCTTGTGCTGACGTCCGCCGTCTCGGAAAGAGTGTGGCTCTTGGCCCACTCGGATTCTGGCCCAATTTTGATATGTTGCTGGTATAGGCGGCCTTGTTTCAATGAAGTTCATCGATCAATTCGCTGTCCGATGAATGGTTGGGCTTGTGTTCCCAAAGCATAGGCACTGTCATTGTCGGGGATATGAATGTTCATCACGCCCGGTGGTTGCGCCATAGCAGGAATATTTCTCCGGAGGGTGCTGCTCTTTTCCAGTGGTGCCGAACAAACGGGTTCACTGAGTGCACGAAGAAACCTACCTAGTTCTCAGTGACATTCCCAATGAAATGCACGTCGCTGTTCTCGCAGAAATTGCCGACCACAGAGCTGTACTTGCCAGCGTTTCTCTCCCACCCTGGCAGTTTGAGGCTGTCACCCGTACACTTTGGCAATTCGGAAGTGCCAATTGGAGACGTCTGAACAGAGCCATTTCTGAGTACAGTTGGGGTTGAATTGACAGATCTCATCCTGACATTGTCGTGCCGTGTCTCACGCAAATTTTAAAAGGCTTTATGCTCTTGCGCGTGCCTCGGTCCCCTGCAGTTCATCCAGTGGCACACCCGTGGGTCAATGAACACTGTTTAGTACAGGTGCGGAAGAAAAGGGACGCGGCCGGCACTGATGGATTCCCACAGGCCGCTGCTGACTGTAGCGCTTCTTTTTTGCGTGCGTTTCGGTCTTACACTGCCCATACTCGTGATAAGCTCCGCCGCCTGCACAGAGGGACTAAGATGGTAGAAGATTTCGAAGAACCTTTTGTCTCACGTGCACAAGCCTTTCTCGTCTCCGCTGCGCCGGGCAAGCGGCAGTTGGGCCATCAGGGCGGCTGACAAGGCCGAGGTGTTCTCGCGCTCTTTTCAAGACAGACGGCGTCTGCCTGCCGCGCAGTCTAATGAATTCTCGGATTGCTGGTCCCTTTTACTTGGTCCAGATAATTCTTCCTGCGTCGTTCGCACTCGCGTTTGTCGGGCCTTCCTCCGTGCCCTCCGCTCTGCTTCATCGACCGGCCCGGACCTCATACCAGCGAGGTTTTTGAAATAATGTGCCAATTCACTTGCCACTCCTGTCGCCAAGCTGGCCCGGCTCATCATTCGGACAGGATGCTGGCCTCGTGCTTGGAGCGAGCATTGGGTGTATCCTTTGCGCAAGCGCTTTGCTCTGTGTGACCCGGACAATTACAGAGGCATCCAGTTGACCGCGCAATTGTCCAAAGTTGCGGAGCGTGTTCTGGCCCAACTTTTTGCCCCTCGGCTCGAGCGCTTGGGCGCCTACGGATCGAATCAATTCGCATACTGCCGCGAGCGCGGGGCGAGAGATGCCGTGCTTTATCTCATTTTGCGTTGGCTTGTCGCTTTCGCAGGCGGCCGCCGCGTGGTAGTTTATTGCTCCGATGTCTCTGCTGCGTTCGATAGAGTCGACAGGGGCAGGCTGATGCACAAGATCCGCTCGTTGTCTGTCCAACCGGACATTGCTATTGTCTTGGACAGTTGGCTCCTGCCACGGAGCGCCCGCGTCGTCGTCCAGGGAGCTGTGTCGGACCCAGCGCGCATGGAAAACATGGTATACCAGGGTACCGTGTTAGGTCCTATTTTGTGGCACGTGTATTTTAGCGATGTTTGCATGGCCGCTCGTGCGTGTGATTTTGAGGAGGTAATTTATGCTGATGACCTGAACGCTTTCAAAATTCTTGACGCGGGTGTCACTGACCCTCAAGCGTTCGCTTATTTTCGCGAGTGTCAGACCAGCCTACACAGGTGGGGGGCCGCAAACAGAGTGTTGTTCGACCCTGGGAAAGAAAGCTACCATATCGTTTCCCGTTCTCGCCCGGCTGGTTCTTCTTTGAAGATTTTGGGCATCAATTTTGACACTCGACTGCTCATGCACGACGGAATCTCGGATTGCGTTCGCGAGTGCGGCTGGCGCATACACAGTATTCTTCGCAACCGCCGGTTTTACTCAGACAGTGGAGTTATCTTACTGTACAAATCTTATGTTTTATCGTACGTTGAATATAGAACATCAGCGTTTCATTTCGCCTCGTCTTCTGCTCTCTCCCCCCTCGATGCCGTGCAGGGCCGTCTGTTAAGATCTATTAATATATCTGATCATGATGCGCTGTTGTATTTTTCTCTTGCTCCCTTGTGCACCCGGCGCGACATTGCCATTCTAGGCATCATCCACAGGTCCGTTCCCGGAAGAGGCCCGCCGCTCCTTCATCAATTCTTCCGGTTGGACCTTGTTCCCCCCCCTCCCCGCTCCCCTCGCCGCCATTCCCGCCACCTCGTCGATCCTTGTGGCTTGCGGTCGCCCGATTATCTCCTTCATTCCGCCCTCGGCTCTGTTCGCATGTACAGTATTCTTCCGGATTTTGTTGTGCGCGCGAATAGCGTCAAGGTTTTCCAGTCCCCCCTCCAAAGCTTTTTGTGCAGCGTCCTCACTGAGTCCGCTCGGGAAACCGATTGGCGTTCCCTCTTCAGCCCGCGCGGGGCTCTCGCTAACCATCCCCTGCGGCGCTGCCAGGGCTGGAGGCCCGCGGCGTGATGCTTTGTTGGGCATGTTCTCACATTTGTCGTCCTCTGTTCACCCGGCTTGACCTGGACGGTCTGTCCGGAAATTTGATGTTAAAATTTTGATGTGTATGTTCGCTTTTATTTTTTTAATCGAGCGTAGTGTCCGTCTTCTGGTTTTTCAGCGTGGCATGGCCCGGCAGCAGTCTTTTCGCAGCATTTCATGAGCCTTTCGGCCGGGGCGCGACCAGCCGAGCCCTCCCAGCTGATCCGGGCAAGTTTCTGGTCATAAGATTTCTTGCTGTGGGGTCGGCTCAAACATTTTATCGTTGTTCTTGTTGTTTTTCTTTTTTTTCTTGTATGCCTCTTTTTCCTTTTTTCTCTTTCCCTCCCTTCTCCTGTCTCCTCCCGGCCTTCCCCTTTCCTCCTTCCCCCGGCCGCCTTGCGTGGAGCGCAGGGCGCGCTCTTCGCGCGGTGCCTCCGTTGGGCTCGGCCCTCCCCTTCTCCTCCCTCCTCCTCCTCCTTCCCTGTGGTCGTCTGCGTCGCTTGCTGCCTCCTCCTCCTTTCCCCCCTCCTTTCTTCTCCCCTTTTGGTCTGCGTCCGTAAGCTATTTGTTCCTAATAGAGCGGCTGCCGAAGGTAGCTGCTTTGCGTCTGGCGCGCGCGTGCTTATTTGGAAGTGGTGAGATTGTTGATTCGCGGGGTTGTAAAAAAATGAAAAAATAAACAGTACAAAAATAAAAAAAATAGAAAACACAAAAAACAAAAAAACAAACAACATAACAAATAATCATAACAAAAAAATACACAAAAAAAAGGCCCGGACTGCCACCCAAGGAGCCGGTCCCAGGTGCACCGCCAAGACGGCCAGCCGGAGGGCCGGCCTTAAGAGGCGCATGCGCGCCATCCGCGGGGCTTTCGCATGCGTTGGGACTGCCACCCGCAGGGCCGGTCCCAGCGAAGCTTGGCTCTGCGCTCCTTGCTGCGCTTCCCAAACCTGGGAAAGCAGGAGCGGACTGGAATTGACCAGCCAAAGAGCCGCCGCCCGATTCGTCCATCTGAGTCGCCGCCTTTCCACGTGCTTTGCTTTCAGGACTGAGAGCGGCTCTTGCGGCGGCCTGCCGTTCGCGGAACGCTCGCATAGGGTCACCTTTGCCCTTGTCGAACGCAGGTTTCTGCACTCCATTAGAAGAATTTCCAGACATGGCTGCCTGTGGGAATACGTACAGTGAGAAAAAAACTGTGGTAGACTGCCCCGGCGTCAGGCGAAGATAGATTGCTCCAATGAACAATTTGGTTTGGTAGCTTCAGCTCGTGCCACAACAGCTCGTGCCACAACAACTTGAGCCAAAATGGTTTGAGCCAAAATGGCTATGGGAGGAGCAATCTCTTCCATGAAGAGGAAGTGGGAGTTGTAAAGATACGGCAGATACGTTTGCTGAATTTTTCAGCCATGAATTGGACATGCCGGATGTAGAGGGAAACGCATTCTGTGATTCATCGTGAACTATGGTTTTTCCTGACCCTTTTCCTTCCGTGTCCGTGTTCTGCCTTGCTCTCAGAGCAGACAGCGGGCCAGATCTCGTCCCGACGCGGGGTTCAAGGGTTGTGCGCGGGAGTTGGCAGCGCGAATCAATTTAATTGCGCGTTCAATCTAGCACGCGGCAGATGGCCAGATATTTTGTGGCAGCATTGGGTCTACAGCTGACGTCCCAGGTGTGCAAAGTTGTGGAGCGCTTATTGGGGGTATTGTTCCTTTCCGGCCTTGAGAGAGTCGGAGCACACGGGCCATTCCATCTTGCGTATCGACAGGGGCACGGGCACAGGGATGCCATCTTGTACTTCATGCTGTGTTGGCTTCATGCGTTGGCAACCGGCGCGCTCGTAGCGTTGCATTATCTGATGTGTCCGGAGTTTTCGACCGCGTCGACGCAGATATTTTTTTGCTTAAGTTGCGCGCTTTCAATGTCCCCGATTGATTTTTTAATCTGATGAAGAGCTTCGATCCAGGATTGGCCGGGTAGTTGGCGGGCAGCAGTGACAGCCAGTATAATGCAAGACGGCATACCGGGGACTGTGCTAGGGCCGCCCGTGTAGAATTTTCATTGCGCAGACGCATGTATGGCCACGCGTGCTGCTATTTCCGATGAAGTTGTCTTCGCTGATTTAAACGCTTCGAGAGCGCTCCCGGCGCACGAAGAGGCAAACGCGCAACTCCGTGTGTACCAGTCTTCACTCCACGAGTGGGGCCGCGCCAAATAGGGTGCGATTTGACGCCGGCAAAGAGCGTTTTTTTATTTTTTTCACGAACGCGGGCTGCCGGGGACATCTTCGAAATATTAGGCGTAGTATTTGATCTTAAATTGTGCATGGGTGATGCGGTGAAAAACTGCGTAGCTGCTGCCTCTTGGAGAATTTAGAGTTTGACGCGCGCGCGGCGTCTTCATAACGACGCAGAACTGGTAAATCTATACAAAGCGCATGTGTGGTTATGCATTGAATATCGTACCTGTGCCATTTACCACGCTTCATTGTCTATTCTTGCCCCGCTCGACGCTCTTCAGACGCGATTCTTGCGTTCTCTAGGAATCGCACCAGAAGATGCATCGTTGCATTTAAATCTAGCTCCTTTAATCATTCGCCGGGACAAAAGCATCTTAGGGAGATGCACCGCGCGCTTCTCGGCTCTGGTCGTGCTTGTTTTTTCGCTGTCTTTGTGTGACTCCATCCCTTCTCCCCCGAGAGCGCGGCGCCGACGCGCGCGACGCGTAGTTGAGCCGTCTTTCACCAGTCCTGACTTTTTGCTGCACTTTGCCACTGGCGCCACTCGTGTTTATAATCTGCTACCTGATTATATCATTTGTGCACGTTCGGCGCAGTCCTTTTAAAGTCGTTTGCAATTTTTGGTCAACGGACGCGTTTTTTCCCCGGAGTGGGAGCGGGCCCTGTCGCGTTGGCCACGCGCACTTTGCGGTTCTGTAGGGGCTGGTGGCCAGGACTTTGATTTTCGGTGTCTTGGCGAGATTTGTGATAGATCCGGGGTTTATGCATCCGTGGTTCTTGTTTTTTTTTCCTCCCTGCCCCCCCTTCCCCTCTCCTTCTCTTCCTCCCCTCCCCTTCTCTCCTTTCCCTGTCTGCTGCTGTTGTCCTCCGCCGTCGGCCTTCGTGTGTTGTCCTGCTTGCTGCTGTCGTCGTCGTTCCCGCTCCTCTTCGCCTTCCCCCCCCCCCGTGTCCTGTGCGCTGTGTGGTTCGCAGTGGGGGCTTCTCACGTCTCCCGCTTCTTCTCGTCCTCCTCGCTCTCCTCTGTTGTGTTCTGCTGCTTCTCCCTCCATCCGCCCCCCCCTCCCTCCCCTCTCCTCCCCCCTCTCCTCTTCCTGCTCTTCCTCCACGTTCCACAGCTTGGTCGCACTCACTTTGCTGGCGTCGCTCCCTGCCGGGTTTTTTTTGGCCGACGGGGTGTTCAGCAGCGTGCATTTTTGAAGGTTTTTTTGATTCCTGACCTCGCTTGGTGCGCTGTGAGGGTCTTGCCCGGGCGTTCACGCAATTAGTTTTTTAATCAGGGGCGCAATGGTGAGGTCATTTCGCTTGCTGCGCCGAGGTTGTAAAACAAAAAGTGGGCGCGTGCGGGAAGCGCTTCCGGACGCGCTGCGACCTCGAGCAGGTCGTTGCGGGGATTCTGCACCGGCGAAGATGGGCTGCTGGCAGGCGCCGCCAGCGTCCGGCTTCTAATCTACAGCCCTATAGCGCTCAGAGAGCTCTCCGGGAACAAATGTAAACATTTTGATAAATGGAATTCAGTTAGGCCAAACAAAGACAAATTTTCAGCAAGGTTTCTGTTGCCAACTGGCCGCCCAGCGCGCCGGAATTACTTTTCGAGCTCCGCCGCTAACGCCTTAGGGGATCTTTACGTGTAGTTTCGGACAACATCAACAATTTATCCTGAAATTGCCGAGAATTTTGAATCCTTTGCTGGAGGAACGCCCAAGCTTGTCCAGCTGATTGTTAGTTCTCTCGTCTTGTTGTTCTTCGTGCTGTCGATGGCCAGAAATCGCAGCCCTTTACGAAGGTTTTTAAAAGGAATGTTTGTGTTCCTCCATTTTAGGGCATTTTTTCTGACACTTGTTTCGTTTTCGGGCCGTAGCTATCGAGGCAGCATTATATGCAATTGATGGTAATGTTTGGCGCGGTGTGCCTCTGCGTACGAAACGCCGACATGTTCTGTTTCGCGCAGACTTGCCGCGGCTTTCTCCAGACGTGGGGCAGCGCCAACAGGGTGCGTTTCGATCCATTTAAGAAGAGCAAGTATATTCCGTCGCGGACCCTGCGCGCCGAATGAGCAGACTACATTTTGCATTCTGCCTTGGGGGCCGCTCGCATTACAATTTTGTTCCACGTTGACTTGTAGAGCTGCCCTAAGAGCGTTAGCGGCGAAGCTAGAAGGGTAATTCTGGCGCGGTGGGTTCTGGCGCGCAGGCGGGATCAGCTGTTTCCTGTCACTGTGGCAGGTTTTTGGCGGCTTTCTATATCTGACTTGAGCTTTAGGATAGGTGCAGAGTTGGTGCGCACACCTAATCGACGCGTCAAAGTACTTAGACGCTTGAGTTCGGTCTGGTTTTGGTTGAGTCCGAAACGCTGATCGTATTCTGTTAGTTTTTTTTTTCAGAGATGGCGATGGTTTGCTTAATTTAATTCGAGTCGCAGATGCACGTTGTTTGTCGCATCAATCGGAATGAAATCATGAGGCGCGCTAGTTCTAAGTATCCAAGCGCTTGATTTCGGCTTGCTATCGGAGCTGGGTCGGAACATTTCTTCGCATTCTGCTTTATTGTAGAGATGTTCATGATTTTCTTGACTAAATTGAAGTTGCAGACGCGCTAGAGACCTGTTCGGTACAACAAGCAGAAGGAGAACATTATGCGCGTTGTTGTAAAGTATGTAGACGCCTGAATTTTGTCTGCTATCAGAGCTGGGTTCGAAAAGCGATTCGTATTTTCCTTATTTTGTAGAGATGGTGATGTTTTTTTTTGGCCTAAGCTCGAGCTGGAAATTCGCTACGTAGTTGTCCGTTACACAGGTCTCAAGAATCTCTTTCCCCCTTCTATTCCCGCTTTGTTCTGCCTTTTCAGGTGGTTGGCTCTTGTGCAGGCTGGATTCGCCACATTCCGGCTATCCGCTTCTTCTGTGGCTCTCGGCGCCTGAAAAGCAGCGTTGTGTAGTCCCGCAGAGATTCTACATGGGCAGTTTTCCTTGTCTTGACTTGTGGTGAGGTCAGGTGTTCGTGTTGCAGCGAGGTTAGTAACACATCTTAGAAAAAGTAATAACATATAAAGTAAGAATATAGAAATAATGATAATAATAATGACAAGTCAGCAAAAATAGAAAGAACCTTGTGTTTGCCCACAGGAATTGGAGGTCTTCTTAATCGAAGGTTAAGATTGGATCATCATCCTGTGGTTGTTTCATTCGCTTTTATTTTGAGCTAAGAATTGAAGCTGACCGGGACGTGTTACAAATATAGATTGAGTAAACAGAATTAAATCAAATAGCATACAGTTAGGTGCCTCTTTCGTCTAATTAGCATGACCAACACAGGTTTTCAAGGGATTGTTTTTGGCCCGTGTTTTGGAAGATCTTTTTGCGGTGCCGGCGAAGTGATTGCCATATTATTTTCAAGAAGTAGTATTTGCCGACGATCAACGCCTTCCGTTTTTCCCCGTCATTTTATGATGAGTTTTTTTTGCCACTATTCGGCAGTGCCAGTCGTGTTTGCACGAATCGGTTCGTGCTAGCGCTGTTTTGTTTGAAGTTTCGAAGAAGAGCAGGCACATTGTTTCACGTAGCCATTCTGATTGCAATTTTCAGTTTTTCCGGTACATGCTTTTGATTGCAAGCTTGTCATGTCAGATGCGGCCTTTGAGTGTTCGCACGATTGTGTTTGGCGTTTTCAGGCCTTGTTTCGTTCGCGGCGTTATCATTGTCGTCGAGCTTGTTGTTTTGTATAAGGCACACGTTTTCCATATAATATCGCACGCCAGTTTTCTCGCATCTTTCGAATTTTGTTTTGTTGCCGTCTGACCGTGTCCGGACGGGTTTTCTACGTGCCCTGGGCATAATTGAGTGCGAAGTTTTGCACAAGTTTGATCTTGCCCCCGTTGCTGCCCGCCAATGTGGGCCTTATTCGCCAAATAGTAGTATTCGTTCGGTTTCAGCCTTCCGTGTTTCGGAGGCTCCGTCGACTCCGCCCTCTCTCCTCCCCGCTCCCCTCGCCGCCATTTCCGTCGCTTGCGTGACCCGTGCTCTCTCCGTGCCCCGGACTACCTTGTGCGTTCCGGAACGGGTGGCGCGAGAGTGTATAACCTGCTTCCAGATTCAATCACTTCCGCTGACAATCTTAAATTGTTTCAGCGCCTTTTCGCTGAGTTGCTTCGTGTCGTTTCTGCCGGTCGTCGCAATTTTTCAGTTTGCGTGTGCCGATGGCGTCGCAGAGCGTCCGTAATTGTTTTTCTTGGCAGCCCGATGAATGAGTTGGTCCCTCTTTTCGTTCTTCGTTTTCTTTCGTCTTCTCTCGTCCTTCCTTTCTTCCCTCCCTGCTTGCTGCCGTCCGCCGTCGTCCTCCTCTTCCTGGTTCCCTCCTTCCGTGCGGATTCTGAGCCGTGCTCGCTCCGCAGGCGAATTCTTGCCGGGCGCGTCTGGCGCTTCTCGCTTTTCCTGCTTCTCGCCCTCTTGCCTGCTTGCCTGCCCCCTTGCCCCTTCCCCCTCCTCGTTTTTCTCTTTCTTTGTTTTCTTCTTTGGTTCTCCGCGTCCCTCTTCCGGCAGTGTTACCCGCCGGCCTGCTGAACTGGCTCCGGCGGCCGCCGTTCTGCCATCTCTTTTGTCTTGTCCCATGAATTTTCTTGTCTTCGTTGCCGAATGGTGCCGTCCGATGGAAAAATACCTTTGTGCACTTGGGCTGCCGAGCGGATTGTGTCAGTGTGTTTGGCCAGTTTGTGATTCTCGCGGACTTGATTTGTGCGATTGGCTTGATTTTTGAGAGGTCGAAGTTTTGAGCCCGCTGTCTGATCGCTCCTTGTTCCCCGCCTGGTTGTGTTTTCCTCGCCCTATTTCTCTCTGGGCGGCTGTCGTGGGCCTTATTTGTTTTGCACGGCGTGGATAATGGCTTGGGCTTGCTTGCGGAACAATTATCGTTGCAGTCATCGTCGCCATTACCATTGCCATCGTCGTCCATGTCGTTGTCACCGGCATCGTTTGCAAGTACCGTCATCATCATCATCATCATCATCATCATCATCATACTCATCATCATCAACAGTTCTCTCATCGTCATCGTCGTCATCGTCGCCATCGCCATCATCGTCAGTGTCGTCATCGTCATCGTCGTCATCGTCGTTGTCTTTCTTGTCCGCAGCGTCATAATCATTATTGCCATCGTCGGCATCGTCGTTATCCATCAACATTTCCGCCATCAGGATCACCGTCATTATTCCAAGGATCTTTGACATTTTCACCATCCATCATCATCATCATCGTCATCATCATCATCATCATCATTATCATCATCATCATCACGCATATCACCGCCATCACAATCATCCGAAGTGTCACCATGATTTCGAATCGGAAACAGCCGCCCGAAACCGTGGGATCCGTCAGGGGCTGGGCCATCGCAGGCCCCTCCCCTTCCCGCGCCGAAGCTGGCTGGGGTGCAGGGGGAAACTCGAAACAGCACATTTTTTATACAGATTGCAGTTAGCTGCAAAAACCAAAGTTCGACGTCCAAGCGTCCACTTTTGATTTTTCCGTGATTGCCGAAAGTCCACACTGGAGGTGGTGACGAGGATCGGGGGTCGATGTTTTGAGGAGGAGCGAGGATCGGGTTTCGAACCTCAAGTCTTTAGCGATGGTTGTGGTTCGAAACAACTGAGGTATGTACGAGGCTCGAATGTGGAATTTGGTGAGGAGGACCGATGACCGGGTTTCGAGGATCCATTTTGTGGTGATGAGCAAACGAGAACGGCGGTGGTGATGAGCATCGAGGATTGCGCGATGCCCAGTGGGAAATGTTGTAAAACAGTCTCGTGTAGTATGGTCTTCCCCCTGTACTTTCTGAGAAAGAGGACGCTTGCATTCCCATTCGAATTGCATTCAGCATGGTTCGAAACACATGTATGGCATCATATTGAAACTCACGGCAGCCTGGTATAGTTTTGTTGACAACGTGTAGTTGGGTGTAGCCAGGTAGGTGTAACTAGGTGTAAGTAGGTGTAACTGGGTCTTTGGGGTGTACAGGGTGTAACTACGGGTAAGTGGGTGTGACAGGATATAGTTTGGTGTTTTTTGGGGGCGTTTTTCTGCAACGCTCGTTGCTGGCATACTCATCTATTGTACAATCGTTTGGTTCGTCGCAGTGTGGAGCTCTCTAACGACCAGCTGGGGGAGATTTCCAGGCCCAGGGGGAGTCACTCTCTCGCCCTCTCTCCGAAAGAGGAAGCGCACATGGAAAAGTTGATTGCTGAAACCGCCTACGCCCAAAGTGCTGGTGGGACTTTAGGGAGAGGGGGGGGAACTACAACGACTGCGGCTACGACTCGAGGAAACGAGCACAAGGCGCGTGGATTAGCGACGGGCTTCGTTTCCATACAAAATCGACGGTTTCCTTCGCCAAATCTGGTGGCCCTGGCCGCGTATTGCGGGGGACCAGCTCCAATTCATGGCTTAGACGAGGCTTCGGGCTGCGCGCAGACAGCCCACCCAGGTAGTCTGCGTTGGCTTCAACAGGCCCCCCTGAGTGCCCAGGGCGGTCTCAACACGCGGGTTATGTGTGTGCACCCTTCTGGTGGCTTAATTTGCGTTCGTACATCTACCAATGCCTCATCGCCAGCGCAGTGTCTCTGCCTAGCCACCGACGCAAAATTTGCGTGCAACCTTCCGCGTCGGCGTCTCTCGATGCGTCGTCGATCCTCGACCCAGGCGTAGTTTTTTCGGCCCTCGGAGCCGCCAAATTGTGCACCGTATCGCGTTGGAGCGGGGCCTGGACGGAGTCCAGACACGGTGTGGTGCATGGGCGCTGTTCTCGTAAATCTCTGATCCACGTCAGGTGCGCCCGAGCGGTGGCGGCGGCAGCGCGCGGTGGCGGCGGCGGGCCCCGGGCGGCGGCGGCGGCGAGTGTGAGCGCTGCTGGGGAAGCGCTGCCCGACGCCGCGCCGCCAGCCCGGCTCTGGCCGCGCCTGCCCGTGGCCGCCGGTGGGGGGGGGGCGCCGCCGTGCCCCAAGGGGGGGCCGAAACCACAGAGGTGGGCGAGTGCGTCCTCTTCCTCCTCCTCTTCCCTGTCCTCCTCCTCCTCCGCCTCCTCCTCCTCCTCCTCCTTCTCCTCCTCCTCCTCCCCCTCCTCCTCCTTCTCCTCCTCCTCCTCCTTGTCCTCCTCCTCCTCCTCCTTCTCTTCCTCCTCCTCCTCCTCCTCCTACTCCTCCCCTGCACCCCCCTCCGTCTGGAGTGGAGGGTCGTAGGCTGGTTTGTGCAGGTGCGGGGTGTTTGCCTGTCGCGGCAGGTGGGGTGTATGTCTCGGGCGGTCGTTTCGCTCTCCTCCGCCCCTTTCCTCCCCTCCTCCTCCTGTCTTTCGCGCACCCCTCCGCGCTTGTTAAGGTATTACAAGAAAAGGTCCTCCTCTCTCCTCGTCGTCGTCGTCGTCGTCCTCCTCCTCCTCCTGCTCTCTCTTTCTCTCTCCCTCCCGCTGCTGCTGCTCCGTCCTCTTTACCCTCCTTCTGCCCCCTTCTCCTGGCCCCTCGTTCTTGCCACCCCTTCCTCCCTCCTCCCTGTATTCCTTGTCTTACTCGTCGTCGTCCATCTCCCTCCTCCCTCCTCCGCTCCCTCCTGCCTCCTCCTCCGCCATCATCTTCGTCGTCGTCGTCCTCCTCCTCCTCCGCCTCATCCATCGCGGTGGTCAGCACCATGAGACCTCGAAATCAACATGGTCATGCTATTCCGTCTCCCTTTTCTCCTCCTACCCCCTTCTGACCCCATCCCTCTCCTTCTCGGCCGTCCTCTACCCAGGCGGACGTGATCGTTTTGTTTATTGGTGTTCGTATTATTTTGTTAATGCTAGCTTGCGTGAACTTCGACAGGTGTGTGTGTGTGTGTGTGTGTTTGTGTGTGTGTGTGTGTGTGTATACGTGTCTGTGTGTGTGTGTGCGTAGCAGTACGCTCTTGAGCAGTATACGTGGGGCAACCTATCATGTCAATTATCAGAGGTACAATATCAGTTGTGCAATGTATGTTGTGCAAGCTATGTTGTGCAACATATGTGGTGCAGTTTTTTGTGATGTACTCTATGCGGTGCGCAACTTATGGGTTGCGATCGACGTGTGCAGTCTATGTTGTGTTACCAATGTGGTGCAATCCATTTGTTGCAATCCATGTGCTGCAATACATGTGTTTAATGCTTTGGCGCAGTAGAGGTTGTGCGATCCACGTTGAGCAGAATATGTGGTGTAAGCTATGTCATGCAACCCACTTGGTGCAATATATGTGGTGCAAGATTTGTGGTGCAGTCCATGTCGCGCAATCTTGTGGTGCAGCATATGTTGTGTAATCTAGGTTGTGCAATCCACGTGGTGCAACGGTGGTTGTGCAAACTATTGTTGCGGTGCAATCTATGTGGTGCGACTTTCTTTTACAAACGAGGTGACACATTCCATGCTCGTACAAGCATCCTACCCATCCGCCCGCAACGTGGTTTGCGAAACCCTTGCGGCGGCGATTGCGATGAGTGCTTGGCGCTGGTTGGTGCATCTTTGCGGCCGCGCCAGCTCGCGCATGCACGCGCGCGCAGCGGCCAGCTAGTTTGGCGCGACCGAAGCGGCCGCGGTGGCGCTGACCGCTGGGCACATCCCAGCGGGCAACTCAGTGCGAGTCAGCGACTTGGGCGGGCGCGGTGCCACGGCAACGTCGACAGCGCTAGACACGATGATGGTAGTAGCGATGCTGGTGACGATGTTGGCAGCGACGACGGCACGGCCAGTGACGGCGCCGATGCTGATCACGCCAGCGACGATGACGGCGCCCCCGCGTCGGAAATGAACGTATTGGAAGGGGTTCGACATGCGCGTGCGGCCGGCGCGCGAGAGTGGCTGCATGGTATTCTTTGACAAGGGTCGTTCTACCCCAGCACTCGCGCAAGAGCGTTCGAATGATTTCGCAACGCGGCGCGAGAGGCCCGCTTGGCAGAATTCCATGAACAACCTGCGGTTTGTCCTCAGGAGTTCGCAAGAGCACGGGCTCATTTTTTCTTTGAAACATGATGTTGCGAAACCATGTGTTCCCAAGTGGTTTCAGACGCGCGGTCTTGTCATCCTCACGGAGTCAATTTCTTGTTGGGGGTTATCTTTTATACAAGCAAAACTATCAATTTTTATTTGATACATGGATCGAATTTGTTTATATATGGATATATGGATATATATATATACACACACACATTCTATTTTATTTCAGGAATTCGGCATGCGCGCGACGACGCGCGCGTGTGCATTTTTTGCACACATGTTCTCGCGACAGCACGCGTGCAAGAGCGCTCGAACTATTTCGACATGCGCGCGCGTGCGAAGCCTGCTTGGTAGCAGTTGGTGAACTGGTAGAAAAAACGATGGTTTTCTTCATAATTCGCAACAGCGCGCATTTTTTAAAGGTGTTGACAAAAGTGGAACACGTTTTTTTTTTTTTTTTTAATTATATGTTTTAGACACTCGATTCTGAATTCTTTGCGACACAGGCGCGCGCGCCGACGCGCGCGCGTGCACTTCGTTTTATTTTTTGCAAAGGGGTTCTCGCGACAGCACGCGCGCAAGGGCGTTCGAACGAGTTCGAAAGCGCGCGGTCGAAGCGCCTCTGGTACCATAATATGGAAATCGTTTTTTTTTTTGTTCTCTCTCTCTCTATTCTCTCTCTCTCTCCCTTCTCTTCAGAATTCGCACGATCGCGCGCAAGGTTTTTTTTTGAAATCCCGTGTTGCGCAGCTGTGTGGTTTTATATGTATTTTGGACACTCGATTTGGACATTTCTGCGAAAATACGGTTTTTGAAAGATTTCGGGCGCGCGTGTGCACTTCGTCGTAGATTTGCAAGGATATCTGATCATATGTGCTAAACGAGTGTGCGCGCATAGTAGTTTTTTGGCCGAGGATGTCGGGGGAGGGGTCGATACCGGTTGGGCGGGGATGGTATGAGTTCATATTTTGGATGGGCGATGGGGCAGAATCGTGTAAATTGCAATGCGCAAAAGTGGGGTCGATAATCCTAGGGTGGTCGAGCTTATTCTAATTTAGAAAAAACAATCTACGCTGTACAATTCGGGCGGCGACGGGGCGGCGCCGGCGACACCCCGTCCACACCCTCGCGGCGGCGCGGCACGCCCGAGGACCAGTTCCTTAGAAATGATGTAAGAACCTGAAGCGCAGGCACTGTCTGGGGAGTTCTTCGTTTCCCTCTTCTTCGGGCAAATGCCGCGATCTCCAACTGTCATGTACGGCGAGGGAACCGAATCGGTGACAATACAAGCTGTCTCCTAGCGACAACTCCCTGCTAGTCCACACCGATCCCCCCTCCCCTCCCCCTCCCCCTCGTCGTCGTCCTCCTCCTCCTCCTCCCCCTCCCCCTCCCCCTACTCCTCCCCATCGTCCTCCCCCTCCCCCTCTCCCGCCTTCCCCTCCCCCCTCACCCTTCACGCCTCCCCTGTCCGTGGCCGTTTTGGTCCACATGGGGATGCCCCCCCCGCTTGGCCCGGAGTGCCTGCCGGCCGAGCGCACCGAGCAAGCTTGTGCGGTAGCCTCTTCAACGGCCCCCTTCGAGTAGGCACTCGTCTACAACAGTTGCTCAAACCAAATTTATTTCTTTGGATTTGGGAACAATACGTAGATCGACGAGAAAAACATCTTTGGGGCAAATCAATTATGTAGTCGATGTTCTCCTCGACCCTTGAGGGTGGCGCGATGGAGGAGCGCAGCGTTTTTGCCGCGAGACTTTCTCGATGGCCGACGCTGTGCGCTCCGCGCAGGTGGCATTCCTGCCCGCCCGCCTCAGGAGAGGTCGGAGGGGTACCCAGACATGTTCGCGTCGTAAAACAATCCGGACAGGTGTTTTTTCTTTGTTTTCGGCCTCTGGGGGCGCTCACTGTGCCCCAGGACCGTCAAGGAACGACCCAGAAAGCACACCTGGCCCCTGGGAAAGGATCGAGACTTCGGGGACTGCGTGTTGACAAAACAGGGCGTCGCATGCCCTGGTAGCGATGTTGGTACCTTTTGGTTTCCCAGCGCCCTGCGGCTTCGGCGCGCTGCCGCCGATCCCACCTCTTCTCGGGCGGGCTGGGCCGCGAGCCCCTCGGTGCGTCGGGTGTCGTCCGAGCCGGCGCCGCCGCAGCGCTGCCGCGGGCGCGGCGGCGTTGGGGGGTTTCGTCTACGCGCCGAGGGGGGGTTTGGGGGAGGGGGGGGGCTTCTTGGAAGGAGGCTGCTCCTTAAGCGGCGCGTCTTTAGATGCCAGGGCGGCGCCCTTTCAGGAACAGTCTTTTGCGCGCTGCCAAGGTTGCTCTGCCCCGTCGAGGATGCTCCGCCGCGCCGGCTGCGGCTGGACCTGTCTTGGCCGCCTGGCCCGAGGCGCCGCCTCGGCGCCGCAGCGCGGCTGCGGGCGCGGCGGTGTCGAGGGCCTCTGCCCTGTCGAGGCCGCTGTGCCGCGCCGGCCGCAGCTGCGCCTGCCTCGACCGCGCGGTGCTGCCCGCGTGGGCGGCCGCAGCCGCAGGCGCCGCGGCGCCTCCCGCGCGGCTGCGGAGCAAGAGGTCTCTTTGGGCACGCGGGGGCCGCGGCCGGCGCTGCGGGGCTGGTGGGCGGCCGCTGCGGCAGCCTCGCCGTCCTCGCCCCTCTCTCGCCGCGGCGGCGCCCTGCCGCCGTGCGGCCTCGACCGCCGAGGCTCCGCGGAGGGGCGCGGCGCCGCCCGCGAGCCCTGCGATCCCCTGGAGGCGTGCTGCGCCGTGCGCGTCTCTGCGCGAGGCGCCGGGTGCAGCCGCGGTGGGCGGCCCCGGCGAGCCCTGCGGCCGCACTGCTGGGAGGGTCGCGTCCTGAGCCTGCGGCGGGCCTTCCGTGGGCTTCCGCGTGCACCACCTGCTCGCGTGCACGGGGGGTGGTCCCTGGGACGGGCCTTCCCGTGGTGATGAAGCGTCCCAGCATGCCTATAACAAGCCTACCGACGGAGGCTCTCCAATAGCCCCCTGATGTTTGCAGGACAGGTCCTTCGGGTATGTCTGGCAGAGACAGTCCTGCGTGAAGATGTCGGTTTTTAGGTTCTGCGAACATTGTGCATGTTCTTAGGACCTTCTTCAGTTCTTGGGGCAAGCCAATCGATCTATAAGAGTCCCGGGCAGTTGGTCCATGCTCAAGGTCAGTGAGTTGGCCGCGTGCGAACCTCTGCTTGCGTGCTCGGTTGTTCGGCGTCCACAGGGGCCTTCGCCCGCGAGGCGGAGCTGTGGCTCGTGCGCCTCCCTCGTCCTCTCCTCCTCTGTCCTCCTCCGTCCCCTTTTACTCTCCCCCTGCTCTCATCATGCTCCTGCTCTTCTCGCCCCTTTGTCGATCGCCCAGGTCAGCTTTGCTCCGTTCGCTCCTTCCTAGTTGCTCCGTGCTCTGCGCTTCGCTCGACAGTGATTGACTTGGGCGAGAGGGCCCCCCCTCAGCACGCCCTGAAACGCCGAAATGCCTTCCTCATCCCTCTCCGCTTCCCTCCTCCCGGCTCCCTCCGCCTTCCGCTCCTCGTGGTCCTGTTTCTCCTCCTCCTCCTCCTCCTCCTCGTGCTCCTGTTTCTCCTCCTCCTATCTTTGTGGCCTTAGCTGCCCTTGCTGCCATCGGGGCGGGCGGCGGGCGACGATCGGGCCGCCGCCGCCGCCTGGGGTGCCCGATGTGGCGCGCCTAGCCGAAGGAGGGAAGAAGGACGTCAGGAATGCTCGAGGAGGAGGAGGAGGAGGAGGAGGAGGAGGAGGAGGAGGAGTAGGAGGAGGAGGATGAGGAGGAGGACGAGGACGAGGGGAGGGAGGGGGAGGAGGAGGGGGAAGGGGATCGGGAGGGAAAAGAGGAGGAGGTGGAGGAGGGGGAGGAGGAGGGGGAGGAGGAGGAGGAGGAGGATGTCGAGGAGGAGGAGGAGGACGAGGAGGAGGAGGAGGAGGTGGAGGAGGAGGAGGTAAGGAAGAGGACCAGCGTAAACCCAGATTGTGGCGCGACGATGCAGTACACCCACCCGTCCCAAGTCCCCTCTCCATGAGTCCCGGCAAGTATTCCATTTCATTGCGGAAAGCGTCCGCTTTGAACAGCGACTGCCGGGTGTTCTTGCCACTCCAGCGAGACCCCGTTTTGTAAAGGATCACCCCTACGTCCTTTCGGCGAAAAGGAGCGCGAAGGGCTAGGATGATGAAATCCAAAGACTGTTCCAGCGATTGGCCCGTTTTGAAAAGCATCGACTTTCCATCTGTGTAAATTCTGCACGATTTCAAAATGATGGTCGTACCCGGCGAGAGCCACATTTTGAATAGTCAGGCCCCCAGAGACCAGGACACAGATAAACCAGGACACGGAAAACCAAGGAAACGACATCCTTTCCTGCAAAGTCACGTTTTTCAGCACCCGTGCATGTTTTGTTTGTTGCACTGCAGGATTCGGGTTTGTGTCCGGGTTCAGGGGGGTCTTGCAGGCTTTTGGGGCCTGTGTCCGGGTTTATTCTGGAAACTGCTGCAGTGCAGTATTTTGTTCGTACCGCCGTTTGGAAGAATTGGTTTCGAGGGATGTTGGGTGTCCGTGTCTAGGATGTCCGGGTCTACGTGGCCTTGCAGGAGCCGCCCTCCATCCGCGAGGCCTTCGTGCACAATTCGGAACCTCGAGCCGCATTTCGGCAACGAGCCAGCCTCCACCCGTGCAGCGGCGAAATGACTGAAAGCATGCTGCGTGCGCGGCGCTGGGTCGCGGGCCCCTGTTGGAAAACGGAAAGGTGCCCCCCTGTCTGTGTGAGTGTTGTGCTTTTACCGGAAGAGGTTCGCTCTCGCCCCGCAGACCAAAAGTGTGAGTGCTGTGAGGTTTTGGCCATCAAGCTTCGAGGAATTCCCAGGAGCCAGCCGCACTTCGAAAACGCACCGGCTCCTCCTCCTCCTCCTTCCCGCTCTCTTCCTCCTTCTCCTCCTCTTGCTCCTCGTCCTCCTCCTCTTCCTCCTCCTCCTCCTCCTCCTCCTCCTCCCCCTCCTCCTCCACCTCCCTTTATCCTTGTAGCTGGTGGTAAGAGCTTCCATGTGTCTGCAAGGCGCTACCAGCGATAGCTGCGCACTGTAGACGACCAGCCCTCCATCTTGTAATCGTTCCGGGGCTCGAGAGACGGGGGTCCATGCAAGCGGGGGTCAGTCAGAGCGCCAGATTTTTCAGAATCCTGCAGAGCCAGGGGTGCATTGACCCAGGTTGTGGCGCAGGATCCTGCAGGATCCTGCAGGATCTTGCACGCTCCTGCAAGGCCTGACCGACCAGGGTCTGGATTGACCCTGGTCAGTATAGGTCCCCGATTGTTGAGAGCTTTTGAAACGAATGAGCGCGGCGCGTCGGGGAGAGCCGCTTTGTGAAGACGATCGGTCTTCCATATTTGTATTTGTATTTGTTTTTTTGGGGGTTGACGGTGATAATGATGACTATGACGATGATGCCGACGATGATAACCAAGATGGGGATGATGATGTTGGTGGTCATGATGGTAATGAAGATGATGATGATGATGATGATGATGATGATGATGATGATGATGATGATGTCGATGGCAGTGATTGGGTTGACTGTGATGTATTGATGATGAGACTGATGACGATTATGCAACGGACGTCGATGTTGGTGGTTGATCACGATGTTGGTGAGGATGGTGGTGACGATGATGATGGCGATGTGATGATGATAATGATTATGATGATGCTGCTGCTGATTGTGATCATGATTATGATTATGATGATGCTGATGCTGCTGATGATGGTTATGTTGATGATGCTGATGATGATGATGCTGCTGGTGATGATGATGATGATGCTGCTGATGCTGCTGCTGCTGCTGCTGATGATGATGATGATGAAATTGAGGATGAGGATTAGGATTCGGATTAGGATGAGGATGAGGTTGAGGATCAGGAGGAGGAGGGAGGAGGAGGAGTATGAGGAGGAGGAGGAGGAGGAGGAGGAGGAGGAGGAGGAGGAGGAGGAGGAGGAGGAGGCAGGAGGGGACAGGATGATGATGAGGATGATGAGGATGATGGGGAGGAGGCGGGAGGAGGAGGAGGAGAGGAGGAGAGGAGGAGGAGGAGAGGAGGAGGATGATGATGATGATGATGATGATCAGGAGGAGGAGGAGGAGAGGAGGAGGAGGAGGGAGGAGGAGAGGAGGAGGAGAGGAGGAGGAGGAGGAGGAGGGGGAGGAGGACCGGGAGGACGACGATGACGGAGCGCCTGGTCGCCAAGGTGGCGCGCGCAGCCGGGGCTGCCGCCGAGCAGGACGGGGCGCCCGCCGGCCGCTGCGAGCCGGCACGCGGGGGTGAGGGTGGGAGGATTAGCATTCCTTTGGGCCTCCCAGATGGGGTCAGAGTAGATGGGGTCGGAGGATCGCACCGAATCGCCGATGCATCGGTGATCGTCGGCGATGCATCGGTGATGCGGCTCGATGTGGGACCCAATTTTCTTCACGCCGACGTCGCCGATGCATCGCCGACGTTGCCAGCCAGTGCATCGCCGATGCATCGCCGATGCATTGGCGATGTATCGCCGATGTATCGGCGATGCAGCGCCATCCTCCGACCCCATCTACTCGGAGCCCAATTGGAAGGCCTCTAATTCCGAGCAGGAGGAGCAAGTGAGGAGCAGGAAACGGGAGGAGGAGAGGGGAAATAGCAGAGGAGGAGGGAGGGGCAGGAAGGGGGAGGAGGGAGGGAGGAGGAGGGGGAGGACTGAGCAAGGTGGGGGGGAGGAGGTGAGGGGAGGGAGAAGACGGAGGAGAGAGGATGGGGATGGGGGAGGAGTCGAGGAATGACAGAAAACATAGCATGCGCTGGACCCTTCTCCCTGGCGCGCGGAACGCGCCAGGGCTGGGCCCTGGCGCCGATCCAAGAAATGGGTACCGTGCTGAGCTAAGATTTACATCTATGCAGTACAGCGTTTCGTGGCCCACAAGGAGCGCCAGCCAAGGCCCCAGTGGCAAAGTCCAGATGCGTCTCCCCCACCCAGCACAGCGTTTCGCGGCCCATAGAGAGCGCAACCGAAGGACCCAGTGGCAACGTCCACGTGCGTCTCCACCGGAGGAGTAGGAGGAGGGGGGGGGATGATGATGATGATGATGATGATGATGATGATGATGATGATGATGATGATGATGATGATGATGATGATGATGATGATGGTGGTGGTGGTGGTGGTGGTGGTGGTGGTGAGATGAGGAGGAGGAGGAGGAGGAGGAGGTGGATGATGACGATGACGAGGTGGATCAGAAGCGGAAGGGAAAAGGGATATGGAGGAAGAGGTCGGTCGGAGTAGATGAAGGGGAGAGTCCGTCCGTCGCATCCGCAACGTGCTTGCCACGTTACATACCACGCAGTCGTCCTACAAGACTGACCACATTGACCCGGCCGATTGGGGGCCAAGCGCGTGCAATGCAAGCGCATGTGTTTTGGCAAACTACGCGTTGGCAGAGGAGGCATCTGGGAGCACGCTGACCCCGACTGCTCCAGCAGATGTTTTATTACACTTCCTGCTGATAAGAGCGCGGTGCAGGTGTTCACAGATGAGGCATAACAAGCATTGCGGCGCCTACACAATTCAGCTAGCAGCGTGGAGCGAGCAGGACGGTAATGGTTCACAGGCGTGTGGGCCGATACGCGTAGGCATATTTCTAGATGCGCAGTCTTTCTTCCAGACGGAAGTTATGACACTGGACACGGTGGTTGATTTGATGTGCACATTTGGCGTCCTGGAGCAGGAGGCTCGTAAGGAACAATTAATGGACGGGGTGAGGGGGGTGAGCAGAGGATCGTGGCAGGGAGGCAGGAGGCATGAGTCATGGAGGTTGTTGCTGCTACTTCCGAGGTGCACGTATCCTTCTCCTCTCGTACGACACGTCCTCCTTCTCATCCCATCTACGTCGTTCGATTTCTCCTGCTCCAATCCTTCTGCTGCTGCTCAACCTCTGAAGATAGCAGCTGAAGCAGTTCATAGAGAAGGAGGTCGGTGCCGAGGAATATGTGAAGGGATCTATGGAGAGAGAGAGAGGGAGAAAGAGAGAAAGAGAGAACCATATATATAGGGAGAGAGAGAGAGAGAGTGAGAGATAGAGAGAGAACCATACACACATCGAGAGAGAGAGAGAGAGGAGAGAGGAAAAGAACGGTAGAACGAGAGATGTAGCCAGGCAGACAGACAGACAGGGACTTGATATACGGCAGATGGACAGGCAGCGACGGACAGACAGGGTCAGAAACAGCATGCAGACAGCATAACATAGACATGTACTCAGGCATGATAATTAGTGTATATACATATGTATGTATACATATCTGCACGGAGGCAGAACCCGACATGCGTTAATCCATATCTATATACTTAAGCATGCAGACAAGAGGTAAGAGGCACTGGGCAATAAGCAATCCGTCGTGCACGACAGATGAATACGGAGACGGAGACGGCGGCAGATGAAGAGCTAGAAGTATCAAGCAGGGGCATCCGTAGCCGTTCTTGGCTCCACCGGTAAACAACACTTGTCACTATACATTTCTTTGGTGAAAGCCGCCTTCTCTCTGATCCCCATGTCCCGTGCTGCTCTCGCCGTGGCGCTGGTAGGACTCACGGGCCGCGGCGCCGTGGCCCTCCAGGCGGACCAGCCCGACCAGCCGGATGCGGCGGACTGGGTGAGCTCCGAGGAGTTCCGCACCTGGGGAGACACGCTGAATTTCGACGAGCTCGAGTACACTGCCAAGACGGATGCAGTCAAGACGGAGAAGGAGCTGAAATCGCGGTTGAAGGCCTCCGAACTGTTCGATCATAATGCTGTCGAGGCCAACACGCATAGGGCGGAGATGGAGACCAACGCTGGCAGTGAGCTCGAGGGGTTCGCAGAGCCCCTCAACGAGACTGAGGTTAGCGAGATGGTCGACGCGTGGGAGTCCGTCCCAGGCAGCGATGTGACTTTCAGCTACGGTACCCATTGCGGTCCGAGCGGGTGTCGCAGCAGCGGGCACAAGAGGGGCCAGCCCTCCTTCCAGGAGATGCACCGTAACGTGCTCGCCTCTATTCGTGCGATGCGGTTCTGCTTCAGCGACGTCATGATCGTCCTGGACGCCCCGCATACGGGCCACGACAAGATGGGCCCGGAGACGCCCGGCAACGTCACGAGCCACGCTGTTACACCCCACAGTGTTACGGGTGGCGAGATGGTGCTTCTGGGCGGTCGTCGCATCACGAAGTTCGGCGTGGACCTCGCGCTGAAGTCCGCGGCGGTGGCTACCGCCAGGGCCGCCGCCGAGCTGCTCCGGGACCACTGCCCGACCGCCGCGCCGCAGTGGAGGGTGAAGGTCATTGACTACAGCTCCCCCGAGATGCTGAAGGAGGCCCTCGAGCACTACGCCATCCCTGAGGCCGAGAGGAACACCAGCTTCTACGAGAGGATGTACGTCAACACCATGGCCCTGGACCAGAACTTCCAGTGCAAGGGTCAGTACGTGTACCACATGGACGCCCAGTGGCGCATCTACAGGAGCAACCACTCCCACAGCGCCCCCAACTTCATCTCCAAGGCGCTGTCCCTGATGAAATCGGATGAGAGGGTCTACATGGCCTCGGTCATCAACACGTTCAACCTGGACCCCCAGAAGAACCCGTACAACAGGTTCGCCGTGATTCCCGGGGCGGTGCACGGCAGCACCCCAGTGGATCGTGTGAAAGGCATGTTGCAGGGCTGGAGCCCGGAGCAGTGGCTCTCGCAGAAGCGCCCCCTTCGCGGCGAGGCCTTCCACGGGAATTGGGAGAACAAGACCGACGAGATGAACAAGCGGATCCAGCTCTACCAGATGAATTGGGATACGTGGGGTGGCATCGTTACGCGCCACCAGTTCCTGATGGACGTCAGTCGCATGAAGGGCTTGTTCCCGATGGAAGAGTGGGACACCGCCGCAGAGCACATGTGGTCCGCCAACATGAACAAGAAGTTCAAGGACAAGGCTCCACCAGTAACAAAAACTGCTCACTCGAATTCATCCCCCCCCCGGGGCGCCGAGGATCTCCAAGGCACGTGCGTACAAATTCCCCTGCGCAGTGGGGCAGTTGTGTGCTGTGAGGTAGTCGGCGCCTCGGATGGGCTTTTCCCCGTGCGCTCGTTGCTTGGGAGAGGCGTTTCAGATCTACTTCAACGAGACCGTCGGGGTATTCGCCGGCCCCTCCGACGCCTGAGGCGGTCGGAGAAAGTGCCCGCCGCGCAGCGGACGCGGGCAGAGGTGAAGGTGGAGGCAGAGAGTCGGGGTAGTCCTCCTCTTTTCCAACGTTTCTGTGCTCCTGGCACCCCGCGCATTCCCACCGCCCATCCAGGAGCGATGCCCAGGGGAGTTGCCTTGATCAGGGACGCGTGGGAGCAAGCAGCGGAATAACGCTGGGGGGCGGGACAGACGTTAAACTGAAAACTGAATTTCGGGATCAGCCTGAGCTTACCCAGGAGTCAACCAGAAATGCCTTCGTGGATCTTTCGATCCGGGAGCCTCTTGGAACCTTCTCGGGCAAAACGACCGTCCCTCGGGACCCTCTTGGGGCGCTCTTGGGGCGCCCTTGTGCGTTCTTAAGGCCGTCTTGGGTCCTCCTTTGGCCCTTCTTGGGGCCATCCTGGGCTCGTCCTTGGGCTCTCTCGCGCGCTCTTGGAGCCGTCTTGATGCCTTAGGAGCCCATCGGAAGCGAAAGGACGAGAAGGCGAAGCACACGTACAACCTGTATAGTTTCGAGCGATGTTGGCCTCTTGGAAGCGTTCTCAGACGGCAGCGTGGCCACTTGGAGCCGTCTTAGAGACATCTGGGGACCTCTTGGAGGCGTTCTGGAGGCCATCTCGCGCCTCCTTGGTGGATATATATATAGAGAGAGAGAGAGAGAGAGAGAGAGAGAGAGAGAGAGAGAGTGAGAGAGAGAGAGAGAGAGAGAGAGAGAGGGAGAGAGAGAGAGAGAGAGAGAGAGAGAAAAAAAAACCATGCACACATCGAGAGAGAGAGATAAAAAGAGAGAGGAGAGAACGAGAGAACGGTAGAACGAGAGATGTAGCGAGACAGACAGACAGACAGACAGCCAGCCAGACAGACTGACAGACACAGGCAGGGACTTGATATACAGCAGATGGACAGGCAGCGACGGACAGACATGGTCAGGCAAACACGCAGTCAACATAACATAGACATGTACTCAGGCATGATAGTTACGCGTGTATATATAAATGTATACATATGTGCACGAAGGCAGAACCAGGCATGCGTGAATGCATATATACACAGAGCAGAGCTAAGAGGCACTTGGCAATAGCAATCCGTAGTGCACGACAGATGAATACGGAGACGGAGACGGCGACAGATGAAGAGCTAGAAGTATCAAACAAGGGCATCCGTAGCCGTTCTTGGCTCCACCGGTAAACAACACTTGTCACTATATATTTCTTTGGTGAAAGCCGCCTTCTCTCTGATCCCCATGTCCCGTGCTGCTCTCGCCGTGGCGCTGGTAGGACTCACGGGCCGCGGCGCCGTGGCCCTCCAGGCGGACCAGCCCGACCAGCCGGATGCGGCGGACTGGGTGAGCTCCGAGGAGTTCCGCACCTGGGGAGACACGCTGAATTTCGACGAGCTCGAGTACACTGCCAAGACGGATGCAGTCAAGACGGAGAAGGAGCTGAAATCGCGGTTGAAGGCCTCCGAACTGTTCGATCGGAATGCTGTCGAGGCCAACACGCATAGGGCGGAGATGGAGACCAACGCTGGCAGTGAGCTCGAGGGGTTCGCAGAGCCCCTCAACGAGACTGAGGTTAGCGAGATGGTCGACGCGTGGGAGTCCGTCCCAGGCAGCGATGTGACTTTCAGCTACGGTACCCATTGCGGTCCGAGCGGGTGTCGCAGCAGCGGGCACAAGAGGGGCCAGCCCTCCTTCCAGGAGATGCACCGTAACGTGCTCGCCTCTATTCGTGCGATGCGGTTCTGCTTCAGCGACGTCATGATCGTCCTGGACGCCCCGCATACGGGCCACGACAAGATGGGCCCGGAGACGCCCGGCAACGTCACGAGCCACGCTGTTACACCCCACAGTGTTACGGGTGGCGAGATGGTGCTTCTGGGCGGTCGTCGCATCACGAAGTTCGGCGTGGACCTCGCGCTGAAGTCCGCGGCGGTGGCTACCGCCAGGGCCGCCGCCGAGCTGCTCCGGGACCACTGCCCGACCGCCGCGCCGCAGTGGAGGGTGAAGGTCATTGACTACAGCTCCCCCGAGATGCTGAAGGAGGCCCTCGAGCACTACGCCATCCCTGAGGCCGAGAGGAACACCAGCTTCTACGAGAGGATGTACGTCAACACCATGGCCCTGGACCAGAACTTCCAGTGCAAGGGTCAGTACGTGTACCACATGGACGCCCAGTGGCGCATCTACAGGAGCAACCACTCCCACAGCGCCCCCAACTTCATCTCCAAGGCGCTGTCCCTGATGAAATCGGATGAGAGGGTCTACATGGCCTCGGTCATCAACACGTTCAACCTGGACCCCCAGAAGAACCCGTACAACAGGTTCGCCGTGATTCCCGGGGCGGTGCACGGCAGCACCCCAGTGGATCGCGTGAAAGGCATGTTGCAGGGCTGGAGCCCGGAGCAGTGGCTCTCGCAGAAGCGCCCCCTTCGCGGCGAGGCCTTCCACGGGAATTGGGAGAACAAGACCGACGAGATGAACAAGCGGATCCAGCTCTACCAGATGAATTGGGATACGTGGGGTGGCATCGTTACGCGCCACCAGTTCCTGATGGACGTCAGTCGCATGAAGGGCTTGTTCCCGATGGAAGAGTGGGACACCGCCGCAGAGCACATGTGGTCCGCCAACATGAACAAGAAGTTCAAGGACAAGGCTCCACCAGTAACAAAAACTGCTCACTCGAATTCATCCCCCCCCCGGGGCGCCGAGGATCTCCAAGGCACGTGCGTACAAATTCCCCTGCGCAGTGGGGCAGTTGTGTGTTGTGAGGTAGTCGGCGCCTCGGATGGGCTTTTCCCCGTGCGCTCGTTGCTTGGGAGAGGCGTTTCAGATCTACTTCAACGAGACCGTCGGGGTATTCGCCGGCCCCTCCGACGCCTGAGGCGCTCGGAGAAAGTGCCCGCCGCGCAGCGGACGCGGGCAGAGGTGAAGGTGGAGGCAGAGAGTCGGGGTAGTCCTCCTCTTTTCCAACGTTTCTGTGCGTTTGGCACCCCACGCATCCCCACCGCCCATCCAGGAGCGATGCCCAGGGGAGTTCAGGGACGCGTGGGAGCAAGCAGCGGAATAACGCTGGGGGGCGGGACAGACGTCAAACTGAATTTCGGGATCAGCCTGAGCTTACCCAGGAGTCAACCAGAAATGCCTTCGTGGATCTTTCGATCCGGGAGCCTCTTGGAACCTTCTCGGGCAATGTTGGGGCCCTCTGGGGGCCATTGTGGATGCCTTTGGGATACCCTCTGGACACTCTTGGTGTTCTCTTCGGACCATCTTCCAGGACATCGATCAAACAAGGGGGTCATCCCATGTTGGGTTCCCCCCGTCGGAGCCCGAGCGATCGTCTCTCGGGACCCTCTTGGGGCGCTCTTGGAGCGCTCTTGGGGCGCTCTTGGGCGTTATGTAGGCCGTCTTGGGCCCTTCTTTGCCCCTTCTTGGGGCCATCCTGGGCTCGTCCTTGGGCTCTCTGGCGAGATCTTGGAGCCGTCTTGATGCTTCAGGAGCCCATCGGACACGAAAAGACGAGAAGGAGAAGGCGAAGCACACGCACAACCTGTATGGTTTCGAGCGATGTTGGCCTCTTGGAAGCGTTCTCAGACGGCAGCGTGGCCACTTGGAGCCGTCGTAGAGCCATCTGGGGACCTCTTGGAGGCATGCTGGAGGCCATCTTGCGCCACCTTGGTGGAGGTAGAGAGAGAGAGAGAGAGAGAGAGAGAGAGAGAGAGAGAGGGAGAGAGAGAGAGAGAGAGAGAGAGAGAAAAAAAAAACCAAGCACACATTGAGAGAGAGAGAGAGAGAAAGAGAGAAAGAGGAGAGAACGAGAGAACGGTAGAACAAGGGATGTAGCGAGACAGACAGACAGACAGACAGACAGACAGACAGACAGACAGACAGACAGACAGACAGACAGACAGACAGACAGACACAGGCAGGGACTTGATATACAGCAGATGGACAGGCAGCGACGGACAGACATGGTCAGGCAAACACTCAGGCAACATAACATAGGGATGTACTCAGGCATGCAAGTTACGCGTATATATACACACGTATACAGATGTGCACGAAGGCAGAACCAGGCAGGCTTGAATGCATATGTACACGACAGAGCTAAGAGGCGCAGGGCAATAAGGAATCCGTAGTGCTCTACAGATGAATACGGAGACGGAGACGACGGCAGATGAAGAGCGATGTTGGCCTCTTGGAAGCGTTCTCAGACGGCAGGGTGGAGCCGTCTTAGAGCCATCTTGGGACCTCTTAGAGGCATGCTGGAGGCCATCTTGAGGCAACTTGGAACATCTTGCGTCACCTTGGTGGAAAGAGAGCGAGAGAACCACACACACATCGAGAGAAATAAAGAGATAGATGTAGAGAGAGAGAGAGAGAGAGAGAGAGAGAGAGAGAAAAGAGAGAGAGAGAGAGAGAATGAGGAGAACGAGAGAATGGCAGAACGAGAGATGTAGCGAGACAGACAGACAGACAGACGCAGACAGGGACTTGATATACAGCAGACGGACAGGCAGCGACGGACAGACAGGATCAGACAAACACGCAGACAGCAGAACATAGACATGTACGCAGGCATGCAAGTTACGCGTGTATGTGTATATATATATATATATGTATATCTGTGTACGAAAGCTGGACCAGAGATGTACGAAGGCATGTGCATATAGATACACAGAAAAGAGCTAAGTCGCAGGGCAATAAGCAATCCGTAGTGCACGACAGATGAATACGGAGACGGAGACGGCGGCAGATGAAGAGCTAGAAGTATCAAGCACGGGCATCCGTAGCCGTTCTTGGCTCCACCGGTAAACAACACTTGTCACTATATATTTCTTTGGTGAAAGCCGCCTTCTCTCTGATCCCCATGTCCCGTACTGCTCTCGCCGTGGCGCTGGTAGGACTCACGGGCCGCGGCGCCGTGGCCCTCCAGGCGGACCAGCCTGACCAGCCGGATGCGGCGGACTGGGTGAGCTCCGAGGAGTTCCGCACCTGGGGAGACACGCTGAATTTCGACGAGCTCGAGTACACTGCCAAGACGGATGCAGTCAAGACGGAGAAGGAGCTGAAATCGCAGTTGAAGGCCTCCGAACTGTTCGATCGGAATGCTGTCGAGGCCAACACGCATAGGGCGGAGATGGAGACCAACGCTGGCAGTGAGCTCGAGGGGTTCGCAGAGCCCCTCAACGAGACTGAGGTTAGCGAGATGGTCGACGCGTGGGAGTCCGTCCCAGGCAGCGATGTGACTTTCAGCTACGGTACCCATTGCGGTCCGAGCGGGTGTCGCAGCAGCGGGCACAAGAGGGGCCAGCCCTCCTTCCAGGAGATGCACCGTAACGTGCTCGCCTCTATTCGTGCGATGCGGTTCTGCTTCAGCGACGTCATGATCGTCCTGGACGCCCCGCATACGGGCCACGACAAGATGGGCCCGGAGACGCCCGGCAACGTCACGAGCCACGCTGTTACACCCCACAGTGTTACGGGTGGCGAGATGGTGCTTCTGGGCGGTCGTCGCATCACGAAGTTCGGCGTGGACCTCGCGCTGAAGTCCGCGGCGGTGGCTACCGCCAGGGCCGCCGCCGAGCTGCTCCGGGACCACTGCCCGACCGCCGCGCCGCAGTGGAGGGTGAAGGTCATTGACTACAGCTCCCCCGAGATGCTGAAGGAGGCCCTCGAGCACTACGCCATCCCTGAGGCCGAGAGGAACACCAGCTTCTACGAGAGGATGTACGTCAACACCATGGCCCTGGACCAGAACTTCCAGTGCAAGGGTCAGTACGTGTACCACATGGACGCCCAGTGGCGCATCTACAGGAGCAACCACTCCCACAGCGCCCCCAACTTCATCTCCAAGGCGCTGTCCCTGATGAAATCGGATGAGAGGGTCTACATGGCCTCGGTCATCAACACGTTCAACCTGGACCCCCAGAAGAACCCGTACAACAGGTTCGCCGTGATTCCGGGGGCGGTGCACGGCAGCACCCCAGTGGATCGCGTGAAAGGCATGTTGCAGGGCTGGAGCCCGGAGCAGTGGCTCTCGCAGAAGCGCCCCCTTCGCGGCGAGGCCTTCCACGGGAATTGGGAGAACAAGACCGACGAGATGAACAAGCGGATCCAGCTCTACCAGATGAATTGGGATACGTGGGGTGGCATCGTTACGCGCCACCAGTTCCTGATGGACGTCAGTCGCATGAAGGGCTTGTTCCCGATGGAAGAGTGGGACACCGCCGCAGAGCACATGTGGTCCGCCAACATGAACAAGAAGTTCAAAGACAAGGCTCCACCAGTAACAAAAACTGCTTACTCGAATTCATCCCCCCCCGGGGCGCCGAGGATCTCCAAGGCACGTGCGTACAAATTCCCCTGCGCAGTGGGGCAGTTGTGTGCTGTGAGGTAGTCGGCGCCTCGGATGAGCTTTTCCCCGTGCGCTCGTTGCTTGGGAGAGGCGTTTCAGATCTACTTCAACGAGACCGTCGGGGTATTCGCCGGCCCCTCCGACGCCTGAGGCGCTCGGAGAAAGTGCCCGCCGCGCAGCGGACGCGGGCAGAGGTGAAGGTGGAGGCAGAGAGTCGGGGTATCCTCCTCTTTTTCAACGTTTCTGTGCTCTTGGCACCCCGCGCATCCCCACCGCCCATCCAGGAGCGATGCCCAGGGGAGTTGCCTTGATCAGGGA
>CAUYUJ010018491.1:150756-158256 GCA_963575745.1 Prorocentrum cordatum
CGCGGATCCGAGAAGACCCCCCCGGCGGCGCCTCCAGCGCCGCCCCTGGCGCGCTCCGCGCGCCAGGGAGGGGGGTCCGGCGCCGATCCGAGGAATCCGCGCGGACCTCCGAGTTTTTATGTTTATGCACTTCTTCGATCCCCTAGTTGGTGCGGCATGGGTGCTCGCTGATTTCTTCCGAGGCCTGCAGCAGCGGCTTTCGCGCTCGGGTTTGCCCCCTCCCCCCCCCCTCCCCCCCCATCCCCCCCGCCCCCGCCTCGAGCCGCGCAACAGAGGTCACGACCCTTGCCTAGGTAGGGTCACCCTCGCGTGTAGCCGGCCGACTGGGGTGCCTCCCGCCCAGGATTTTCGAGAACCCGCGGGTTCGCTATAGCCGCTCGTGTCTCCCCACCCCAAGTCGACGAGCACCCTTCCAGAGCCCTCCCCTCCGTTGCCCTCCGAAGAGCCCCCTCGGAGCCCTTCCCAGAGGGCTTCGGGAGGGTCACTCTCGCGTGTAGCCAGCCAGTTGGGGGTGCCTCCCGCCTTGGATTTTAGAGAGCCCACGGGTTCGCCAGCGACGACCACCCTTCCACCAGAGGTCCTCCCCTCGAAGCCCTCCGAAGAGCCTCCTAGCACCCTTTCCGGAGGGCTTCGGGAGGCCCCTCGGCCGTGTTGAAAGGGAAACCAGTCCCTAGCGTTATGATGTTCCGACCCTTCAGCCTTGACGACCAGAAGCACCAAGGACACACAGAAACGGGAGGCTTTTCTGGGAGGCGATGGCTCGTTCGACACTTTGCCAGCGTGCGGGACAGACCCTGTCTCGATACTTGCCCACGTGCTCGAAAGTGTTCGTGGGCCCCAGCGAGCCCTGGACTTACTGAGCTTGGGAGGAAGCTCCGCGTGGCAGGCGGGGAGGAGCGGGCGGGGCACGGCCCGGCCGAGGGCCGCGCCGCGAGAGGGCAGGCGCGGTCGCGCGGGTGCCCGAGAGGAGGGACGCGCGAGGAGTGGCGGTGGAGGCGGAGGCAGGCAGGCAGGCAGGCAGGCAGGCGGACGGATTTGTGCAGGGGTCCAGCGCGCGCGCGCGTCCTCGGCGCCACCCCAACAGGAGGAGGAGGAGGAGGAGGAGGAGGAGGAGGAGGAGGAGGAGGAGGAGGAGGAGGCGGAGGAGGAGGAGGCGGAGGAGGAGGAGGAGGAGGAGGAGGAGGAGGAGGAGAAGAGTAAGCCAACGATGCATCCTCGATGCCGCAGCAGGGGTCCAGCGCGCGCGCGCGTCCTCGGCGTCACCCCAACACACCAACGCTTGGTGTTCGTCGCCGCCCAAGGGGCGACGCGCGCGCCGAGAAAGCTTGACGGTACAAGCTCCGTGGCGGGCGCTTTCTGGCCGTGCCGCTCGGGCAACGAGGCAGTACCAGACGGGTCTACTCCATGTTCGGGCCGGGCGCACGCGTCCAAGGAGGACAGGTAGCACCATAATGTCCCCGGGCGTCCTACGGGCGTCCCACGTCACGCCCGTGTGCTGCGGAGAACGTCTCTACCACCGCCGAGCAGAGCGGCAGACCGCCAGGGGCACATCGGCAGGCCGGCAGGCGGACCGTCGCAGGCAGGCAGGCAGGCAGAGGTGGACGGGAGGCATGCAGGCAGGCGGGCAGAGGAGGCAGGCAGAGGAGGCCGGCAGGCAGGCAGGCAGAGGAGGCAGGCAGGCAGGCAGGCAAGCAGAGGAGGCAGGCAGGCAGGCAGGCAGGCAGGCAGGCAGGCAGGCAGGCAGGCGGCAGGCAGGCAGAGGAGGCAGGCAGGCAGGCAGGCAGGCAGGCAGGCAGGCAGGCAGGCAGAGCAGCACATGACCAAGGGGTAGCCGACACCGGACAGGGCAGGCGGCACGAGGCTAGGACGCAGGACACGGGACGCAGCACGGGCGGGAGCTGGAGGCGGAGGATGCGGAGAGGCAGGGCCGCGGAACGAAGCTCCGCCCGGGCCCGTCTCCGGCTCTGGCCATGCACAGCTTCTTGCCTCCATAGTCACGTTTCCTTTTGCTTCGGGCCGCGCTCGATCTTCTCACCGCCATGGGCCGTGCTGTGCTCGCTGGGGCGCTGGCAGGGCTTGCGGGCCGCGCTGCCGTGGGCCTCCAGGCGGACCAGCCCGACCAGCCCGATGCGGCGGACTGGGTGAGCTCTGAGGAGTTCCGCACCTGGGGAGACACCCTGAACTTCGACGAGCTCGAGTACACTGCCAAGACCGATGCAGCGAAGACGGAGAAGGAGCTGAAATCGCAGCTGAAGGCCTCCGAGCTGTTCGATCGGAATGCCGTCGAGGCCAACACGCACAGGGCGGAGATGGAGACCAACGCTGGCAGTGAGCTCGAGGGGTTCGCAGAGCCCCTGAACGAGACTGAGGTCAGCGAGATGGTTGACGCGTGGGAGTCCGTCCCCGGCAGCGATGTGACGTTCAGCTACGGTACCCACTGCGGCGCGAGCGGGTGTCGCAGCAGCGGGCACAAGAGGGGCCAGCCCTCCTTCCAGGAGATGCATCGTAACGTGCTCGCTTCCATTCGTGCGATGCGGTTCTGCTTCAGCGACGTCATGATCGTCCTGGACGCCCCGCATACGGGCCACGACAAGATGGGCCCGGAGACGCCCGGCAACGTCACGAGCCACGCGGTTGTACCCCACAGTGTTACGGGTGGCGAGATGGTGCTTCTGGGTGGTCGTCGCATCACGAAGTTCGGCGTGGACCTCGCGCTGAAGTCCGCGGCGGTGGCTACCGCCAGGGCCGCCGCCGAGCTGCTCCGGGACCACTGCCCGACCGCCGCGCCGCAGTGGAGGGTGAAGGTCATTGACTACAGCTCCCCCGAGATGCTGAAGGAGGCCCTCGAGCACTACGCCATCCCTGAGGCCGAGAGGAACACCAGCTTCTACGAGAGGATGTACGTCAACACCATGGCGCTGGACCAGAACTTCCAGTGCAAGGGTCAGTACGTGTACCACATGGACGCCCAGTGGCGCATCTACAGGAGCAACCACTCCCACAGCGCCCCCAACTTCATCTCTAAGGCGCTCTCCCTGATGAAGTCGGACGAGAGAGTCTACATGGCGTCGGTCATCAACACGTTCAACCTGGACCCCCAGAAGAACCCGTACAACCGGTTCGCCGTGATTCCCGGGGCGGTGCACGGCAGCACCCCAGTGGATCGCGTGAAAGGCATGTTGCAGGGCTGGAGCCCAGAGCAGTGGCTCTCACAGAAGCGCCCCCTTCGCGGCGAGGCTTTCCACGGGAATTGGGAGAACAAGACCGACGAGATGAACAAGCGGATCCAGCTCTACCAGATGAATTGGGATACGTGGGGCGGCATCGTCACGCGCCACCAGTTCCTGATGGACGTCAGTCGCATGAAGGGCTTGTTCCCGATGGAAGAGTGGGACACCGCCGCAGAGCACATGTGGTCCGCCAACATGAACAAGAAATTCAAGGAGAAGGCTCGACAACAAACCAAATGCTCACTGCAATCCATTCCACCTGTGGGGATTGACGGTCTCCCAGGCAGGCGTACAGAGTATTCTCGATCCTCTAACCCACTCTCCTCATGCTGCTTCTCCTGTTTCTCCTTCCCTTCTCTTCTCCTCCCTCCCTCTCTCTCCTTCCCGACTTCTCGCTCCTCACTTTTGCTCCTGCTCGTCCACCACCGCATCCGCGGCCTCGTTCCGCTCCTCCTGCTTCTCATGCTACCGCTGTTCTTCGCGCTCCTCCTGTACGGCTCATGCTCCGTCTCCTCCTCGCGCCCTTTTCCTCAAACCTCCCTCATTTCTCTGTCCCTCTTCCCCTCCACAGCTGCACAGCATGAGTACCAATCTCCCTCTCTCTTCGTAGATCTTGCGCCAGCGTGCTCCCACTCTCGCGTACGGCTGCTTTCCTGGAGGACGCCAACTCCCGAGGTTCACTCGCTTTTTCCCGATCAGAACGTCGCCGGTCTTTCACATCAGGTCTTCGGGCTGCCGTGTTGGCCACGCTGCAGGATCGGCGCTTCGCTCCTGCCGCTCAGAGCGGCGCTCTCGCCCCGGCGCGAGCCACATGGTGTGAATCCGTTTCCCTCCTCGCCGTTGCCGCCCCCCTCTCCCTTACTCCGCCGCTTGCTCCTGGCCCGCCTGCTTGTCCTGCTCCTGCTTGTCCTGCTCCTGCTCCTGCTGCTGCTCCTGCTCCTGCTCCTGCTCCTCCTTCCTTCCTCGTCCTCCTCCTTCCTTCCTCGTCCTCCTCCTTCCTTCCTCGTCCTTCCTTCCTACTCCTCCTCCTGCTCCTGCTCCTCCTTCCTCGTCCTCCTCTTTCTCCCGATCATCCTTCTGCTCATGCGCCGCTTCCTCGTCCTCCTCCAGGGTCATGTGTGCACCCTCCCTTTCCGTTTGCGCACCTCGCGATGGGTCAGTGTGGGGATCGGGGTCCTTCAGGACACCCCCGTCGGCGGACAGAAACTGGTTCAGCAAAGTGGGAAGGGATGGACGGGCTGGGGTAGCATATCAGGAAGGGCACGCGCGCGCTCAGCCTGCCCCTTCCCCTCGCTCGCCCTGCTATTCCTGCTCCTCCTTCCCCTTCTCCCTCCTCCCCCCCTGCACCCCTCCACCTCTCTCGCCCTCCTCCTCCGCGCCCACCTCCTCGTTCCTCCACCCCTCTCCCCTCCTCGTCCCCCCGTCTCGTCCTCCTCCATCTCCCTCTCCTCCTCCGCTTTCTCCTCGTCCATACCTCATCCCGCCCTCCTCGCTCCCTCCCCCCTCTCCCCTTCTCCTCAACCTCCTCGTCTTCCTCCTTTTGGCCAGCCTTCCAGCTCCTTCTTCCTCCTTCCTCCGCCTCCTCATCTACTCCTCGGCCTTCTGCTAAATAAGCGCATGCCCCGTTCTGATTTTGCACAGTGTTGCCACTCGTGGGCTGGGAGAGCTCAAGTCTGCGGGGCCATATTGGGCCAAACTGATTCGGCATGTGCGATCTGTCGGAGGCTTCGGTCCTCCTCCGCCTCCTCCTCCTCGTTCTCCTCCCGTCCGCCCCTCCTTGCCCCTCGTCCCCCCACTTTTCTCCTGTCTTCCTACGGTTGGACTTCGGTATAAGATCGAGGTCGGCTCGGGGAGGGTAGTTGTTCTTCGTGCTTGTCGTATATCCTTGTGCATCATGGGGAAGGGTGCCCTCGGTGATCTCATGGTTTTGGGTGTTCCGGCCGGCGGGGGGCCTCCTGCTCTTTAGGGCTGTTGTTTTGCCCTTGGTCCGCCTGTGCATCAGTCTCTCCCTCCTTTTCTCTCCTTGTGTCTCCTCCTCGTCCTCAGAGGCATTCCAGATCTACTTCAACGAGACCGTCGGGGTGTTCGCTGGCCCCTCCGACGCCTGAGAGTCTGGCATGTGTGCACCGCGGACAGGGCAATCCCAGTCTCTGCTAATTCTGAGTGTCAGAAGGAGCTGCTCCATTCTCCTGCTTCCCCTCCTGCTCCTCCTCCCCTTCCTTCCCTTCCTCCTCCCGCGTATTATTCTGCTGCTGCTCCTCCTTGTCCTCCTACTCTTCATCCTCCGCAGCCTTCCCCTCTTCTTTTTCAAGTTCTTTTCCTCATAGATATCTCCTCCATGTCGCACCGCCAGACGTGTCCGTAGGCTGAGGCAGGCGTTTGGCCTGAGACTTCCTCACAAGTTATGATCCTGAAGTTTGAAATTTGCAACGGTTTCAGGGATGGAGCCCAGGTCGTTTTCAAAATTTGGCTATCGCCTTTGCGCCGCTCGCATCCGTTTCAAGAATTTGCAGCATTTTCAAGGATGGAGGCCAGTTCGTTTTCAATATGTGGTTCTCGCCATCGCGCTGCGCGCATTCGTTTCGAAGTTTTGCAGCTGTTTCGAGGATGGAGGCCAGTTCGTTTTCAATATGTGGCTCTCGCCTCCGCGCCGCGCACATTCGTTTTCAAACCTGGCAGAAGTTTCAAGGATGGAGACCGGTTCCTTCTCGAACTGTGACTCTCGTCCTAGCTCCGCGCACATCGACGCGATCCAACATTCACCATCCTATGCAAAGCATCGTATTTGGTGTACATCTATCCGACCCAATCCTCACCATCCGACGCAAAACGTACCATTCTGCTGACATCCCTATATGTAAGCAATTAGTAATCTTCGCACGTCCATACGCCTCAACCCTTACCATTCGATGCAACAGAAATTGTTCGGTGCAGGTCCATCCGTCCCAACCATCACCATCCTATGCAACATATTTTCGGTGTGCACGATCCAGCCCGGTTACCTATGTAGACAGTTTTATTCGGCGCATATCCGTCCGTCCCAACCCTCACGACCCGATGCAAAAAACATTTTTCGCTGCACATCCATCCAACTGAACCCTCACCATCCGATGTTAAAAGCGCATTCGGTGCGCATTTGCTGATCTTGAATCGACCCACCCTCTGGCCTCGAAGAGCCCGTGGGCAACAGAACAAACCAACAAGTCGCTAGCAGATTCGTCATACCAAACTGAAGCGCTTCGGGGCCCCCCATCGCCGACTCCGACTTCGGACCCCAGCGCTCCCCAGGCTGCTCCACGCGCTCCCAGACGCTCCAAGACGTTCCCTGGCGCTCCCAGCCGCTGCCGTCCCTCCCCAAGCGCTCCCGCGCCCCCGTCTGACCGGCGGACCGACGGGCCTCTCCTTATTCCAGTGGGCGCGCCCGCCGCAGAAAGGAAGTCATGTGTGGACTCATGCGGAGTGGGCTTGGGACGGGAGGGTGTAGTGCAGCATCGCTTGATGCATCTTGGGTCTATTCTGGTTCATCATCTTCCTTATCCTCCTCCCATTCCTCCCCTCCTCCTCCTTCTCTTCCTCTGCCTCCTCCTCCTCCTCTTCCTTATCCTCCTCCCGCTCCTCATCCTCCCCTCCTCCAGCCCGCTTGTATTTAACTCGTCGTCGCATCACCAGGCATTGCAGTAGAGTGGGTCTGGCTTTTTGCTCAAGATGCCCTCACCAGTCATGCCTCTGAAGTGTGGGTCCTCCAGCCGTTGAACGGAGGGGTGTTTTGCAACATTTGTTTATCGTTTTCGTTATCACAGCCCCTCGGTAACACGGATGGAGTTGAGGTGGTTTCCAGAAGGGAGATCTCGGCCGAGTTTTCAGCGGGTACGCGTACCCGCGTATGGAGCTGAGGCGGTTCTCAATTGCGGTTCTTGCCTTCTCGTCGCTCACCTTTGTTCCAAAGCTTACAGCAGTAGACGGACGGAGGCAGATCATGAGGAGGAGGAGGAGAACCAGGAGGAGCAGGAGAAGGAAGAGATAGACGGTGATGAGGACGATCAGGAGGAAGAGGGATGAGGGCAAGGAAAAAGGGCAGAAGATGGAGGAGGGGGAAGATGTGGGAGATCAAGAAGGGGAGCAGGGGCAGGAAGAGGGAAGAGGACAGGGGAAGAGGAGGAGGATGAGGAGCGGGTAGCGGGGGGTAGTAGTAGTGGTTGTACTAAGAGCATTCGGGGCAATTGAAGTATTTGCGGTCGTAGTTGTGGTGGTAGTAGTAGTAGTAGTAGTA
>CAUYUJ010018491.1:163256-195756 GCA_963575745.1 Prorocentrum cordatum
TCATACGGCTCGTGGCCCCATAGGGAGCGCCACCGAAAAAGATATTCACAATTGCGGTACTCTCAACTGCATATGGTTGGGTCCTTCGCCAGGTTAATTTTGGCCTTGGACCTCAGAAACTTCATTGATGTGTGGCCTTCTCGTTGAGGCCTTCGCGGACGCTCCAATCGGTCGCGGGGCGCCCCGTCCAGGTCCAGGGGATGGGGTAGCGGGAGCGGTCAAGACGCTTCCTGCTCACAACAAAGCGCAAGCTGTCTCGCTCACTCCGACCCGCCCTCCCAACACATACGTAGCACCCGAGTATCCTTCTCAAAAAGCCAATGCAATGTGGTCGCCCGGTGCCCGCGCATGTTCCAGATTTGGAAGCACAGTGTGCTTTGTTTTGTAAGTTGACAGGGGTTGTTGGCCTGTTCGCAGCAAACAACATGATGGCACACCCGCCGTCCCTGTCAAAAACCAACGCAAAGTGGTCCTGGGGCGCCCGCGCATGCTCCAGATTTGGAGGCGATAGGGGCGGTTGACTAACGCGCAGCAAGCAGTATCATATGGTCCCCCCCGAAACCACGGAGAATGATAGTTTGGAGGAACAGCAAGGCGAGGACGTGGAGGTCCAGCAGCAGCAGCGGCAGGAGCAACTAGCAGGACAGGACGACAGTCAGGAGCGGGAGCTTGGACAGGAGGAGGAGGAGAAGGAGGAGGATGAGGAGGGAGCTGGTTGCTGTCTAGAGGAGCATAAGGATGATGCTGATGATGATGATGATGATGATGATGATGATGATGATGATGATGATGATGATGATGATGATGATGATGATGATGATGAGGATGAGGATGAGGATGATGATGATGATGATGATGATGATGATGATGAGGAGGAGGAGGAGGAGGAGGAGAAGGATAACGAGGCGGCGGCCATCCTAGCGCATCTTCCCTCCCTGCCCCCTGTCTGTCGCCTCACCACATCATGACCTTCATGATTTTTGGCTCTTGCCATACACAGTCTCGTGACTCCATACACTTTCTTGCTTCGAGCCGCCTTGGCTATTCTTACCACCATGGGCCGTGCTGCTCTCGCTGCGGCGCTGGCGGGGCTTGCTGGCCGCACCGCCGTGGGCCTCCAGGCAGACCAGCCCGACCAGCCCGATGCGGCCGACTGGGTGAGCTCCGAGGAGTTCCGCACCTGGGGAGACACCCTGAACTTCGACGAGCTCGAGTACACTGCCAAGAACGATGCAGTGAATTCTGAGAAGCAGTTGAAATCGCAGTTGAAGGCCTCCGAGCTGTTCGATCGGAATGCCGTCGAGGCCAACACGCACAGGGCGGAGATGGAGACCAACGCTGGCAGTGAGCTCGAGGGGTTCGCAGAGCCCCTGAACGAGACCGAGGTCAGCGAGATGGTCGACGCTTGGGAGTCCGTCCCAGGCAGCGATGTGACGTTCAGCTACGGTACCCACTGCGGCGCGAGCGGGTGTCGCAGCAGTGGGCACAAGAGGGGCCAGCCCTCCTTCCAGGAGATGCACCGTAACGTGCTCGCCTCCATTCGTGCGATGCGGTTCTGCTTCAGCGACGTCATGATCGTCCTGGACGCCCCGCATACGGGCCACGACAAGATGGGCCCGGAGACGCCCGGCAACGTCACGAGCCACGCTATTACACCCCACAGTGTTACGGGTGGCGAGATGGTGCTTCTGGGCGGTCGTCGCATCACGAAGTTCGGCGTGGACCTCGCGCTGAAGTCCGCGGCGGTGGCTACCGCCAGGGCCGCCGCCGAGCTGCTCCGGGACCACTGCCCGACCGCCGCGCCGCAGTGGAGGGTGAAGGTCATTGACTACAGCTCCCCCGAGATGCTGAAGGAGGCCCTCGAGCACTACGCCATCCCTGAGGCCGAGAGGAACACTAGCTTCTACGAGAGGATGTACGTTAACACCATGGCCCTGGACCAGAACTTCCAGTGCAAGGGTCAGTACGTGTACCACATGGACGCCCAGTGGCGCATCTACAGGAGCAACCACTCCCACAGCGCCCCCAACTTCATCTCCAAGGCGCTCTCCCTGATGCAATCGGATGAGAGGGTCTACATGGCCTCGGTCATCAACACGTTCAACCTGGACCCCCAGAAGAACCCGTACAACAGGTTCGCCGTGATTCCCGGGGCGGTGCACGGCAGCACCCCAGTGGATCGCGTGAAAGGCATGTTGCAGGGCTGGAGCCCGGAGCAGTGGCTCTCGCAGAAGCGCCCCCTGCGCGGCGAGGCCTTCCACGGGAACTGGGCGAACAAGAGCGACGAGATGAACAAGCGGATCCAGCTCTACCAGATGAATTGGGATACGTGGGGCGGCATCGTCACGCGCCATCAGTTCCTGATGGACGTCAGTCGCATGAGGGGACTTTTCCCGATGGAGGAGTGGGACACCGCCGCAGAGCACATGTGGTCCGCCAACATGAACAAGAAGTTCAAGGAGAAGGCCCCACAGCAGACAACATGCACACTCCAATGCATCCCCCCTGGGGCACCGACGATCCCCCAGGCGCACGCATGGCCTGCACAAGTTCCCCCGCGCAGGGGGTGGACCCGTACGTTTTTCCCGTTTCCAAGAGGTCGTCGGTACCCTGGAGAGCTCCTCCTCCTCTTCCGTTTCCTTCTCCCTGCCTCCTCAGCTACTGCGTACGCTCTCCCTCTTCAGCTACTGCTTACGCTCCTCCTCCTCCTCCTTCTCCTCCTCTTCCTCCTTTTCTGCTTCTCAGCTACGGCATATGCTCTCCCTCCTGCTTCTCCTCCTCCTTGTCCTTTCGTCTTCGTTGGATAGGCGTTCCAGATCTACTTCAACGAGACCGTGGGGGTGTTCGCTGGCCCCTCCGACGCCTGAGAGGGTAGGAGAGCGCGTGGCTGCGCCCGCAGGGGGAGCTATCGCCTTCCGAGAGGATCTTCTTCTTGTCAGAGATGACGATGGTGAAGACGACGATGAAGAAGATGACGACGGTGATGAGGATGATGTTGGCGTAGGAGGAAGAGGAGTACGACGACGATGAAGAAGATGACGATGATGCTGAGTAGGATGACGATTCTTATTTTGATGATGATAATGCTGTTGTTGATGATGATGGCGTTCATGATTGATGGTGATGACGATGTTGATCATGATGATGTTGACGACGATGATGATGATGGCGATGCTGCTGCTGCTGCTGATGATGCTGCCGACGACGACGACGACGACGACGACGATGATGATGATGATGATGATGATGATGGCGATGGCGATGATGATACTGAAGACGATGATGATGCTGACGATGATGATGCTGCTGCTGATGATGATGTCGATGATGATGATGTTGATGATGCTGATGATGATGACGATGCTGATGATGCTGATGATGATCTGATGCTGATGATGCTGCTGATGCTGATGATGATGCTGCTGATGCTGATGACGATGATGATGATGATGCTGATGCTGAGGATGATGATGATGATGATGATGATGATGATGATGATGATGATGATGATGTTCATGATGATGGCGATGGCGATGATGATGACGACGATGATGCTGATGATGATGCTGCTGATGCTGATGTCGATGATGACGATGTTGATGATGATCTGATAGTGGTGATGATGACGATGGTGATGATGATGCTGATGATGATATGATGATGCTGCTGATGCTGATTATGATGCTGCTGATGCTGATAAGGATGATGCTGATGACGATGACGATGATGATGATGATGTTGATGCTGATGATTGTGTTGTTGTGAATGATGGTCATGATGATGATGATGATGATGATGGCGAGGATGCTGCTGCTGATGATGATGACGACGATGATGATGATGATGGCGATGAAGATGATGATGATGATGACGATGATGATGAATATGCTGATGATGATGCTGATGATGATGCTGATAATGATCATGATGACGATGATGCTGCTGATGATGACGACGACGATGATGATGCTGATGATAATGCTGCTGATGATGAGGCCGATGATGATGCTGCTGACGATCATGACGATGACGATGCTGCTGATGATGATGATGACGATGCTGCTGATGCTGATGACGATGATGATGATTATGCTGCTGATGAAGATGTTGATGATGCTGATGACGATGATGCTTATGATGATGATGTTGGTGATGATGATGATGATGGTGCTGATGACGATGATCAGGATGATGTTGATGATGACAGTGATGATGATGATGATGATGATGATGATGATGATGATGATGATGATGACCACGATGATGATGATGATGATGTTGATGATGATGATGATGCTGATCTGATGATGATGCTGATGACGATGATGATGCTGCTGATGTTCATGATGATGATGTTGATGATGCTGCTGCTGCTGATGATGATGATGATGATGATGATGATTCTGATGATTATGTTTGTGGTGATGATGATAGTGTGATGAGGAGAAGACAATTGCTCTGCACATGCGTCGGATTATACGTGGGCCACGAGCCGCCGATTCCGGACCTGGAGGAGTCACACGTGCTCTATAGCAAACATATTCAATATTTATACGTACTTTTATACAGTACAGAATTGTGACACACAAGCTGTGTATGGACAGCCATTGCTTACAGAAGTGTGGTGCTCCCGCAGTGAAGCGCTGCCCATCGATCGCACGAGTTGGGGAACAGAAGCGAGGTCGTGGTGGCGCGTGGCCCTCCTCGTTGTTCCCCCCGTGGGCGAGGCAGTGTGGAGGATCCGCATAAGGAGGCGACGTACGATGGGGGCGTTGGTCGAGGAATTTGCCCAGGAGGCTTCAGACCTTGGGGGACTCCTTGATCTACGGCCGAGCCTCAATTCGAGTTCCACCGGCTTGCAGACCCTGGGTTCCTTCTCCAACGCTTCCTTCTTCCACTGCCGCCACCGTCTTGACGAGAGCATCGCTCCCCGAGCCTGCTGGCGGGCGTGCGCACCGGCGGGCAGCGGCGGCCAGCGGCGGCCAGAGGTACTGCGCGGGGGCACGAGCGTCGGGCGGCTCCGTGCGCGTGGCACTGCCCCGGGGGCAGACGGCAGGAGCGCCGCGCGGGCACATCCCGCACGGTGCAGCATAGGACAGAGATCGAAGGATTGCAAAAAACCCTTCGAAGGGTTTTTTTGCAATCCTTCGAAGGGTTTTTTTGCAATCCTTCGAGGGTTTTTTTTGCAATCCTTCTAGGGTTTTTTTTGCAATCCTTCGAGCCCTGGACACGAGGGCCCATGCAAGCGGGGGTCAGCCAGGGCACCGCATCCTGCAGGATCCTGCGGAGACCCCCCCTGGCTGACCCGGGTCAGCGAGCCGCCCGTGGCCGCGGGGCGGCCGCGCGTAGTGGCTGACCCGGGTCCGCGAAGAGCGAAGACCTGCGTTGCAGTTTTTCTTTCCTGCGTTGCAGTTTTTTGGTTTCCTGCTGACCCGGGTCTGGATTGACCTGGGTCAGGAGATCCCCGAAAAGACATGGCGATGCAGATGACGACGGATCTCCAGACAACGAGACAGGTGCGGAGGCAGAGGTAGAGGTAGAGTCACGGACGGAGATGCTTCAGTAGCACTTTTGCCCTAGTCATTCACAGTACTTGCCTCCGTACATATATTTTGGTCGGCGCAGGCCGCCTTGGCTCTTCTCACCGCCATGGGTCGTGCTGCTCTCGCCGCGGCGCTGGCGGGGCTTGCTGGCCGCGCCGCCGTGGGCCTCCAGGCAGACCAGCCCGACCAGCCCGATGCGGCCGACTGGGTGAGCTCCGAGGAGTTCCGCACCTGGGGGGACACCCTGAACTTCGACGAGCTCGAGTACACTGCCAAGAACGATGCAGCGAATTCTGAGAAGCAGTTGAAATCGCAGTTGAAGGCCTCCGAGCTGTTCGATCAGAATGCCGTCGAGGCCAACACGCACAGGGCGGAGATGGAGACCAACGCTGGCAGTGAGCTCGAGGGGTTCGCAGAGCCCCTGAACGAGACTGAGGTCAGCGAGATGGTCGACGCGTGGGAGTCCGTCCCCGGCAGCGATGTGACGTTCAGCTACGGTACCCATTGCGGCGCGAGCGGGTGTCGCAGCAGCGGGCACAAGAGGGGCCAGCCCTCCTTCCAGGAGATGCACCGTAACGTGCTCGCCTCCATTCGTGCGATGCGGTTCTGCTTCAGCGACGTCATGATCGTCCTGGACGCCCCGCATACGGGCCACGACAAGATGGGCCCGGAGACGCCCGGCAACGTCACGAGCCACGCGGTTGTACCCCACAGTGCCACTGGTGGCGAGATGGTGCTTCTTGGCGGTCGTCGCATCACGAAGTACGGCGTGGACCTCGCGCTGAAGTCCGCGGCGGTGGCTACCGCCAGGGCCGCCGCCGAGCTGCTCCGGGACCACTGCCCGACCGCCGCGCCGCAGTGGAGGGTGAAGGTTATTGACTACAGCTCCCCCGAGATGCTGAAGGAGGCCCTTGAGCACTACGCCATCCCTGAGGCGGAGAGGAACACCAGCTTCTACGAGAGGATGTACGTTAACACCATGGCGCTGGACCAGAACTTCCAGTGCAAGGGTCAGTACGTCTACCATATGGACGCCCAGTGGCGCATCTACAGGAGCAACCACTCCCACAGCGCCCCTAACTTCATCTCCAAGGCGCTCTCCCTGATGCAATCGGATGAGAGGGTCTACATGGCCTCGGTCATCAACACGTTCAACCTGGACCCCCAGAAGAACCCGTACAACAGGTTCGCCGTGATTCCGGGGGCGGTGCACGGCAGCACCCCAGTGGATCGCGTGAAAGGCATGTTGCAGGGCTGGAGCCCGGAGCAGTGGCTCTCGCAGAAGCGCCCCCTGCGCGGCGAGGCCTTCCACGGGAACTGGGCGAACAAGAGCGACGAGATGAACAAGCGGATCCAGCTCTACCAGATGAATTGGGATACGTGGGGCGGCATCGTCACGCGCCATCAGTTCCTGATGGACGTCAGTCGCATGAGGGGACTTTTTCCGATGGAGGAGTGGGACACCGCCGCAGAGCACATGTGGTCCGCCAACATGAACAAGAAGTTCAAGGAGAAGGCCCCACAGCAGACAACATGCACACACCAATGCATCCCTCCTGGGGCACCGACGATCCCCCAGGCGCACGCATGACCTGCACAAGTTCCCCCACGCAAGGGGTGGACCCGTACGTCACTCAAGCCTCCGGGAGGTCGTCGGCACCCTGGAGAGCTCCTCCTCCTCCTCCTCTCCTCCTCCTCCTCCACCCCCGCCTCCTCCTTCCTCCTCCTCCTCCTCCTCCTCCTCCTCCTCCTCCCTCCTCCTCCTCCTCCTCCTCCTCCTCCTCCTCCTCCTCCTCCTCCTCCCTCAGCTGAGGATGCCCCGCGAAAACCGCACACACACACACGCACGCTGGCCCCATCCTCCGCCCCCTCTGGCGCCGACGGCCTCCTCCGCGCAGGCGCGGCGCACGCGAAAAACTTTGCCGCCCGCCAGGGGTGGGCTGCTGCGCAGCACGTGGCGCCGGGAGGTCGTCGGCAACACGAAGAAGAGCGACTCTTCAGTAAATGCCAGCAAGGGCCGTCTGGAGCAAACTGTCAGGAAGTGTTGGGCACGAGCCCTGGATAGATCCGTCCGTCCTGAATCTGTTGGAGAAGGGGTTTCCTCTCGACAGCGCGATTCTGAGTTAATCGTATGGAAGTCTCGTTCGGTATTCAGTGTAATCAGAGCAAGTACTGGGAGCAAGCGCCACTGACATAAGCTTCTGGCGCTCCGCGCGGATTGCTTGGCTCTGCGCTGAGCCCCCCCTGCCGGAGGCCCCTCTCCCTGGCGCGCGGAGCGCGCCAGGGAGGGGGGCCCGGCGCAGATCCAGGAGATCCGTGAGGAGCGCCAGAAGTTTGTCTCCATGGCATTGTGTCTGCTTCTGAACACGGGGGGTGCTGCTCGTCCCTTCCCCGCTCCCCCTCTATGTCTTCTCCCGCGTTTCCCGTTCCTCCGTACCCTCCCCGCCCCGCCTCTGCCTGCTACCCTCCCTCCTCTTTTCCTCTCTCCCTCCCTCTCTGCTTCGTTGTATCGTTTACCTTCTCATCCCTTCTCTCGCTTCTTGCCGTCGTCTTCCTCGTCCTCTCCTCCCGGTTCTTCTCACCCTCCTCCTGGTTCGTCTCGTTCTCCTCGTTATCTTCCCCTATCATCTCGTCCTTTGCTCCCTCCCTCCGTCACCGTCCCTTCCCTTCAATCCTACCCTCCCTCCTTGCGATTCTCCTTCCCATCCTTCTTCTTACGTCCTCGTTCTTGTCCCCCTCTTTCTCCTCTTCTTTTGCGCCCTTGGAACTCCGCCCTCATCTTATCCGTCCTCGCCTCGTTGTCTTCCTTGTCTTCCGTCTCTCCTGCTTTTGTCTTTTTTGGTGTTTGTGCTTGCTTCTTCGTAGTTGGTTGTTGGTTGTTCTGAAGGCATTCCAGATCTACTTCAACGAGACCGTCGGAGTGTTCGCTGGCCCCTCCGACGCCTGAGGCGGTATGACAATGCGCGGCTATCCTGCGAGGAGGATGGGAGCCTGAAGTCTGAAGCCCGAGGAGGAGAAGGAGGAGCCAGAAACAGCGGGGATCCTGGGCGCGAGTTGGAGGTTCACCAGAAGGGGAAGGCTGACGATCGGGAGGGCTAAGAAGAAGGATGAGGAGGAGGAGGAGAAAGAGTAGAAGGAGCAGCAGCAACAAGACGAGGAGGAGGAGGCGGAGGAGGAGGAGGAGGAGCAGCAGCAGCAGCAACAAGAGGAGGAATAGGAGGAGGAAGAGGAGGGAGTAGAAGGAAGAGCAAGGGGAGCAGAAAGAGCACCAGGAGCAGCAGAATCACCAAGAGGGCCAGGAGCTCGCGCTGCACGAGCAGCATGAGCATCAGGGGCAGCAGAAGCAGTGGGCGGAGGAGGACGATGAGGTGCAATTTTGCCCGTGGGTTGGCTGTTGTCCGCGCCCTCTGGGCGTACCTAGAGACAGCGAGCCCCGACAGAAGCCTATTTTGAAACGGCCACCATCGTCAGTCTTGACGACGTCGTCGTCGACAGCGCACGGCGTCGTCGCTGGCGCTCGTCGTTGCCGGCGCGCGTCTCCGTTGTCATCGTCGCCGCCGTCGCCGTCGCCGCCGCCGCCGCCGTCGTCGTCGTCGTCGCCGTCATCGTCGTCGTCGTCGTCGTCGTCGTCGTCGTCGTCGTCGTCTCCTTCTTTGTCGTCCTCGTCGTCTTTGTCGTCGACGTCGTATTTGTCGTCGTCATTGTTTTCGTCTTCGTCGTCTTCGTCGTCGTCGTTATCGTCGTCGTCGTCGTCGCCGCCGTCGTCGTCGTCGTCGTCGTCGTCGTCGTCGTCGTCGTCGTCGTCCGTGTCGTCGTTGTCGTCGTCGTCGTCGTCGTCGTCGTCGTCGTCGTCGCCAGCACTGGCGCCGTTGGCGCACGTCGTCGAGATCACCAGCGCCAGCGCCGTCGCACGTCTCCGCCGCCGGCGCCATTGTCGTCGGTTTTCACGCCGCCGCCGTCGAGCGTGCCAGTCCGATGTCTCGATGTTTTCATTGCGGGGCCCCCAGAAGTACCGACCCCTTCAGGGTCCACTTCGAGCCAATCGATCCGATTCGATGTCGATTCCTGCCTGCTCGATCCGATTTGAGGCCGATGCTCCTGCGATCCGAGGCGGCCCGAGGCTCGCGTGGGCGGTGTTGGCATCCTGGCGCAGCCGATCCGATTCGATCCCTATACCCAGACCCCCGATGTCATGTTTTTTTTCATAACCTCGACCCCTCGAGATCTGGACCCCTTCCCCAGGACCGGCTTCTCATCCTGAGCCGTCTTCGGACGCGCTCGAGGCCCGGCAAGGGCCCCTGGAGCCTAAAACGAAGAACACCATCCCGTCGTGATTTTTTTTTTTTTTTTTTTTCCACGACGCGAAGGGGGGTCTGGGCACGACCCGCCGATTCGATGCCGAGGCATCCTGCCCCCCTCCCCGGGGCCCCGAGCTGCTCGTCGCGAGCCGTCCTCTGTGCCCCGGGCCCCCCCCCCCCCGGAGGCCGAGGGCGGCCCCGGGGCGCCTGCCGTCGTGTGCTGTCGCCCCCGGCGCGAGCCTGGTCCAAAATCCGTCGTAGTCGTCGTCGTCGTCGTCGTCGTCGTCGTCGTCGTCGTCGTCGTCGTCGTCGTCGTCGTCGTCGTCGTCGTCGTCGTCGTCGTCGTCGTCCTCGTCGTTGTCGTCGTCGTCGTCGTCGTCGTCCTCGTCCTCGTCGTCGTCGTCGTCCTCGCCCACCTCCTCCTCCTCCCCCTCCTCCTCCCCTCTCTCATCGCAGCAGGGGGGGAGCCCAAGCGGAGTTGGGGGACAGGCCCGGCCTAACACCAAGGGGGTGGTGCGAGGGGTGTGGGCTTCCTCAGCCACGCTCAGTGGGGAGGGCTTCTTAGAAGCACCCCCGCTGCTTAGAGGGCGCGGGCCTTCATATCTACAGATGCGAGGCCGGCGTCTTCTGAGAAGCAGCCTCCTTCCAAAAAGCCCTCCCCCCTCCCTCCACCTCCTTGTGCGCGCCGCCAACTTCCGTAGGGGAACGAGGAATGGCAGAAACATAACAGTATTCCTCGGATCGGCGCTGGACCCCCCTCCTTGGCGCGCTCTGCGCGCCAGGGGCGGCGCCAGAGGCGCCGCCAGGGGTGTCCAGCGCCGATCCGAGAAATCCGCGCGGACCTCACAGTTTTTATTATGTTTATGCCATTGTTCGTTCTCCTATCAAGGCCTCCCAGATGTCGTCGGAGTAGATGGGTTCGGAGGATCGCGCCGCATCGCCGATGCATCGGCGATGCATTAGTGATGCGGCTCGATGCGGGGCCCGATTTTCTTAATGCCGAGGTGGCCGATGCATCGCCGACGTCGCCAGTGCATGGCCGATGCATCGTCGATGCATCGTCGATGTATCGGCGTTGCGGTCCGATTCCCGGACCACATCTACTCTGACCCCATCTAGGAAGCCTCTATAGAGCCAAGGGCGTAAAAATCGGTGTCACCCCAACATACTGATACTATGTGTGCGTCGCTCCTCCCCCCCCAGGGGCGACGCGCGCATCGAGAAATCTTTTAGTATATACGTCGTGACTGGCGCTTCCTGGCCGTACCGCTCGGGAAACGATGCACTATAAGATTTGTGCACTCGACCTTCGGGTCGGACGCACGCCTCCGAGGAGGACACACGGTGCTGGTATGTCCTTCTGCGCCCCCGAGCCACCCAGACCCCGACCATTGGCGCTCACTGAACGGCCCTGGGCCTTCACCGACCAGCCCTGCCCTCTTCGACTTTCCTTCCCTGGGTGCGCCTCCTGAACGGCTTCGCCCGGCGGGGTGCTCCCTCTGGGGGCGGCTGCTCTGTCCTCTATGCCGCAGGGGCAGAAAAGATTACATTACAGGAAAAATCGTTTCGATAATCAGTTTCGCGCCATGTACAGACGTCAGCGGGGTTGGGGGAGGGTTCCATGATGAGGACTCCACAACGAGATGTGTGAGCAGGAGTTCGGGAATATTTGGGAGCTGGGACGGCTTCTACAGCAGAAGGCCGCCCCCCTGGCGCCCCCCCCCCCCGTGCGCGCGCCGCCAGCCCAGACGTCCGCTGCCCAAACTTTTCCCCGTGCGAGGCCCCGCAGACCCCGACCCTCTCCCGCAGGACCGTCTCGGTCCGGGGCGTCTTCGGACGCTGCCCGGGGCCCGGCGAGGGCCCCCCCCCCCGCCGCCGAAGACTCGGCCAGGAGCCCCCCACCCCCGCTTTCGCCACCCCTCGGCGTGGCTCGGACGTGTGCAGTTTTCTCCCGGCGAGGACCATCGAGGAGCATCCTGCCTCATCGTGGTCGTCGTCGTCGTCGTCGTCGTCGTCGTCGTCGTCGTCATCGTCGTCGTCGCCCTCGTCGCCCTCGTCGTCGTCGTCTCCGTCGTCTCCGTCGTCGTCGTCTCCGTCGTCTCCGTCGTCTCCGTCGTCTCCGTCGTCGTCGTCGCCCTCGTCGTCGTCGTCGTCGTCGTCGTCGTCGTCGTCGTCGTCGTCGTCGTCGTCGTCGACACGGGGAGTGGACATCCGAGCGACGGCGAGCACCCCCCCTCCGCGGGCGCCGCCACGTCTGGGCCCCAGGCCCAGGGCCGAGCCGCCCCCGGGGAGCCCCCGGCAGGCCTCCCGGCCTCAGTGGCAACGTCAGGGGGGGGGGGTAGGCTCAGCTCACCTCACCGAGCGCGTTCCGCGATTCGCAAAGTGCCTACTCGCAAACGTCCGAAAAACACGTGTTTCCTCGATATAATCCGTCGCAGATTCCCCGCGGCTGATCCAGGCCGTTTGCGAGTAGTTACTTTGCGAGTAGTGGATCGCGCTTGTCTATCACCGAGCGCGTTCCGGTACTTGCAAAGTGCCTTCTCGCAACGTCTCTCTTTTTGGTGTAATGGATCGCAAATCCCCCGCGGCGGATCCAGGCCATTTGCGAGTAGTCACTGTGCCAGTAGCGGAACGCGCTCGTCTATCAGCGGGGGATGCATCGACCCCCAATCTCGAGGAAGAAAACGCCATAAACATAAACTTTTGGCACCCCTGCTTCTTAGAAGGCGCGGGCCTTCTCTGTAGATGTAAGGCCGGTGGCTTCTAAGAAGCAGCCTCCTTCTAAGAAGCCTTCCCCCCTCCCCTTGCCCCCTTGTGCGCGCCGCCAAACGTTAGGGGAGGGTAGGCTCAGCGGGGGTTGCATCGACCCCCAGTCTCGAAGAAGAAAAACAACGCCATCAGCATACACTTTTGGCGCCCTGCGCGGATTTCTTGGATCCGCACCGGGCCCCCCCCCCCCGGCGGCGCCTCTGGTGCCGCCCCTGGCGCGCTCCGCGCGCCAGGGAGGGGGTCCAGCGCGGATCCAAGAAATCCGCGCGGAGCGCCAAAAGTTTCTGTTCATGGCGTTTTTTTTCCTTCTGCCCCATTCGCCCATGGAGCGCCGATCTGGGGCCCAATAGCCCACCCCGCCCAGGAACGTGCGCATCCGCCGTCGGAGGCCCATGGTCTGCCTGTCGGCGACGTATCGCCGATTCAGGCTCCATTCTCCCCCCGCCTCAGCTGGTCCCCCCCCTGACGTTGCCCCCCATGTCTGGGTCCCTGACGTCAGCCGATGTGTTTTTTCCATCCCTGGCCCGGAGGAGGAGGAGGAGGAGGAGGAGGAGGAGGAGGAGGAGGAGGAAGGAGGAGGCGGCGAAGGCAGAGGAGGAGGAGGCGAAGGCAGAGGAGGAGGAGGAGGAGGAGGAGGAGGAGGAGGAGGAGGAGGAGGAGGAGGAGGAGGAGGAGGAGGAGGAGGAGGAGGAGAAGAGCCTCGCGAGACTAAACGCGCCCGCCGAGCGGGCGCGACCGCGGGGACCTGGCCACCACCTGAGGCGCCAGGTCCCCGACCGTGCCGTCGGACTTAAACATGCCGAAGGCGAGCATCATGGCAGGGAAGGGGGGAAGGGGCGACGGCCTCCTCCCTACGCAGGGGCACGGCATTATCGTCGCCCCCCCAGCCGCCTCCCCTTCCCTGCGCCAGGGGCGCGGCCGCGCACCAGCTGCTCCGCCTCGAACTCCGCGAGGCCTTCCAGCCGCCCGAGCTCCTCGACGGCCTTCATGCGCGCCGCTATCTCTGCGTCGCCGCCGCAACACCGCAGCCGCTCTGCGTCGTCGGCGGCCTCCGCATCCCCAGGCACCGAGGCGGCGGGCAGCTGGACCACCGAGCCGCTCACGGCCAACGGGCCCGCGCGCGCCTCTCCAGCATCAGCGCCGCATCCGCCTCCGCGAGGCTCTTCAGCGAGAGGGGCGTCAGCACCGCGCGCGCTGTCGGCACCGTCCCCAGGCAGCGAGGCTGCCGCAGGTTCCAGGTCCGCATCGCGCCGCAGGTCATCAGCCCACTGGTCGTTGATCCCGTCCTCGTCCATGTCGTCCGCCGCAGCGGCCGCCCGCTTCGCCTCCGCCAGTCTCTGGCGTCGGCGGCGCCTGCGGAGGACCTTGCCCAGGCCCGTGTCCGCGGAGGCTCCCATGCCCTTGTCCTTGACCTTGTCCTTGTCCTTGACCTTGTCCTTGCCGCCGTCAGCCTCGCCAGCGCTCGCCCCAGGCCGCGACGCCATCGCGAACAGCGAGGCGGAGGCGACCGAGCGCGCGATGGCGGCGACGGTGCGGCGAGGCGCATGAGCCTGCACCGCCGCGCGCACGGCCGCAGCCATCAGGGCGGCGGCAGCGCTGGCGGGTGGAGCTCCTCTAGGCTCCGCCATCGCGCACCGAGGAGGACGCGGGGCGGCACCGTGCGATCGCTTGAGCCAAAATGGCTACGGAGGAGGAGGAGGAGGAGGAGGAGGAGGAGGAGGAGGAGGAGGAGGAGGCGGCGGAGGAGGAGGAGGAGGAGGAGGAGGGTATTCTCTCGCCTCGGGTCCTGCTCTCATATGCTCCCGGGGCCCGACGGCGGCCCCTGGAGACCGAGATGCAGGAGGAGGAACGGCCGGAGTGAAAAGCTCACATCGCCGGAGACCTGGGGTCGCGAGCACGCACGGGGCCCAAGGGGCGGGGGTCAGTGCAAACTAGCCAGGGACGGGGCTCAAGGGTCTGAGGTCAAAGGGACGGGGGCCCAAGGGACGGGGGTCAGGGCGCCGGGTCTGTCGGGATCCTGCAGGGCCTGGGGCGCACTGACCCGGGCTTGGGTGCAGGATCCTGCAAGGCCTGACTGACCTGGGTCTGGACTGGCCCGGGTCCGCGGATCCCCGAGCACGCGGCGGAGCCGGCCCCAGGGAGCGCCTGGCAAGTGCGCCCGCGAGGGTCCGTCCGCCCGCCACACCCGCCCGTCAGGGTCTGCCCGTCCGACCCGCTAGTTGCGGTCGCTGTCGCCCTCGTCGTCGTCGTCGTCGTCGTCGTCGTCGTCGTCGTCGTCGTCGCCGTCGTCGTCGTCGTCGTCGTCGTCGTCGTCGTCGTCGTCGTTGCCGTCGTCGCTCTTGTCGTCGTCGTCGTCGACGTCGTCGTCGTCGTCGCCCTCGCCGTCGTCGTCGCCGCCCTCGACGTCGTCGTTGTTGTTGCCCTCGACGTCGCGCGCGCTAGGAGCGGGTCCACCGGCCTCGGCCAGGGCTCCTCGCTGGGGGGGCTGCTCGCCGCGGCCGCGGGTGGCCGGCTCGGCGGGGGCGGCCTCTACCGCGGGCTCGGGGCGGCGCCGCTGCGTGTTGGGAGCTCGTCGGGCAGGGCTCGTCGGGTGACGACGACGACGACGACGATGACGGCGACGACGACGACGGAGACGACGGCGACGACGACGACGACAACGACGACGTCGACGACCCCAGTGGGTCCATGGATTCATCGATCCTCCTCCCTCCCTGGGGGGGCCCACCACGCCACACCCCGCTCTTGCATCTCAGCTTACACATTCGCTCACCACCTCACGAATTCTGTCTGGGTCAGCCTTCAGCGACCTTCAGCGAAGAGAGCACAATTGCGGCCTATACAGAGAGAGAGAGATGCAGCAGCAAGCTCGTGAATGAAGAGAAACAACAAGTAAACAAGCTGGCTCCTCGTGCTGCACGCAGCGGCTGCTCCTGGGGTGGGGTTGACGGCGGCGGCAGCGCAGCGAGGAGCCAGGACACGGGGTAAGTCTTACCGAAGCTCTTTCTGCTCGCCTCTGGACCCCTATCGTCCTGCGGCATCTTTTTTAGATCCGGAGCGATACGTGGTGGTCCTCGGGCCCGAAGCGGAGCGAACACGCCCGCCTCCTCCTCCTCCGCCTCCTCCGCCTTCTCCTCCTCCTCCTCCTCCTCCTTCTCCTCCTTTCTTCTTCCTCCTCCTCCTCCTCCTCCTCCTCCTCCTCCTCCTCTTGCCCGCCGAGGCGGCTCGCGGACGCAGCCAGCCTTCGTGCCCAGCGAGGGCTTCTCGCTCCCGGGCGCGCCGGTTGCCCAGCAGGCGCGGCCGCGACCCCGCCGGAGCTCAGGGGCAACAGTAGGGGTGGGTAGGCTCAGGTGGAGGTTTTCTCCGAAGGACATAGGCGGCCCGTCCTCCTCCTCTCTCCTCCTCCTTCTCCTCCTCCTCCTCCTCCTCCTCCTCCTCCTCCTCCTCCTCTCTTCCTCCTCCTCCTCCTCGTCGCTGATGCATCGGTGATACATCGACGACTCGGCGCGATCCTCCGGCCCCATTGGCTCGGACCCCACCCTGGAGGCCTCTGGTCCACGGGCAGGCCAGGATCCCCACGGCGCCGGTGCGCACGGAGTGCCGGGGAGCAGCAGCGCCGCCCCGCGAGCGAAGCGGTGCATATATACTGTGCGGGCGCCTGCCCGTTCTCACCGTACCGCGCGGGGGGGGCGCACGGGCCCTCCTTGTGGTGAGTCTTCCGGCGATGGCTCAGGAGGAGCAGGTGGAGCGAGGAGGTGGAGTGAGGAGGAGGAGGAGGAGGAGGAGGCGGAGGAGGAGGAGGAGGAGGAGGAGGAGGAGGAGGAGGGGAGAGGAGGAGGAGGAGGAGGAGGAGGAGGAGGAGGGGGAGGAGGAGGAGGAGCAGGTGGAGTGAGGAGGAGGAGGAGGAGGAGGAGGAGGAGGAGGAGGAGGAGGAGGAGGAGGAGGAGGACCAGCGTAAACCCAGGACTCGTCAAAGATTTTGCAAGACGCCCTTCCTCCAGGTTCCCTCTTCAAGCCCCTATACGGAGAATCATTTTCACTGAGGGAAGTGCCCAGTTGGAAGACAACCGTTTGAAAATACGGGATTGTGCCAGAACGCCGTTCCTGGGAAATCAATGCTGCGACTCACCATTACTGTTGCGTCTTGCCCATCCTGACTCGTTTCAGAGCAAACCATTCCTGGGACCTCAAACACCGCGAATCAGCGTGGCTGTGGTGCCCTGACCTTCCGACATCGTGCCCGAACATTCTTGCTGGGCCGTTAAATTTTGAGAACTGCTGAAACTGCTGCAGACTCCTTGTACGAATCTGCGTGGCGCTATGGCGAGAGCCACACTTTGAGAACGTACCGCCCTCCATCTGTGAAGCGCTTGCAAATTTGTTCTGCGAACGTGCGTGGCGCTCCGGCGGAAACCGCATTTTGAAAACGAGCGCCCTCCATCTGTGAACCTCTTGCAACTGTTAACCGTCAGGGTCATACATGGTGAGGAATTCTCAGGCGAAACGCCAGGCCCGCCCTTTCGACCAGCCTCCGTGTGCGACAGGGAGGCGTTATATAAGGAGGAGGGGTGGAGTAGAGGAGAGGAGGAGCAGAGGAGAGGAGGAATACGAGGAGAAGGTGGAGGAGGAGGGTGAGGAGGAGGAGGAGGAGGAGGAGGAGGAGGAGGAGGAGGAGGAGGAGGAGGAGAAGGGGGAGGAGGAGGAGGAGGAGGAGGAGGAGGAGGAAGAGGAGTGGTGAGCGTTGGACCGAATGTCAGTGTTGGTTGCGACTCGGGAAGCCGACCTGGCCTGGAGAACATTGGGGCGAGGAACGGCCGACGCGGGCCTTGGCTCTCAGCGTCCGTGGGGGGAGGGGGATGCGGAGTGAGGAGGAGGAGAAGGCGGAGGAAGGGGAGAAGGAGCAGGAGCATTAGGAGCGTTGGCAAGAGTTCCCCCGCCTCATGCCGCCCCCCGCCCTCCCTCTCTTGCCACTCTGGCCCAAGTTTTGGCTCCAGCCTGGCGCGAGCGACTGTTTCACCCCCCCCTCCCCTTGCCCCACATCCCGCGCGGCCCCGCCAGGCAGTCCTCCCCTCCGCCGGCCATGGCGCGCTTCGACCCGAAGAAGCTGCTGCAGGGCCTCGCCTCAGGCAGCGGCCCGCTCGTGGCGGCGGGCCTGGGCGCGATCGGGGGCGCCGCGTACCTCGGGAAGAGCACCTTCTACACGGTGGACGCCGGCCACATGCCGAAGAGGAGAACCCGACACAGCCAAGGAGAAACAAAAGCATGAACGTGCACTTTCCGCGCGGGTTCCCTGGATCTGCGCTGGGCCCCCCAGCGGCGCCTCCGCCGCCTTCCCTGGCGCGCTCCGCACGCCAGGGAGGGGGCTCAGAGCGGATCCAAGGAATCCGAGCGGACCGTCGAAAGTTTCTGTTTATGCCGCTGTTGTTTCTCTGTAGAGGCAGTTGTTTTATCCCCTGGCGATAAAGGGCGTGACTGGGGGGGAGGGTGGGGGGGTGCCAGTACAGTCGACCCGCATGGTGAGGATGGGCAGCCTTCCCAAGGGTACCATGCATCCTTGCCTCCTCGGCCCATCCTGGCTCACTTTCGTCGGCCGCGCGCTGCTCGAGAAGCTTCGAGATGGGCGTCCGAGGCCCTTGCATACCTATCGCGCATCCTTGTGATACGGGCCGACTGTCGCGTCACGAGTCGCGCCGGCGCTGTGACGTGGCCAGGCGGGCGGAGGGATGGGTGGCGGGGCCAGTAGCGGGCGTTACCGCGAATGGTAGCAAGAAAAGGCTCACGGTCACGGACATACACTTTGGGAGGCCCTCGCGGACTTCTCGGCTCAGGCTCGGCGCTCCGCCTCCCTCGAGCGAGAGGTGGTGATCATGCTGCGTTCCTATATTTCCAGGGCTTTTGCAAGATTTCCAGTTATGTCCAGGGGTTTTGCAAGACATTTCCAGGGTTTTGGCAAGAATTCCCAGATTCTTGCGATAGTTCCGCAATGGCTCTAGCTCCTTGAACGTATTCTGAGCCAATGGCATCATGACATTCTCGTCCCACCCCTGGCGGGGCCTCCGGCGCCGCCCCTGACGCGCGGAGCGCACCAGGGGGTGGGTGGGGGGGGGTCAGCGCCGATCCGAGAAGTCCGCGGGGAGCTCCGAAAGTTTGTGCCTGCGCTGGCTTCTCTTCTTCCGCGCATGGCCATTAAGTACAACCGCCTGTCGGGGGTCGGCGCTCAGACCTTCTTCGAGGGGCTCCACTTCGCGATCCCGTGGCTCGAGAGGCCGATCATATTCGACACCCGCGCGAGGCCGCACACCATGACGTCCCTGACCGGGAGCCGCGATCTGCAGATGGTGAACATCAACGTCCGCGTCCTGAGCAGGCCCGACAACGGCAGGCTGCCCGAGATCTACAGGCTCCTCGGCACGGACTTCGACGAGAAGGTGCTCCCGTCCATCGTCAACGAGGTGCTGAAGAGCGTGGTGGCACAGTACAACGCCTCGCAGCTCATCGTGCAGCGCGACCTCGTCAGCCGCATGATCCGGCAGCGGCTCATGAAGCGAGCGGCCGACTTTCACATTCTCTTGGACGATGTGTCGATCACACACCTGAATTTCAGTCCAGAGTACGAGAAGGCAGTGGAGTCGAAGCAGGTGGCCCAGCAGCATGCGGAGCGCGCGCGGTACCTGGTGCTGAAAGCGCAGGAGGAGAAGAAGAGAACTATCATCCACGCCGAGGGCGAGGCCGCGTCGGCGAAGATGATCGGCTCTGCCGTGAAGCAGAACCCGGGCTTTATCGAGCTTCGGAAGATCAGCGTTGCGAAAGAGATCTCCGCCACGCTCGCCAAGTCGAACAATCGTATGGTTCTCTCCTCCGACTCACTGCTGCTTGACCTAGCCCGTCGATGAGCCCATCCAGGCGGTACAGCAGGAGCCAGAAGGCACGACGTGGCGGTGGTGGTGAGCGGCTACCCTCTGTGCCCTGGGAATCTAGAAGTATCGAAGACGCCTACGGCGAACCACCGCCGCCCCCTGCCTTGTGGAAGCGCCTATGTGACCAGACATTGGACTAGAGTTTGGCGAAGGTGTTTGATTATATACTCCCCAACCATGTGGGGGGAGCACATACACATTAACTTGATGTGTATATACTACACACACATATATATATGTTTATTCATACATGTATATTGTTAGACATATGTGTATGTACATTTCTATTTGCATATAGACGTATATGCATATTTGTGTGTGTATACGCATGCATATATTTGTACGTATATCTATATTTGTGTATAGACATGCATGCTTGTATACATGTGGTATGTATACATGTATATAGCTATACATGTATATGTGCATCTACGTATAGGCGTATTCAGGTATATACGTGCATGTGCATCTCTGTGTATACGTGTGTGTATACATATATATATATATATATACACACGTAATGGCCTTCGGCCCATCTCGCCACCGTGCCTTGGTTGTGGGCCATAGGCCTCGAGGATGTTCGTTTGGATGTCGCGGGAGGTTTCTCGGGGGCCTTTTGGAGACTGTTTTGAAGCCTCTTCACGGCCGTTTTGGTGCCTCTTGGGGCGTCCCCGAGGCCAGTCTCCTGGGACCTCTTGGCGAGAAGGGGCCCTTTAGGTGCCCTTTGCTTTTCGGGCCCGAGAAGGGCACCTTCCCCCCCCCCCCCCTCATGTATCGCCCAACACTATTTCGCGCCCAACCCTCCTCCCTGCCGCGCGCCGAGGCTCGCACCACGCTCTTCTGCACCCATCCGTGCGGCGACCTGCGAGGACTTCCTTCAGTTCTGCTCTCCGGCGCTTGCACGGGGACGCCCATGTGCGAGTGAATCATATCCAGGCGCCTGTGGCAAGTCTGGCGCACCGAGCCGCGACGCGAGCGGGGGGGGGGGTACAAGAGGTCCGCTCTCTTGCACATAGTCTCATTGATGAGTTAGTGCTACGTCCTGACTGGGCGAGGTAGCGGCGCGGTACAGGGCACCAACCCCCGAGGTGCAATTGTCTGGCTCTCCGCCCCTTATCAGCTCGCCACGTGGACTCCTCTGCTGGTTTTGTCGCTCCCTCATCTCTCCTCTGCGGGCTTGCTGCCCTTCTGGACTGTCTCCGACGCCCCGACGGCACTTTCGGCCGAGAAGAGCCGGTCGCAGCCCTGCTTTCGCACAGCAGGCGATCCCATGGGCCTGGCGCTCGCGCAGCTACTTCTGCCGAGAAAGGCAGCGGCTGCAGAGGCGTTGGTTCCTGCCTCCTCCTGCCTCCTCCTGCCTCCTCCTCAGATCTCCGTGGAGAGCGGGAGCATGCCGGCCTGCCCTCGCTGAGCGACGAAACAATGGTGCGGCTGGTCGTGTCGCGGAGTAGTTGAGGGATTCGTCTGCTCCAGAGCATGCCCCAGCGTGAGAATGATTAGAATGCAAAGGATAATAACGAGACATATCAATACGACGAACAATGAGAAACATGAGCAGCTGCGCAGAACATGACTTTCGGAAGTCCGCGCGGATTTCTGGATCGGCGCATGCGCTCTCCTGGCGGCACCTCTGGCGCCACCTCTGGCGCGCTCTGCGCGCCAGGGAGGACCAGGGTCGAAATCCGCGCGGACCTCCGACAGTCTGTGTTTACAACATGTTGTCCTCTTGTGCTCTGGAGGTCATGCTCCTGGGGGCCTCGTCCGTCGCTGTCGTCGCCTCCTTTGCCAGGCTTGTCGTGTCTCGCTTTCAGCGTCACTGTGTGTTCTCCCCTCCTGCTCCTCCTCCTTCTCCTCCTCCTCCTCCTCCTCCTCCTCCTCCTCCTCCCCCTCCTCCTCCTCCTCCTCCTCCTCCTCCTCCTCCTCCTCCTCCTCCTCCTCCCCCTCCTCCTCCTCCTCCTCCTCCTCCTCCTCCTCCTCCTCCTCGCCCTTCTTCTCCTACCAAGCCCGACACCATCACGTATTGCGCAGGGATCGGGAGACGCGGGCGGCAAAGTACTGGAACTTCGAGACCGAACTCGTGCGACAAGTGCGAGCAGAGACTGCCAGTTCTGCTACCACGCTCCGAACAGAGAACGGTGACGCTGGAGCCCGATGTACTAGCTACAGCGCGCGCTAGTAGCATCGCGTGCGAGAAAAGGCGAGCGGTGGCAGCAGGACCTGCCGCCACTCAGCGATACGTCTGCTGCGAAGTCGCAGCCCGACGACATCAGCTACAGCGATAGCATCAGCGCGGGCGAGAAAGGCGAGCAGTGGCAGCAGGACCCGTCGCCACTCAGCGAGATGTCGGCGGCGAAGTCGCAGCCCCACGTCGTCAGCTACAGCACCGGGTCCAGCGCATGCGGCACGACGGACAGCGCGCATTCAGCTACGATGCAGGGATCAGCGCGCGTCGTGGGTGCCCAGCCTCACGGCTGGGGGTCGCCACCGACGCAGCCCCCGACGCCTCAGTTCCAACGCTGGGTCAACGGGTGTGAGATGGGTGGGCGGTGGCAGTACTCGTCGCGGTTCGTTATGGGAGGTAGCTGGAGCCAGTGTTTTCGCCTACATATCGGGTTTGTGCGCAAAGCCCATCGACGCCACACTCCACTCGGCTGGGCTGGTCACGGTCCGCGAGCAGGGGTGTCATCCGTTTGGGCCCCTTCCACGGAAGGCTCCAGAACGCAGCCGATGACAGTCCATGACAGCCTTCCTTCTCATTCTCCATCCTCCATCCTCAGGGTCTTAGACGGTGTGTGTGTGTGTGTGTGGATTTCTTCTCTTTTGGTTATTTTTTGATCTTAGATTCGCTCCGCGTTTGAAGCAGTGGTCTACTGTAACTAGCTTCCCAACTTTGTCGGGGCGCCAGGTGGCCACAGGGATGCCTCCGATGCTGGGATCCGCCTTGGGGCGTCTAGCCCCCTCCCCCATGGCATGAGCCCGCTCCTCAGCGCACTCGCGGGACTTGGGTGACCTTTTTGTGGCTTGCTGTCTTCTGTCCGCATGCCAGAGTTGAACCGACCCGTGCCCCTGAGGAGCCTGCCGCCGCCTTCCCTCCCTCCCTCCGTCCCTCCCTCCCTCCCTCCCTCCCTCCCTCCCTCCCTCCCTCCCTCCTGCCTCCTCCTCCTCCTCCTCCTCGTGCCCCTCCCTCCTGCCTCCTCCTGCCTCGTGTCCCTCCCTCCTGCCTCCTCCTCGTGCCCCTCCCTCCTGCCTCGTGTCCCTCCCTCCCTCCTGCCTCCTCCTCCCTCCTCCCCCCTCCCTCCTCCCACCTCCTCGTGCCCCCTGGCTCTCTGGGTTATTCTCGGGGGGCACGTTGAGGCAGGCTAGGGCTGCCTACCCAGGGGAGCCGCCTGCTGTCAACCCGACGCCTTACCGAAGGAGAGAGCGAGGGAACGACATCCAGAGCAGAGACTCAGAGGAGGAAAACGTACCCATACCTCTACCCTCTCCTCGTTTTCCCCTTTTTGGGCCTCCTGGGCCTCCCTCGTTCGCACCGCTGGATTCGCCTCGAAATCCTGGTTAGAACGCACCCCAGGAGAGGTCCGGGGAGTAGCGGTATCGGTACCTTTTGGTTTCCCCAAAGACAACGCCGTGCCTCTAGGGATCGGCGCCACCCCAACATATTTCTACTACGTGTGCGTCCCCCCCGCCCAAGGGGGCGACGCGCCCACCGAGAAGTCTTGTAGTATATGCGTCGTGGCGGGCGCTTTCTGGCCACACCGCTCGGGAAACGATATACTCCAAGATGCGTATACTAGATATTCGGGTCGGACGCGCGCCTCCAAGGAGGACATATAGTATTAGTATGTCCCTGTGCGTCCTATGGGACGCTCCCGGTGAGTCAAGTTCGAGCAGGGCTCCGATGCTCAGATCGGTGATTGGCGCGCTTCCCCACGCAGCGCTTCGCAGCAGATGTGCCAGCATCCTGCGGAGACGGGCGTGCTGGAAGCCACCAGGCGCGGGCCCCAGAGGGCCCCCACTTGCCCCCCCCCAGCTTGCGTTGCGAGTCGGCCTCGGCTGGGCAGGGCTAGGGGACCACATGCGAACCCTACCCCTACCCCCAACGATTTCTGAGGGGGAGGGTTGGGTTCACTTCGCTGGGGAGCTCCCGAGCGAAGTGAACCCCACTCTCCCCCTCAGAAGTCGTAGGGGGTAGGGGTAGGTTTCGCATGTGGTCCCCTGAGGGCGGGTTGGAGCTGCGTGAAGGCCACCCCGTGGGGCATTCGTCGCAGTCCCACCCTCCTCCGGTCGCAGTCCGATGCGGCAGAGGGGCGTCGAGCCAGGAGGGGCCCCTGCTGGGGGTTGGCGCGTGGAGGCAGTTGCGGAGGTGGGGGGAGGGGGTTGTGCAGCTCCTCGCTCCCTCCCCCCTTCTTCCTCCTTCTCCTCCTGCTCCTCCTCCTCTTTTTACGTTGAACGGCCTTTATGTGCAAAGCCTGTAGCGTTCCTCCTCCTCCTCCTCCTCCTCCTCCTCCTCGTCCTCGTCCTCGTCCTCGTCCTTGTCCTCCTCTTCCTCCTCATTCCCCTCGCGCCGCAGCCAACGCTGATGTCTCGCATCTTGTCTCCTCCCCCGCGCGAGGCCCCCCCTTTTCCCTCTACACCTGCCTCCTTCCTGGAGAGGCATGCCAAGCCTCGGTCCCTTGGTCCCTCGGCCACGCGCAGAGGAGGGGAGACACGCTTGTCAGAGAGAGAGGGATAGAGAGAGAGAGAGAGAGATTGAGAAGCTGCTTCTTAGAAGGCGCGGACCTTGTCTATACATGCAGGGCCCGCGCCTTCTAAGAGCCAGCCTCTTTTTAGGAAGCCTTCTCCCCCCTCCCCCATATCCCCTTGTGCGCGCCGCCGCTCGGGTGTGGCCAAGGCCAAAGGTGCCCCTGGCCCAAGGTGCCCCCAGCTATTCGCTCGACTCTGGAGCCCCTGGGGCCCTCTTGGCTTCGTGAGGGTGCTCTGGAGGCCGTGGGGGGGTCTCCTCGGAAATCCTGGGGGCACCTTGGACCGGGGGCATTTCTGGCAACACTCGAGGTCACGACGGCGGTGATTGTCGTAGCCGCCCGCGGCGGCGGCGCGACGGCGGCGCCGCGGACGACGGCGGCAGCGGTGGCGCGACGGCGGCGGGCCCCCCCGTGGACGAGGCGCCGCCCGGGCGCGGCGCGGCGGCGCGGGGCAGTCCAGCGGCGTTCGTGCCCAGCGGCGGGTTCGGCCTCGGCGGCGGGGACCCCGCGGCGGCGGCCGGGGCGCGAATTCCTTGGGGGCCTCTCCTCGCTTCTTCTCCTCGCTCCTCCTCCTCCCCCGTCCTCCTCGCTCCACCTCCTCGCTCCTCCTCGTCGGTCCAAGTCCTCGCTCCTCCTCCTCGCTCCGCCTCCTCGCTCCTCCTCCCATTCTCCTCGTCCCCTCCTCGCTCCTCCTCGCTTCTTCCCCGCCTCCTCCTCCTCCTCCTCCTCTCCTCCTCCGCTCCTCCCGCCTCCTTCCTCCTCCTCCTCCTCCTCCTCCTCCTCCTCCTCCTCCTCCTCCCCCTCCTCCTCCTCCCTGCTCCCCCTACGTGTCCTCCTTCTCGCTCGTCTGAGCGGGGCCGCCTCCTTCTTGCCAGCTTTGTGCTTCTCTGTTCTTGGACCTGCCTCCTCGCAGGCCAAGCCACCAGCTTAGTCCTGGTCCTCGTGCTCCTCGATCCTCCTTCTCCTCCTCCTCCTTCTCCTCCTCCTCCTCCTCCTCCTCCTCTCCTCCTCCTCCTCCTCCTCCTCCTCCTCCTCTCTGCTCTCCTCCTTCTTCCCCCGCCCCCTCCCCCTCCTCCTCCTCTCCTCTCTCCTCCTCCTCCTCCTCCTCCTCCTCGCTTCTCCTCGCTGCTCCTCCTCCTTGTCCCCCTCCCCCTCCCCCTCCCCCTCCTCCTCCTCCTCCTCCTCCTCCTCCTCCTCCTCCTCCTCCTCCTCCTCCTCGCTTCTCCGATCTCTGAGAGTTTTCCTCGCTTGTCCTCCTCCTTCCTCCCTCTGTCCTCCTCCCTGTCTTCCTCGCTCCCGCGCGCTTCCTTGCGCGCGGGGACGTCAGCTGCGGCCGGGAAGGCAGGAGTGAGCAGGGAGGAGGGAGGAGAGAAATATGGAAGGAGGGAATGGGGAAGGAGCGAAGGATGGGATCAGGGGATGGGGGAGGGGGAGAGGAGGAAACGAGGGAAGGAGGGAAGGAACAAAGGAGGGGAGGAAGGGAGGGGTGGATGGGGTAGAGGAGGGAACGAGGGAAGGCGCGAAAGAAGGGAGGAGGGGAAGAGGGAAGGAGGGAAGGAAAGAGGGAGGGAGGGAGGGAGGAAAAGCGCCTGGAGAGCATTTGGCCCGTCGAAGGCGGACGGGGGGCCGCCCGAGCGCCAGTCGGCTCGGAAGGAGGGTCGTGCCCGGCCGATCCCAACAGGGGATTGGCCCGAGCTGTTGGCGTTGTGGCGAGACGTGGGGCCACAATCCCCATGCCCGGGGGTCCCCCTGTTCGACGGGGGTGGAGGCCCACTGGGGTGCTCCCCGGGCCGAGAGGGAGGGAGGGTGGGAGGGAGGGAGGGCGGGAGGGAGGGAGGGAGGGAGGGGGAGGGGAGGGAAGGGGAGGGAAGAGGAGGAGGAGGAGGAGGAGGGGGAGGAGGAGGAGGAGGAGGAGGAGGAGGAGGAGGAGGAGGAGGAGGATCAATGAGGAGCAGGTTGAGGTTTCAGCATGCTCTCTTCGGTGTTAGGGAGGTGGCCTGCCCGCGGTTGGGGCCCCATCGGGGCTCTGCCCCGCCGCTGGAGCGACGCCAGGAAGCACGGGGCCGTCTTCGCCGACGTTGGCGCGTAAGCTGCCCGCGGAATGTTGTCGCGCGTAAGCGCCTTCGCTTCAGATGTGGCGTGCCGTGCTGGCGGCCCGCGTAAGCCACCGCGTAAGTTCGCTGCGACGTCTCGCGTGCAGTCGGGCCGAGATATCTGTCAGGTCGAGGTCGGCACGGGGAGGGTGTCCCGGTGTGTTTCCTGCTGGTCGGATGTTCCTGTGCACCCTGGGGAAGGTGCAGACGTTCTGCTTGTGCTTGGCCGGCGGAGGGACCCACGCTCTTGGAGGCTGTTCTTCTGGCCTGGGTCCGACGGTACGACCCGTCTCTTATCTCAGGAGGGGAACAGCACAGACACAATTGATCGTCGGCTCCCAGGAGGATGTGGGCAAGTATCTCAGGTGGGGGTGCAGACGACAACCCCGAAAGTATGGGAAGCCGTGGGGGACCCTGGGATGTGTGCGTAGCTATTTGTGTGTCTCCCTGGGCCCCTTCGCCATCGTCGGTCCCTCGGGACGGCTCGCCCAGGTGAGCCGGCCCGCCCCGGTGCGCCGCCGCGCCAGCGCGAGCTTCGAGGACGCGGTGCGGGGTGGGCGCGTTCGCGCGGGCGCGGAGCGGCCGTGCGCCGAGGGCGGGGTGCGTGTGGTGTTAGGTCGGGCATGTCCTTCTACAAGGGGAATATTCGAAACTAGTCCAGAAATAATCTGGGGACGATTTTTGGGAGTATAGTTTGGCCATTTTTGAATAGGTGTTGGATATTTGTGTTTTTTTTCGTCGAAGATCAGCCTGTAGTAGGACATGCCCGACCTGAGTGTGGTGGTGAATGTGCAGGTGGTGATTCGGCGGCGGGCGCGGGGAGTTTCGGGCTCGAGGCTCGAGGATTTCGGGCGTCGTCGGTCGTCGTCAGCTCTCGGCTGCTTTCCAGCCTCGGGAGGCACTCCAGCAGCTTCGCCTCGCCGAGGGCGTTCCAGGGCTGCCCGGATCGCCCCGAACGGCCACCAGAGAGCCGAGATGTTTGTGACCGAGACACCACCAGGCGTCCGAGGAGGGGCGGGCCTTCTCAGAGGGCTCGGAGTTCGTCGGGCCTTTTGAGAAGTTTTCAAGGCCTTCCCGAAGGCACAGAAAACCTCTCAGAAGGCCGAAGGGCTTCTGAGAAGCCCCGCCGCCTTCTGACGGGGCCTCTCCTTCTCACTTCCTCCTCTTCCTCCCCTCGCTCGCCGCCGATGAAGGGGATCGGCTCAGGTGGGGAATTTTTCGGGTTCGAGGCTCGAGGTTTTTGGAGGTTTTCGCTGGCTTCCGCCGGCTTTCCAGCTTCGGGAAGCGTTTTACCAGCTGCGCCTCGCCGAGAGCGCTTCGGGGGTTTCCGAGTCGCCCCCGAACGTCCACCAGAAACGCGCGCAATGGCCCGAAAACCAAGGGGCACTGTCAGGGGGGGGGATGGGCTCGGGCCGGACGCGTCGGCCTCCACTCGCCCATTGGTCGCCGACATGGCGCTGATGCACTACCCCGCCTGGGAGCGCCTGGTTCCGCTATCGGGGGCCTGTCGCCGATGTATCGGCGAGGTGTCACGGATCCGAGCTCGAGGATTGACCTTTGAGCGCTCTCATGGCGTGCGCGGCCTGCCAGCCTTGTTTGCACCTCTGGGGTGGGGCCCGCCAGCGGCATCGCGAGCCTGAGACCGAGCCCCGCCTTCGCCCGGTGCCAGATGCGAGTGGGGCGTTTCAGAGAGGGCCTTGCCTTCGTCGCGTCCTCGCCCTCCGAGAAAGCTGGCGGACGTAAGTGGGCGGCGGGTCCGTGGGGTTGGCAGAAGGCGGTGGAAGGCTGGCGGAAGTAAGTGCGAGGCCTTCACCGTTTTGCATCCAGGGATTCCAGAGTCGGCCATGCAGCGGCCAAATCGGCGACTCCGCGATCGTTTTCTCATTCGTTGTTTTGCCGATCGGCGCGGGCCCTCGCACCCTGCCGTCCCCCCCACGGAGTATATCTTCGCTGCTTTTGGCGTCTGTTTCGAGCAGGTGGAGTCTGCCCCACAGGACGCACTGCTGCCAGCAGTCGCATCAAGCAGAGGTCTGGAGCCGGACCCCCCCCCCTTTCCACGCCCCCCTCCGCCCACTGCCGACACGCCGAACAAGAAAACGCTCCTCAGAGCGTGGCCATGGCGGACGCGGTGCAGCGAGTGCCCGCCGGGATGTGCATCCTGTGCGCGGCCCTGTGCCCTCGGGGGCCCTCGGCACCGCCCGCGGCGGGGAGCCCTGCGCCAGCCGGCCGCTCGCGCCCGGCTGCGGCTCAGAAGCTGCTCGCGCGGCACGCGGCCGCCGGCACGGCGGCGCCCTGGGCCCGCCCGCGTCGCAGCTGCGCCGACCGCGCCGCGGGCGCCAGCACCCGCCGCGCGCTCTGCGAGATCGGCGGCCGCGCGGCACGCGTGGCGCGCCCCCCCCTCCCACGAGGGCCACATCGGTCCGCAGAGGAGGAGGAGGCGGAGGCGGAGGCGGAGGCGGAGGAGCAGGAGGAGGAGGAGGAGGAGGAGGAGGAGGAGGAGGAGGAGGAGGAGGAGAGGGGAGGAGGGGAGGATGGAGGAGGAGGAGGAGGAGGAGGAGGAGGAGGAGGAGGAGGAGGAGGAGGAGGAGGAGGAGGAGGAGGAGAGGAGGAGGAGGAGGAGGAGGAGGAGGGGAGGAGGCGGAGGAGAGAGGAGGGGAGAGCCAGTACCATGACGGGTTCGATGCCTCACGGTATTGTAGTGGCCTTCGGCCAGTGCCGCCGATCCGGGTCGCTCGGATACACATATTACGCGGACACCTCACGCGCGCACACGACCAAATGCACATACGGCAGACACACATACAGAGACACACTAGGCGCACGCCAGACACTAGCACGCACAGACATTCGCAGACACGCACCACACACAGACACTCGCACAGGAGCCTGTCAGGGCGTCGAGGGGGCTTCTTGGGGGCTTTTGGGGGCCCTCTTGGGGGCTCTTGGGGCCTCCTGGGGGCCTCGTGGGCTGGAAGGCTAGATTTTTTCCGCTTTTCGTCCCTCTTTTGGGTCCTCTTGGGGCCGTCTTGGGGGCCTCTTGGGCCGTCTTGGGTAGCTTTTGGGCCGCCTTGGGGCCCTCTTGGGCCGTCTTGGGACTGTCTGGGGGCCTCCTGGGCCGTCTTCGAGCGTCGGAAAGCCGAAAAAAGCGACAACCCCAAAAACATGGAAAAAAAACAATGGAAATCAACGATTTTTGCCTCTGGGGGCCCTCGTGGGAGGCCTCTTGGAGGCCTCTTCAGACGTCTTGGAAGGCTCTTGGGCCGTCTTGGGGCCATCTTGGGCGTGTTCGGGCGATCTTTCGGGGTCTCGGGACTTTCGTAGACCGTCCTAAGAGACTTTTGCGGCCGCGGCCACCCTTGTAGCGCATCCTCGAGATTAGAGCCTTCTGTAAAAGCAGCCCCCCCGCATCCGCCGGAAACTCGCACCCCCCCCCCCCCATCCCCCCTTCCCCGGCAGAGCCACCCCGGCAACCCCCCCAGAGGCTGAGGCTCAGCCTCGAGGCTGTAGCTGAGACTCCTTGAAACTCACACGCCGGATCGGCGGATTTGAGAGGCCGCCTTCAGCTGTGCTCTTCGCCACCGCTCACCCTGGCGCAGGCGGTGCTCCGCTCGGCGCTGGTGGCGCGAGGCGTGGTGGACCCGTCCGAGCGGTCGTGCCGTCGGGGGGCGACCCGCTGGGCGGCGGCCTTCGTGGGCGCGAGCTTCGTCGGGCGCCGCGTCACCTCTGTGCAGTTGTCATCATCCTCATCATCCTCCTCATCATCATCATCACCATCATCATCATCATCATCATCATCATCATCATCATCATCATCATCATCATCATCATCATCATCATCATCATCATCATCATCATCATCATCATCATCATCATCATCATCGTCATCATCCTCCTCCTCCTCCTCCTCCTCCTCATCATCATCATCATCACCATCATCATCATCATCATCATCATCATCATCATCATCGTCATCGTCTAACCGATCCCCACCCCCAGCTGGCCATGGTTTGTCAGCCCCACCAGCTCGGCCCCCCCCTCAGGGGGGGCAGGCCTCGCGAAACCCGAAGGGAGCAGCAAATGTCCCAACCCGGGTGGGCAAGTCGGCCAGTGGAGCCAAGGCCACGCCAGTGGGGATAGGGATAACCTCAGGAGGTCCTTTATGATGCGGGGGACCCCCCCAAGCTCTCGGCTGGCAGTTCAACTCGTCCCTCCCCTCGTCGCCCTCCCCCTCATCATCCTCGTCACCATCAGGGGTCCTCATCTTCCCCACGATCATCAGCGGTTGCCGCCGCGGGGGAATAATTCAGTTCCCCGTATTGTCGGTGCTCCAATCCGTCAATAGGCCTTCGGGCAAAACTAGTATCCCATTCTATAGTTGGCCGTTAGGTTAAAACGATGCTCTCGTCAGCAGGGCAAGAGCATCGCGCGACCGTCCAGCGGGCGGACAGCCTGCAGCGGTGCCTCTCAGCGGAGGCCGACGTGGCTGTCCTCCGAGGCGAAGGGCGACTCCAGCGGGTCAGTCACCAGCCGGGCGAAGGAGACCAGGGCAGGCATCCCCGCCGACGCCCCGAGGCCCCCCAGGAAGGCGGCGGCGAGCGCCGCGGGCACGCGCGCCAGGGGCGGCTCGGTCTCCGCGTGCGCCAGGCCGCAGGGAGAAGCGCGAGCAGCGACGGGGCGCCAAGCCCGAGGAGCGGGATCGGGAGGCGCAACGGCGGGCGCGCGGGAGCGGGATCGGGCGGCGGCGAGGGAGGACGGGGAGAGGGGAATGACTCGAGGTGAGAAGGCTCTGGGGCGCCGAAACACTCTGCTCCAGGGCCCAGCCTCCTGGCGGCACCGCCCCAGGACGAGAAGGACGTGGAGGGCAAGCAGCATCAGCAGCAGCAGGCGGGCGAGCGGAGCAGACCTCTGCGGCGGGGCGCGTCGCCCGCCCTCCGTGCGTCCGCCAGGACGACTTCGGCCTCGGGGCCTCCAGGGGCGCCGCACAGTGCCTGGCCAGCAGCGACAGGCGCGCTTGCCGCCTGAGGATGCAGGAGCGAGGAGGAGGAACGAGGAGCGAGGAAGAGGAGGAGAACGAAGAGGAAGAAGCGGAGGCGGAGGCTGAGGAAGAGGAGGAAGAGAAGGAAGAGGAGGAAGAGGAGGTGGATGAGGAGAAGGAAGAGGAGGAGGAGGAATAGGAGGAGGAGGAGCAGGAGGAGGATGAGGAGGAGGAGGAGGATGATGGATGGATAAGGATGAGGAGGAGGAGGAGGAGGAGGAGGAGGAGGAAGAGGATGAGGGGGAGGAGGAGGAGGAGGAGGAGGGAGCAGGAGGAGGATGAGGAGGAGGAGGAGAAGGAGGAGGAGGAGGCGGAGGATGATGATGATGAGAAGGAGAAGGATGAGGCGGAGGAGGAGGAGGTGAGGCGGAGGAGTAGGAGGAGGAGGAGGAGGAGGAGGAGGAGGAGGAGGAGGCGGAGAGAGGGAGGGGGAGGGAGAGGGGGGAGGAGGGGGAGGAGGGGGGGATAGGAGGAAGGAGGAGGAGGAGGAGGAGGAGGAGGAGGAGGAGGAGGAGGAGGAGGAGGAGGAGGAGGAGGGGAGGAGGAGGAGGAGGAGGGGAGGAGGAGGAGGAGGAGGAGGAGGAGGAGATGAGGAGGAGGAGAGGAGGAGGAGGAGGAGGAGGAGGAGGAAGATGAGACGGAGAAGGTGGAGGGGGAGGTGGGAGGGGAGAGGGGGAGGAGGGGAGGAGAGAGGAGGAGAGGAGGGAGGAGAGGCGGAGGAGGAGGAGAGGAAGAGGAGGAGGGAGGAGGAGGAGAGGGGGAGGAGGAGGATGATGAGGGGGAGGAGGAGGAAGGGGAGGAGAGGGGAGGAGGAGGATAAAGACGAGGAGGAGGATGAGGATGCGGATGATGATGAGGAGGAGGAAGGAGAGGAGGGGGAGGATGCTGATAATGATGATGCTGATGCTGAGGAGGAGGTGTAGGGAGGAGGAGGAGCAGGAGGAGGAGGTTGAGGAGGAGGAAGTTGAGTTGGATACGGGGGAGGATGAGGAGGGGGAGGAGGAAGAGGACGAGGATAGGGGGAGGCGGAAGAGGAGGAGGAGGATGATAACGACGAGGAGGAGGAGGCGGAGGAGGCGGATGAGTAGGATGAGGAGGAGGGG
>CAUYUJ010018491.1:200756-203357 GCA_963575745.1 Prorocentrum cordatum
CGAAGCGGCTCTCGAACAGGCTTGCAACTGACTTTGGGGACGATTGGGCGGGCATGGACATCGTGAAGAAGGATGCTTTGGCCATCGTCGCCCCCTGCGTCGACTTGGGCATGACCTGGGACCCAAAGAGTGACTTCCTCCTCGCGCGCGTTGTCGGCTTGATCTGCGGCAGGGAGCTTCGCGCTCGCCCCGACGCCGCGTGCGAGCTGGACGACGGGGTTTGGCTCGCCGTCGATTCGATGCCTCAGCACCTTGTCATCCGCATGGAGCAGGCGATGACGGCGGCTAAATTTGTGTTGAGCGAGGCAGCGAAAGCAGAGGTGGAACGAACGTGGGGGAGCGTCATTCCCTTCTTGAGGAACTTCCAGCAGTGGGCGAACTTCGCCCCCGTGGAAGATTTCGAACTACGCAGCGCGAAGCACTGGGCAACGGCAGCGGCGTACTCGCTCTCCAACATGCCCTGGCGCTTCGTGAATGCCGCGAAGGGGCCTGGCGCGTTGAAGGCGTATGCCGAATTCTACCAGCAGGACCGCTCAGTCACGGAGCACGTTATACTATGCTTTACCAATGCATGCGCCAAGATCTCCACGCCCACGGGGAACGCGCCTGAAGCTGGTAGCATGCAGTGCATCCAGAAGTCCGCGGGCAACAATTGCTACACCCACATGAAATGCAAGCCGGGCAACCACTTGACCTACAAACCGCCCGAGGACGAGCGGAAGAAGTTCAAGATGGCATTGACGACTGCGTTCGCGGGGGACCCCGAGGGCCGTCGCATGGTCTACGCCAGCGACATTCTCGGCCTTCTGGGGAAGCAAGATACACACGTTTGCTTGTGCCACACAGGGAGCGGCGGCAATTCCAAATCTTCGATCTCAGCCCTCCGCCACAACGTCTTCTCGGACACCCACAAGTACATCCCCTCCACGTGCTTCGAGGAGGAGCACCGCAAGCAGGGCATCAACTTTGCGTTCTGCCGAGCCGCTGCCATGCAGGAGGCGTCCACGACGGCGGTGGTGCGTAGCGAATTACTGAAGAACACGTTCTCGGGCGGAGAGTTCCCCGTGAGGCCGAACTACGGCGAGGTCACGCTCATGGTCAACTTGCGGACCACTGCTTTCAATTGGGAGTGCAACGAAGCTCCGCACGTGAATGCCCCCCACACGAGCAAACTGGACTCAATGACTAGGCGGTCGAGGGTAGTGGACTACTTCGCCACTTTCGAGGCAAACCCTGCGAAGGTGAATGTCCTGGAGAAGCGGTTCCAAGACGACCCAACCGTGTTTGAGTTGTTCACGTCGCCTATGGGGAGATACATTTACTTGCACGACGAGTTGTTTCCTTTCTTGAACAAGTGCGGCATCGACAGGGTGCGGGGGTATATGTCGCAGCCGTCAGAGCACCAGCTCAAGAGAGTGCAGGCGTTCGTGGCCGATATGGTCGGCGCGACTGCCCCGTGGGAGAACCCAGCGGATGCCCCTGAAACTTCGAGTTCGAACTTGCTGCTGAACATCCACACGTTGCAGGCGAATCCTTCCTGAACGTAAACAAGCCAGGGAAGTTGAACAAGGCGGCGCGCCCCAAGAAGGACCAGATCTGGATATGGGGCGCCGTGCTGCAGGGGGAAGCCCGCGCGCATTTCATGTTCCGCATCTTGGAGCGCCCCGCGGACGCGAAGGACGGCAAGCCCCGCGGGCACGAGGAGATGCTGGACAACCTTAACATGCTCAACTTCGGCAAGGGCGGCATCTTTGTGTCGGACAAATGGGGCGCGGCCATATCATCCGTGAAGGTCATTCGCCGCCAGGAGGGGCTCACGCAGAGCGCCCTGCGCCACGAGGTAGTGAATCACGATGATGGCGGGATCGTCAACGCCAAAGGATTCACCGCCAACGCCATCGAGAGCAAGTGGGGCATCCTGAAGAGGTGGTTGAAGTCCGAGTATGGCGGCAAGCTCCCGAACTACAAGGACCGCGTGAAGTGGCGCTACGCGATTAACGAATACCAGGCGCGCTGCTACCTCAGCATGGGCCACGCGCTGATGGATGAGAAGTACTACTACGTGCCTCTCTCCAAAGGTCTGCGCATTTTTGCCATTGCGTGAACTCGGTCCCGCCAGCGGACGCGGGGGCCCGGTGGGCTAGCTTATAAAGAGTGGATGCGTTTCCATTCTCGCTCGACTGACAGTAGCTGCGCACCAGGCCAGAGTGCGCCCGTATCTGAGAGCCCGAGGTAGCAAACATAGTCTGTGTCGTCATCATCTGCGCCATCGAGATCCCAAAGCTCAACTTCATCATCGCAGTCATCATCTTCAGCAACCTGAGAATCGTAGAAACGCGGGCTGCCGTTATGCCCCCCCCCCAACCCGTAGTGGGTAGTAGTAGTAGTAGTCGTCGTCGTAGTAGTAGTAGTAGTAGCAGTAGTAGTAGTAGTGGTGGTAGTAGTGGTAGTAGTGGTAGTAGTAGTAGTAGTAGTAGTAGTCGTCGTAGTAGTAGTAGTAGTAGTAGTAGTAGTAGTAGTCGTAGTAGTAGTAGTAGTAGTAGTAGTAGTAGTAGTAGTAGCAGTAGTCGTAGTAGTAGTAGTCGTAGTAGTAGTAGTAGT
>CAUYUJ010018492.1:0-5000 GCA_963575745.1 Prorocentrum cordatum
ACGCCGAGGCAGCGCCGGCCCCAGCCGCGCTCAACCTCACGGCCACCGCTGATGCCCGTGTTCGCAGGGCGACTAGTCGCCTGCCGCGTATTGGCAAGCTCCCATCTCCGATGCGTATTAAGGCGCGGCACGCCCGCTCCCTTGCGGCCAGCGTCTGTACCACGGGCACTGACATCCAAGCCCCATCAGGCCCCGTCAAAACTGCCTACAACCATGCCCTTAAGGCGGCTATCCGCCCCAAGGGAAACAGGTGGGTCGAGTTTTTGACTCTCATGGCCGTGTGCGTCCCAGGGCACGCCCTGGAGATTGACGCCATTATGCAGCGTGAAGTCTTCCTGTGCCTGCGGCGACAGGTCAACCGCGACGCCGCTCTCTGCGGCCTCGTCAGGGATCTCCAACACCATGTCCAGACCCTTTTTGGCGGAGGACCTGTTGGACGACTTGTTCAGACGCTTCAGCAGCTCCGTTGTACTTGGCCCACATTTGGCACCATGTACGACGACTGGGGCTGTCAGATCAGTTGGCTGAACCTTCCCCAAAACGCCTTCCTTCACATGCTGCGCGCCTCGCAACGCAGAGCCTTTCTGAGAAAAATCAAGCCACGGCGTCATGACCTTGGACACCTGGCTTCGGTCAGACAGGGCCTCGACCTTTTCGCCAGCACGTGGCTCGCCCGCACCAAAGGAGCTGCCAAATGCAACGCATGGCAGCTGGCGCTCCTCTTAAACTACCTGTCGGGCGGGGACCACACCCAACAGCGACGTTCTCGATCAAATACGTCCGCTGACCCCAGCCCTATTTGCCGTTACTGTGATGAGGAAGAGGAAACTCAGGAGCCCACTGTGCGTGACTGCAAGTGCTGGGCCCGTGAAAGAGTCCCTCTCACCACCCTCATCAGTGACGAGCAGTGGGCCCGTCTTCCTCCGCACACAAGACATTGCGGGCTCTTCGATGAGGACCCAGCTCTCCTCGATTTGCAAGCCGACCTCGCGAGGGACCCGCTACCTCAACCCATACCGCGGCCCCCGCCTGAGGGAGATCCTGCGGCTTCAGCCCAGGACTCCTACACCACCTACCTTGACCACGACACTGGTTGGACATGGGTCTACGCTGCCACGGACGGTGCATGCACCAATCAAGCCATCCCTTTACTTGCAAGAGCGGGCTACGGCGTCTACTACGGCATCGACCACCGCATGAACTACAGTGCGCGCGTTCACGGCATCACACAGAACGCACAGCTTGCGGAGACCCTCGCCATTGTCCACCTCACGGCATGTGCTGAACGGCCCGTACACGTCTTCGTGGACAACCAGGCGGTGGTCGACGGCTTCCAAAGGATCATCGACGGACACTCACCTCTGCAGGGCACGCACGGGGAGTTCTGGGAGAAGGTCCACCGATGTGTCATGGCCAAGCCAAACATGTTCCGCGTTGAGAAAGTCGCTAGCCACCAGGGCGACATGGGCATCGACCTCGGGCTCATCGGACCCATCGCGGAGGAGTTCAATCGTCAGGCCGACGCCCTCGCCACAGCGGCGGCACGTACTCATAACCTTCCAGACAACATTGTTGAAGCTGCCAAAGCACGACACCGCCAAGCGACCGTGCTCCATGGAGTCGCCGTTGCCATCTACGAGCGGAGACATCGCACACTTCCTCTCCCACACCGCAGGGCTGGGTTCACAGTGGCAGAACTAAACAAAATGGAACCAAATCCCCTGCTGTCTGACCAGGCTCCACCCGTGGCTGGACCAGACATCCCACAAAACCCCGACGAGCTCTGGGCTGAGGCCCAACGGGTGTTATTCGACGAACAGGAGGACGACCCGTTCGGCTTTGGCGGAGGTTTGGACTTCCTGGGCGACGAGGCAGCCAGCGCAAACCCCGCCTCGGCGGGCACCCGCACGGCGCCCCCGACTTCGCCATTGAGTGCGTCAGCCCACCCACATGACAACGCCGTTCCCTTTCAAGACGGTGGGGGATCGGACGCTTTGGACGACGGATCAGCCAACGAAGACCTCGTCCCGTCGGGAAACCTCGTAAACCCTACTGCGACGCCGTCCCCAAGAGCGTTAACGCCCACATACGACGACATCGGTCACCGCCAAGACGCCGACCACGACCCGGGTGCCCCCCGAGGATTGGGTGGCATTGAGGATGCACCGCCGACACCACACGCTGCAAACCATGCCGCCCCACCGAGTCACCAACCCTCCACGCGACCGACCTCAGCGGCCTTGCACGGCACCACGACTGGTCCCACCCCGCATACCACCCCCCCTCTCCATCGTCAGCGACCCGCGGGGGCGGCTTCAGCCCCCCCGCAGGGTACTAAACCAGACAGGCCCGCGTGCCCCACCCACGCTCCCTCCGTTGTTGAGCGTGAGGAAGTGGCTCCCCTGACCTCTCGGGGCGCGGCCCTAGCGGCTCCAGCCCTGGGGTCGCGCCGGCCCCTTCAGTCACCTCCTAAAGGTGACGGACGTCAGCGTTCGGGGTCCCGCACGCCGCTTGCCCACCTGGACAGGCGCACCGAGGACCTCGCCTCTGTCTCAAGATCCTCGGAGGATGTCACTGAGCAGCCGTCTCTCACGGACCGTGAAGCTGAGCTGTCACAGGCTATGGCTGCCCTTCAGCAGAGGTGCTTAGCTCTCGCCGCTGACCTCGCGGATGCCCAAGCTCGTCAAGGTCCTCTACTCCAGCGCCTGCACAGCGCGGGGCGAGCCTTCGCCGAGCTGCTCACGTCCTCGCCCGATGGTGTGGTGCCGTCACTCAACATCCAAGCTATGTTGTCATCGTTCCGCGGCGCTCCACCTGGTGCCCCGCGTTGATCTCCTCCTTTCTGCCTGCCCGTGTGTACGTGTGGCTCCACGTCCACGGTGTCAGGGCGTGGGGGCGGGGGGTGCCCCGTCACTGCGCGCCGCCTAGCGGCCAAGCGCCCAACTGGCGGTCCGCCAAGCCGCCTAGCCACGTGCCAGCACGTCGCCTTTCTTGTTGGGGCCTTCTACTTCACGCGGTCTGTCAGGTGAGATCTTCATCGTCTGTCCGCCGTCTGTAGCGTCAGTCGCACTGCGCCGGGGGAGGGGTTTTTTTGTTGCCCGCCCTCGTATCTAAAGGCTGCACCGCCGCAAATAGTGCATGCGAGTTGTCGCACCGCAGTGCGCCTCGCGGACGGACCCTGGTCCGCCTACTTGTCCGATCTCTCTCTCTCTCTCTCTCTCTCTCTCTCTCTCTCTCTTCTCTCTCTCTCTCTCTCTCTCTCTCTTCTCTCTCTCTCTCTCTCTCTCTCTCTCTCTCACAGGCGGGCGGAGGGGCGCCGTGGCAGGCGGACGGAGGGACGACATGGGGCGGCTTCCGAAAGGCAAGGGCGCCGAACGCTCGAGCCTCGCAGTCTGCCGCGATCGCGCCCAAGCGCCGACAAAAATGAATTGATGGATTGGGTTGGGTGGAGTGGATTGGATGGGAAAATATGGATTGGATAAGATGAAATGGGTTGGATTGGAAGAGATGGATTGGATCTGATATGATGGATTGGATTGGCCCGCCGCAGGCGCAGAAACAAATGAATTGATGGATTGGGTTGGATGGATTGGATTGGGTGGAGTAAGATAAGATGGGACAGTATGGATGGATATGATAGGATGGATTGGGTTGGACAAGATGGATTTGATCAGATAAGCTGGGTTGGATAACGAAGCCCGCCGCAAGTGCCGACAAAAATGAATTGATGGATTGGGTTGGGTGGGATAAGATGGATTGGATAAGATAAGATGGGCTTCGTTGGAAAAGTGGATTGGATAAGATGATATGGTCGCCGGCAGAAATACTTAAGAACTTAACGACATGCGTTAGCGCCGGGACGCCCGGGACACCCGGGACTCCGCCCGGCCCAACTGGGACACCTCCCGGCCACCGCCGAACGGGAAACGTACTTTCACTCCTACTGGCACCCGGGACACCCGGGACACCGCCAGGCCCAACTGGGACACATCCCAGCCACCGGCGGACGGGAACAGACTTTCGCTCCTACTTCGGCCAAGCTACAGGAGGATCACGCGCAGTTTCCCCTCGCCCGCGCGCACGACACGAACACGAAACCGAAACCGATTTCCCGGTGGGGGGTCTCCGTTTCACTGCGACCTCACCCCCCAACCTCCGACTTTCCCATTTTTTCTTGGGAATCGACGATGAATTGTGTCTGTGTGTTCTTTCCCTCCTGACTTACACTCACTGACTTACATTCACTGGGGGCACCTTGGGCCAGGGTCACTAGAAGTGTCCCTGGCCCAAGGTGCCCCCAGTTTTTCGCTCCGTTTTGGAGCCCCTTGGGTCCCCTGGGCCTCGCGAGGGGTGCCCTGGAGGCCGCCTGGGCCACCCCGAGAGTCCTGGGGGTACCTTGGGCCAGGGGTACTTCTAGCAACACCCGACTCAACGATAGCGTTGTGGATGCCGCCACAATGGACACCCTAACAATCCTATCATTGAATGAGAGATGTGTTCTAAGTGTAAAACATGTTCTAAACATGTTCCATACATGTGTTACATATTTGTTTGATATTAATAACAATAATAATAACAAACACAATAATAACAATACTAATAATACTAATACTAATACGAATAATACTGATAATAGTACTGAAAATATTAATACTACTAATAATAATACGAATAAAAACAATACCAATACTACTACTACTACTACTACTACTACTACTACTACTACTACTACTACTACTACTCCTACTACTACTACTACTACTACTACTACTACTACTACTAATACTAATAATAATAATAATAATAATAAAAATAATAATAATAGTAATAGTAATAATAATAATAACATGTTTAACACATAGTTCAGGCATCTGGAAATTATTGCGCAGCATGCTTCCTCTCCATTGATCGACCTCGTCAACGCTAGCGGGCGCTCCCCTTACATTCACAGGGGGTCCCTGGTCACACCCGGCGCAAAAAAACTCCTGGAGGCCCGCGCG
>CAUYUJ010018492.1:10000-35000 GCA_963575745.1 Prorocentrum cordatum
TCATTCTGTCTTCGTTCTGCCCTCACTGCGAAACGAAATGAAATCGAAAACGGGCCACGAAGTCGCCCAAACACCGTTCAGCTCGAGCCCCGCCTGATGCAATCGGGCAAAGCAGCCCAATGTCATCCGTGGCCAAGCCCTGCATGTTACCGCTGGCCAAGCCCGGCCCCAGGACCCCAGCTCTGCGGCACCTCTCGAGCAGGATCAAAAGCTGCCGTGGCCCTGGGCAGCCCGACGTGACCGGGCGAGACCGCGCGGCGCGACATCCACGCGACGCCGAGCTCCCAGGGCGGGGCCGGCCTCTCCAGCCGTGAGGGGGCGAAGAGTGGTTGTGTCGTGCTGGGCGAAAGGGGGGGATAGCAGAGGGGGGGGGGGAATCAGCTCACGTAGCTGATTTTCCCGGCGCCTCCCGGCGCAAGAGGCGGCCACGTATCGAGGAATGGGCCCCTCGGTGGGGCCGAAACCAGATGCATGCAGCAGATTTCGTAACCTCCCTTTCCCTATCCCCCCCTTTCGTCCGGCCCGATAGTAGGGGCCCGACTACAAGAAGCCTTCCACAAGAAACCCAGCCCTGAGACCCCAAGACGGCCACCGATGCTTGGCGTGGGAGCGTCACGCTTCCCATAGCAACACCATCGAAACCCAAAAGAAGCCCAGGGCACCCTGACGGCAAGCAGGGCGTTTCGTGCCATGGGCCTCCACTGTGCACCTTTCCGCCAGCAGGGAGCGCCTGTCCCAGGGCGGCTGGACAGTTTATACCTCAACGGTGGCCGGTGGGGGTTATGAACTTCCCAGCCGTCCTGGGAAAGGCCCCCCCCCGATCGGGTGCTGCTAGAGGTGCCCCTTGTTCAAGGTGCCCCCAAGATTTCCAAAGAGGCCCCCACGGTCTCCAGAGCACACCTCGCGAGGCCCAGAGGGCCAGGGGCTCCAGGATCGAGCGAAACGCTGGGGGCGCCTTGGGCCGCGGGCACCTTGTGCAACACCCGACCCGACGGCAAAACAATTTATCTTGTCAGCAGAGCAAACACAGCCGGCAGGCGGGTCATGTGATCCTGATTCTTGGGGGGGGGGCCATTGTGGGATTGCTGTCTGTGGCGGGCGTGGTCTCGCAAGCCCGGCTGGGCCAGCACATTTTGCTCGCTACTTCAAGAAAGAAGCACCACGCGTGCCCCCGCTACCCAAATACAGCACAAACTTGAACTGTTTTGGAGGTCCGCCCGGAAATGTACGATCGGGGCTGGGCCCCCTCCCTGGCGCGCGGAGCGCGCCGGGGGCGGCGCCGGAGGCGCTGCCGGGGCGTTCCAGCGCCGACCCGAGGAGGAGGAGGAGGAGGAGGATAGGATAGGATAGGATAGGATAGGATAGGATAGGATAGGATAGGATAGGATAGGATAGGATTCGGCCTTGCGCGTGTGCTGGGGTGACGCAGCTCTACACTTGGTGTGATACGCGTGCAGGACTACAACCTCAAACAATCGCATATCTACTATACGAGGTTACGGATTACGCGCGCCGTGCAGCACCCGACACGTGTGTATCGGGGCCGTTCGCAATATTCAGTGTCACACGCGGGCTGGGGGGGACACCCCTCTGGCCCCGAGGGGGCCGAAACCTCGCGGCACTGTGTGCCAGGCGGGCCCCCGCGGCATCCAACCAGCCCTGGAAAACAATATATAAACACATCTAAACATGTACGGTCGGCTCGGACGCACCCCCGCGGGGCCCGCACAACGCCTGACACTCGGGCCCCGCAGGCGTCCGATAGGCAGACGTCGGGGTGGGCCCTCGGGGAGCGTCGAACCGAAGTGAGAAGGGAGTCGACTGTACTGAAGCACAAAGCGAAGCGGACACACCCGCCTGGTCGGGCACGGCGGGCGAGGCTTCAAAGGGGAGGTGCTGGTGCCTCACGAAGCCGATCATGTCCATTACCATGCCCATCGCGGCGAATCAGGCCCAGAGAAGGAGGTTACGATCTGGGTCCCCGAGGCCTGCCGTGGAGGTCAGCTGGGCGTGATCGGGATCCGTGGGCAGCCAGCTCACAAACAGCATGTGTAGAAACATATCCCATTGAAAAGATGAGAAATCACAGCATCCGCCATCCAGCGGCGTGGCGACGACTGAACCTAAGCCGAGCTTAGGATTTGGAAGCCGTCTCTTTTGCCGCGATACGAGCTCTCAACGCCGCCAGTCGTGTCTGCCAGGCGTCTGGATTCATGGCGTTTTCTTGCCTTTGCCCTTGCCGCACTTCTTGCAGCGGAAGTGTCGGATCGATAATCCGAGCTCCTGCGTCCGTCCGCTCTGTATGAACGTGGCGTAGAACAGGCGTATCACTTCCAGCGCCTCGCCACCAATCTTGAGACTCGATTCTGCTCCCACCAGACATTTGAACCCTGCGCGCGCAATGTGTAAATGTGGCGGACCCAGCTCGTCCTTCACGTTGGGGAGCCCAGCTGCCTCTGCGCAAAGCTTTCCAGCGGCCCTGAAAGCCTCGATAATCGGCGATAGTGTCGGAAGAATCACGCTGACCCAGACCGCCGCCGCCAGGTCGCGGAGGAGCTGCGAGTGCATGCAGAAGCCTTTTAGGAGGAGGGCCAGCGCCGCTGAAACGTCTTTTCCGCGGAGCGCATTCTCCACTTGGTTCAGTGTGTCCTCGGCTTCGTCCGCTGCCTCTGCCACCTTGCGCCCCTTGGGTCCGCGTGCTCCGTGTTCGCCACCGGGGGCCTCTTTGCGTTTGCCGAGCTCGATCAGCGCGTTGAGGTGCCCCTTGCTGAAGCTGCTTTACATTGACGAGTTTAGGGGCTCGGCCTTCGTGGGCTTCACTGTCCTGCGTGCTGCGGCCTACTCTAAGACTTCCGCCCCTCCAGAATGCCTTCCTGAGGCTCACGAGGTTCCTGAGACCGAGGAGGAGACGGCCCCTGAGGGCCAGTTCGTCTGCAACATGGGGCTCGCCACGGGCGCCAAGTGCAACGAAAAGTTCAGCTCCATGAAGGCGCTCCTCCTTCATGCTGATCGGGCCCGCCGCTTTCGAAATGAATCCGCACTTTTGACAGTGACCAACCAATGTTTTAAATGCTCACAAGTCCTGAACACAAAAGAGAACGCGGAGAGGCACGTCATGAGATCGTTCAAACGAAATGTATGCAGTCGTGGGAGGAGCTCTTCCTCGGCACAAGATGCCCAGACCCCCGGCGGTCCTCAATGTCCTGTATGTAGTCATGGGGCTCAAAGTCTTTATGAGCTTCAAGTGCACGTTCGCTCTCACTGTTCCGCACCTCAGCCTGAAGCCAGACGCAGTCGGCAACATGTCGCAGGCGGCGGCGGGATCAGTGCAGGACGTCGACCCCGAAGAGACTAGCGTGTAGAAGTCCTCACAATGTTCGTCGGCGCACCTAAGGTCCTCCAGGATCTGCCGTGCCCAAGGGTTGGCCTTCGGGCGGAGGGTCCAGTCGGGATTGATCGTGTCGAAACTCCCCATGGACCCCAGGATACACGCTCTGAGCTGACGATGCGCCTCTGGACAGCGAGGCCAACTCTGGAGCCAACCAAGACGACGCACCCGAAGCTCCTCCGAAGCCGGCAAGATCTTCCAATACTCCCAGACATTTTTAGATGGCCATCTGCGGATCTCCCCGTCATCGCCCCTGGTGGTCCCCTGGAGGCCAAGACCCCGACGCATGGCTAGAAGCAACGCCCTGTCCGCCAGCTCTCAATAGGAGGCGTCGGGGACGCGCGCCTCCATGCCCGAGAGGAGGGCCGCCTGAACGAACGAGATAATCGCCATCCTCTTGATGGCCCGAGCAGCGGGCTTGAACAAGAAGCAAGAGATGAGCCCCATACCGATTTTCCCAGCTTGGACGCGCTTCGTCTTTTCCGCGGCCAGGGGCCCCGTCGAAGTGAGCCAACCTCCCAGCGCTCTGATGTGACGGCCCCGAATGCCTGACGTCTTTAGAGCTCCGCTGTGCCATGGTCGGCGTTGACCTGTGCAGCCTCGACCAAAGATCCAAGCGAGCGTGACCCTCTTCTCGGGGTTCAGAGAGATGCCGATCTCCAAGAGGGCCTCTCGGAGGTGGAAACTGCTCGACTCCGCCGGCGCCGCCAGGGGCGCCGCCTCGTTCCCGTTGGCGCGAGGCTCAGGTCCCCATCCAGGAATGACTATCATCGCGATGTCGTCCGCGAAAATCGTCAAACCCACATCGCTCGCAGAACCGCCGATCTCGATCGCCTCGGCGCATTGTCTCGAAGACGTCCTCGAACGATGATCGTGAAATCGAGCGAGGCCCACTTCGTAATAATACGGAAAAGCTCTGGCAGGGTTAGGGTGGCCCATCATCTCCCCCGTCGACGGTCGAAGTGTTATAGGGCCCGATGGAGATTCGATCTGAAGAGCCCCCTGGACGGCACGACGATGTTGACATACGATGTCCTCCTGGGGGTAAGGGGAGGGGAGGGTCTCGAGGATGGTGTCTCTGTCCGTGCTCGCGAAAGCGTTCGTCGCATCCACGTTCGCGATGGCATGCGAGAGGCCCTCCTGTTCAAGCCTCCACGAAGCACGCGCCTGCGCTGCGATGGCGTCCTCGCGCCTCCTTCGGAGGGCGAAGCCGTGGCAGTGAGGTGGTAATCTGCTGCGAACCGATCGGCCTCGACGCCAGAGGTGAGAGTGCAAGGCCTTGCCCATTGGGCAAAATAAGTGCGTCCACCTCTGGTCAGCTGCCCCCGACTTGCCATTCCTCTTGTCCAGGCCCAGGCACGAAGAGATATCGAAGTGCAATGGTGACTGTCTGGACCGCCTGAAGCTCGCAATGACGTCCGTGATCCGCTCGAGGAAGGCCGTCGCCGTCGAGGGGCGCTGGCAGGCGCCCAGCCCGCCTCGCCTGAAAGAGTCCCACACCTCCTCGTCCAACAATAGGAGCCATAATTCCGACGGCATCGACCAGCGCGGGCAAGCTCGGCGCTTCGGCGAGGATCTCAACACCTTCAGCATGCCCTGTGAGTCCAACTGGGCCTGCTCCAGGTTGACAAGCTGCATCGTGTCGTACCTCGCCTGGTCCGAGCTGGAATTGTTGTCCTCCTCGTCCTCATAGTGTACTCGGTCGAATCGTTCGGTGAGTTCGGCCTGGGGATCGCATGGCGTTCCTCCATGCCCCCCTCGGAGGCCGCCCTCTGCATGTAGGTGATGATCTGCTCGACGTCGCACTGCTCCGTCTTCGTCAAAGTATCGCCGTTGGCGGGGGCCGCGTCCCCGACGAGCAAGCCTGCGAATCAACCGTTGCACTGTATTGTGATCGTGGGCCGACCATGCTTCATTCAGTTCACTCACGATCTCGTCCGTCTTCTCCTTAGCGGTCTGCTTTGAAGTACAGCGGATGCGGAGAGTCAACCTGGCCAGCTTGAGTTCGATCTCCTGCCGCGTCTCCGTGTTTCTCCCCGCGCGCGTGCCTGTCAGTAGCTCGCGCCGCCCCAATAAGTGAAATCTTTGCTCTTCCATGTCCGGTTTCGAGCTTTCAGACGGCGACGGCTTGCCGAAGACCTCCCGAGCTTTGTTCACCACTAGAGTCGCGGTTGAGTTCCAGAGCTCGTCCGTCGTCGGGCGCGTGCAGAGTCGTGCCCATTCAGGCTCGTCGGTGTTCAGTTGTTCCGTATGTATCTGCTCAATCAAGCATGTGCACCCGTCTCCCCTGCGAGCCGCCGCCATGATCCGATCAAGATCCAGACCAGTCTGGCTTCCCATCTGGGATTGGCAACAATAAGAAAACTCCACGAAGACGGGCCTGTGGTCGCGGTCGTCGAAGGTCTGGATGGGTCGAAGCCGTCGGCCTGCGGACCCCAGCACCCTACAGTTCGTCATGTGCGCCATCAGGCCCTGGGGGATGTGGGTGAAGTCGGTGCACGAGCTCTTCCCCATGTTGCCGTAGTACGTGGGGCCCGCATCCGTGAACGTGTTGCAGGCGGCCATCTCGCAGTCCTGCAACATCTGGTGCCAGAACCTGCCCGCCAAGCCTTCAGCCGATGGGGAATATGTGCCCACCGCTCGGTCCTCTTCGTCGTCTTCCCAGTAGTGCAGCGCTGCCTCGTCCAGCGACGTCTCGGGCGGAGTCCCCAAGCCATCGTTCAGGTCGCATCCTATCACTGGGTGCAACGGGCGCCGACCGACTCGATCGTGGCTCTCGTCCATGCGATGAGGGCCTGGACCGTCTTCCGATATGCAGCTGCATGTCCTCGCCCCTGAGGCCGGCAGGGGAAGTAGAGGGCAATGAACAGTACGTCGAAGGTCGCCGTCTTCAAGCGCACAGCGCCCGCACGGCCTGCTAGAGCAGGAGGAGGTGCGTACAGCCGATGGAAGACTCGCGGAGGGAATACCTTCTTGTGCATCATGATCGAACCCCCGCACGACTTGTTGCTGGCCCTAGTCCATCCGAAGGAGATCTCCCAGTGCTTTTCGTGCATGAAAATCTGGTGGTCGTCCTCTCCCTTCCGCCTGCAAGTCCCTGGCAGAAGGATCACTCCGATGTTGTGAAACTCCTGATATATATCTGTGCATCTCATCGGGCCGACGAGGTGCATCGGGTTATACGTGCATGCCCTTATCCTTGTATGTCCGCTCGGTTGGGGGCGTTGGCCTGGCAAACGCGTCATTCCCCAAACAGCAATGAAAATCACCAGCTGCAGGCGCCCGTGGCGAGGAGCGGACGCCTGCGGGGCCATCCGCCACCCTCTCTCAAGGGCTCGGCAGGCCCCGCGCGCGACGAATCATGCCGCTGTCGCGGAATCTCTTTCCTCTGAAGTGGGAGGAGCCGCGAAGGAGGGTGGTTCGGGCCGCTGCGGCGGCTGGAGGAGGAGGAGGGAGAGGAGGAGGAGGGGGAAGGGGAGGGGGAGGAGGAGGAGGATGAGGAGGAGGAGGAGGAGGAGGGGAGGAGGAGAAGGAGGAGGAGGAGGAGGAGGAGGCGGAGGAGGCGGAGGTCCTGGGCGTAAGCCATTCCGCGCCGCCGCATCCTCGCTCTTTATCCGAAAGTGCGGGGGGGTACGCGCCGCCATGCTGCATTTAGGCTTAGGTCGGGCGTGTCCTCCTGCAGGCGGACTTTGGACGAAAAATCAAAGATATTCAAAACATATGAGCAGATGAGGAATCAGTCAAGGTACTTTAGATTTTGGGGGAAACTTGTTCCAGGACTATGTTTTTGTAACTTTTGAATGCAGTGCGGGCGCGGTCGCAAGAAACCATCGCGAGAAACCCAACCCTGAATACCCGCACGCGAGGTAAAGCCGAGGGGAAACCAGGAGTACCCTGAACGCAGCAGCTTCGTAACGGCCGAGGGAAGTCACCGCGCAGCGCGCGGATCGGAGAAGCCCAGGGTACCCTGGCGAATAGCACTTGGTTTCTTGATGCGCGCCTCCGCTGTATTGGTTTCTCGATGCACTTGGTTTCTTGATGATGCCTACCACTTGGTTTCTTGATGCCTAGCACCTGGTTTCTTGGTGCACTTGGTTTCCCATAGAGGGGCGAGCCCGACTTGAGTCTGGGCTCGACCCGCTACGCCACCGAGGGCACCCCTGGAGTACGTACAGGCAGAGCCCCAGCGAGCCACCAAGGGGCCCGCCGCGGGCCCAGGCCTTGTCGCCCACCACGAGCGCGCACCCGTGGGGACACCAACAGGTATCGATGCCGCCACCTACTCCTAGGTTTGTCGATTCCACGACAATGGACACCCTAACAGTCCTATCATTGAATTTTGAATGTGTTTGAAATGTCGGAAAAATGTCCTGGAAATGTTTCAAACATTTTTTACATGTTTAAAACATGCTTGCAGCATCCTTTATAGACATCTGGAAATAATGTGGCAGCATGCCTCCTCTCCATTGATCGTCGTCCACAATCCTAGGTCGGGCGTGTCCCCCTACAGGCAGATTTGGAGCGATTCGGGTATACCATTTTCAACATTCAAGAAAAACAAAGCACACTCCAAACTAGTACAACAGAGCTTCTTAAAACACCGAATCTACTCCACTTTTGAAATATAAAAAACTACTCCAAAATATTAAAAAAATATCGGGAAATCGTCCCCAGGCTATGTTTGGACGATTTGGAAATGCTCCCCCTGTAGAGGGACGCGCCCGCCTGGCAACTGCTCCCCGGGCCCCTCCCGAGGTGCGCCCTGACCCACATGTCGACGCGCCTCCCGGCGGGGGCGACGAGGCCCTCCCACGAGGCCCACCGAGGGGAAGCCGAGGGCAGGGCCGCGGCATCGGCGGGCGGCCTTCGGGCCGGAGCTCGGCGGCCCGGCGGCCGCTTGGGGGGCGAGGCGGGCGCCCCTCCGGGGAGAGCGCTCTCGGCGAGAGGCGCGGCCGCTGGAAAGCGCCCCGCTTGCCGTCGCTCGTACGCCCAGATCCCGTGCATTCTTCGGTTTCGCGCGTGTTTCTCTTTTGCTCGATGCTCCTGGAGGCTGCTCGATGGTTCTCGCCGAGAAAAAATGCACAGGTCCGAGCGATACCAAGCCCGAGGCTGGAAGCCCACCGAGCACCGGCGAGCACGTCCGCCATCCGCAGCCCTCGAGAACCCTCGAGACCTCGGGACCTCGACGGCCCTCCTCTTTCGACGAGCGCGTTCCGCTACTCGCAGAGGAACTACTCGCAAATGTCCTGGATCCCCCGCGGGGGATCTGCGATAAATTGCATCGAAGCAGACAAGAGCTTTCGGACGTTTGCGAGTAGGCACTCTGCGAGTAGTGGAACGCGCTCGGCGACTCTTGGCCGACCGGATCACCGACTCCCCCTCCGATCACCGCTCTTGCCCGCAAGTGCGGGGGGAGGGGCTACGTGCCACGTGCCGTCGAGCGCACTTTTTGTCATGCCCGGCCATCGCGGGCGTCATGGGGGAGGAGGGGTGGGTGGGCGGGACGGGGCGCAGCGTAGCGCCCCCCGCGCCCCCCTCAGGCTGCGGTGCCAGACGCACCGCGGCAGTGCTGGGGGGACGCACTGAGGGCGGGAGCTGCGGCAGTGCTGGGGACGCACTGAGGGGGGTAGCGTTACCAGAAAAGAAAAAACGCTATAAACATACGCTCCGCGCGGATTTCTTGGAGCTGCGCCGGACCCCCCTCACTGGCGCGCGCGCCGGGCGCCAGGGGCGGCGCTGGAGGCGCCGCCAGGGGGGCCCAGCGCGGATCCAAGAACCCCGCGCGGAGCGCCACCAGTATATGTTTATAGCGCTTTTTCTTCTTCGAGGTACGCTATGGGGGGGGAGGAGGAGGTAGGGGGGAGGCTAGGGTTAAGTCGGGCCTGTCCCTCTACAGGAAGAATATGCAAAAGCAGTCAAAAAATAGTCTGGGGACGATGTTTTGACCATTCTTTGACTAATTTGCTTTCTTTCCGCCAAAGACCGCCTGTATGGGGGACATGCCCGACCTAAGGCTAGGGGGCATAGCGCGCGTTATGACCCAGAGGGTAACAAAAAACGCTATAAACATACGTTCCGCGCGGAACGCCACAAATCTCTGTTTATAGCGTTTTTTCTTCTTCGTGGTACGCTATGGGGGGGAGGAGGGAGGGATGGGGGAGGCTAGGGAATATTCACAAACAGTCAAAAAATAGTCGGGGGGCGATGTTTTGAACATGTTTTGTCAATTTCCAGTTTTTTCATCGAAAAGCCGCCTGTAGGGGGACATGCCCGACCTAAGGCTAGGGTTGTGGATGACATGACAAAGGACACTCTAACAATCTTATCACTGAATTAAAGATGCGTGTACAATGTGTAAAGCATGTTCTAAAAATGTGTCAAACCTGTCTTTACATTCATATATATATATATATATATATATATATATATTATATATATATATATAATGTTTGTTAGACATCTGGAAATTATTTGGCAGCCTGTTTCCTCTCCATTAATCGACTTCCACAAGCATAGCGCGCGTTATGGCCCAGAGGGTAGCATAAAACACTCTCGCTGTTCGCTCCCGGGGCGGTGGGTCCCCTCGCCGTCGGCGGCCTGCGGGTCGGCCGCCTCCCCGCCGAGCCGGGCGAGCTGGGCCCGGAGCCCGGCCGCCGCGGCCTCGGCCTCCTTCGAGCAGGGGATCGGCCACAGCATCGCTCTGCGCCAAGGCTGATCTTCTCCTCCTCCTCCTCCTCCTCCTCCTCGGAGGAGGAGGAGGACAAGGAGCAGGAGCAGGAGGAGGAGGAGGAGGAGGAGGAGGAGGGGGAGGAGGAGGAGGAACAGGAAGAGGAAGAGTCGAGTCTTGCGTGGAATGCTCGCAGATCAACGAGCACCCTGCGCACGTCTCTCGTGAATTTGACGGGGAAGTCGACGTTGGGGTGAATCCCAGTTCTGTGGTCGATCCCCCCTCGACGCCTGGGCGCGCTGGATGGCGGCGGCCAGGCTGGCGGCCGCGCCCTCGTACCTGAGGCGAAGCCAGGACGAGGATATAAATTCGGGGTGGATGCAGTAGGAGGAGGAGGAGGGGGAGGAGGAGGAGCAGGAGGAGGAGGAGGAGGAGGAGGAGGAGGAGGAGGAGGAGGAAGAGGAGGAGGAGGAGGAGGAGGAGGAGGAGGAGGAAGAGGAGGGCGGGCGGGTTGAGACAATGGCGGCTCTCCCGCTCACAGCCGTGGCGACGAGAACCCTTCAGGGAGGCGGAGGACCGCCGCTATCTCGCAGAGGCGGACAAACGGCGCGGCCGGTACAGTGGAAACCAGTCCACAAGAGACCTTCCACAAGAAGCCCAACCCTGAGACCCCAGGACGCAGATGGATTTCTTGGTGTGGGAACGCCGCGCTCTCTATAGCAAAACCATCAACACCCAAGAAAACAAGGGCACGTTGGAGGCGAACAAGGGGTTTCTTGACATGGGCTTCCACTGTAAGACGGAGCCAAGACGAGGATCAATTCGGGGGTGGATAAATCGAGAACTTCTGAGATCCGTCGGCTCTGCAGGATGTATCGGGCGCTGCGGCCTTCTCAGAGCGTTCCAGAACGCTCTGGAACGGATTTTTCCACGTCCTGGCCCAGCCCGAGTACCTCTCGGGAGGGCGTAATAGGGCGACGACAGAAATACAGATCCGCTGCTTTCTGGCCAGGCCAATCCTGAGCCCAGCAGCGGCGTGTGCGGCACGCCCTCCTAGCTCGGCCAGGATGGCGTGCACGCGGCTCCCGGACCCGGGAAGGGCCCGGCCAGGGGGGCAGCGGATATTGTATGGACTTCGTCGCCCGGCGTAAGGATGGGGTGATGGGGCGCGCAGAGGCATAATTACTAGTACTATATGTCCACCTTGGAGGTGCGCGTCCGACCCGAACATATAGTATACCCATCTTGTAGTACATCGTTTCCCCAGCGGTGTGGCCAGAAAGTGCCACGACGCATGCACTATAACATTTCTCGGCGCGCGCGTCGCCCCTGGGGGGGCGACGCACATGCAGTGCAAGTTTTTTTTTTTTGGGGGGGGGGCTCAGGGGGGCCCCAGGGGGCTTCCACGGGGCGCCGGCGAAAAGCTATCGGAAGACGGCGGGCGCCTAAGGCGGCCGGCGGCGAGAAATCTACTACTGGACCATGCGGGGAGCAGCGGCGCACCTCAGAAGATGCACCTCAGAAGATGCACCGAGGGTAGCAGCGGCGATGACGACGAGCAGAGCCTTGATGAAAGGACCTCCAAACGCGGAACACGCCCATGACGGAGCGGCGGGCAATGGCGAGCAGAGCCTTGCAGGAAGGACCTCCGGCCACAAAGATGCCCACGGAGCGGCCGGCAATGACGAACTGAGCCTCGTGGAAGGACCTCCGAACGTGAACGTGCCGATGTAGGGGCGGCCGAGACTGACGAAATGAGCCTTGCAGAAAGGACCTCCGAACGAATGCCTGACCAGAGAAGAGCATGGTGAGTGCCAGAAGTCCTCGGGAGGACACATTTAGATTGTGTAGGTGACGCCGAAGTGCCCCGATAACTGAAAGCAGCCTGCGCATGGCCGGCGCCGCCGCCTCGGCGACGGGGCAGGGGCGCACGGGGGGCGCGATCAGCGGAGCTCGGGGCGGTCGCCAAAAAACATCATGCCGAGGCGCGTCAAGCAGACGAACCCGTGAATTCAGAGATGCCGCCGCGGGTACGCATTGCCTGCGCAGCCGCTGCGTGCGCCACCCCTCGTCGCAGCAGCAAGCGATCCCGTCGGTCCGTGCCCCTGCGCTGCAGGCGCTCCGCGCTGTGGTCTAGTCGTTCCAGAATGGTGCGGGCCTCCACCCCGTTCTCGTTCCATGTCCTGATCTTCGCCAACACGGCTAAGTATTCCGCGCTGTACTGCTGCTGCGAGCGCGAGGGGCCCGACGGGCCAGACGACGCAGAGGTGTAGCTCACGACGGCCTGCGCTCGGGGCCCGGCGCCGGGCCGGGCGACGGGCAGGGCGCTGGCCGATGCGCCGGGCTGGCAGCCGGGCAGGGCGCCGGCCTCCCAGCCGGGCAGAGCGCTGGGCTGGGCGCCGGCCGCGCAGCCGGGCAGGGCGCCGGGCTGCAGGCGTCCGCGGGGGCGCTGGGCTCGCAGCCGGGCAGCGCGCCGGGCAGCGTCGCTGGGCAGGCTGCCAGGCAGGGCGCCAGCCTCGCTGCAGGGCAGGGTGCCGGGCTGGGCGTCGGCTGGGGCGCCCGGCGTGCAGCCGTGCAAGGCGCCGGGCTGGTAGCCGGGTAGGGCGCTGGGCCGGTCGGCCGGGGCGCCGGGCTGGCACCTGGGCAGGGCGTCGGGCTGGGCGTCGCCAGAGGCGCTGGGTTGGCAGCCGGGCAGGGCGCCAGGCTGCGCGCCGGGCAGGGCGCCAGGCTGGGCGTCAGCGGGGGCGCCGGGCTCGCAGCCGGGCAGGGCTCCGAGCTGGGCGTCGGCTGGGGCGCCACGCTGCTGGTCGCCGGGCAGGGCGTCGCTGAGCAGGCAGGCAGGGCCGGCAGGGCGCCAGCCTCGCTGCAGGGCAGGGTGCTGGGCTGGGCGTCGGCTGGGGCGCCCGGCGTGCCACCGCGCAGGGCGCCGGGCTGGTAGCCGGGTAGGGCGCTGGGCCGGTCGGCCGGGGCGCCGGGCTGGCAGCCGGGCAGGGCGTCGGGCTGGGCGTCGCTGCAGGCGCTGGGTTGGCAGCCGGGCAGGGCGCCGGGCTGCGCGCCGGGCAGGGCGCCAGGCTGAGCGTCAGCGGGGGCGCCGTGCTCGCAGCCGGGCAGGGCGCCGAGCTGGGCTGGGGCGCCAGGCTGCTGGTAGCAGGGCAGGGCGCCGGGCTTGCAGCCGGGCTGGGCGTCGCTGGGCAGAAACCCAGGCAGGGCGCCAGCCACGCCGCAGGGCAGGGTGCTGGGCTGGGCGTCGGCCGGGGCGCCCGGCGAGCAGCCGTGCAGGGCGCCGGGCTGGTAGCCGGGCAGGGCGCTGGGCCGAGCGTCAGCCGGGGCGCCGGGCTGGCAGCCGGGCAGGGCGTCGGGCTGGGCGTCGCCGGGGGCGCCGTGATCCCAGCCTGGCAGGGCGCTGGGCTGGGTGTCGGCCGGGGCGCCTGGCTGCTGGTAGCTGGGCAGGGCGCCGGGCTCGCAGCCGGGCTGGACTCCGGGCGGCTGGCAGCCAGGCAGGGCGTCGGGCCGAGCGTCGGTCGGGGCGGCGGTCGTGCAGTGCCAGCGGGGCAGGGCGCCGGGCTGGCCGCTGGGCAGGGCGCTGGGCCGAACGTCGGCTGGGGCGCCTGGATGGCAGCTGGGCAGGGCGTCGGGCCGGGCTCCAGGCAGGGAGCCAGGCTGGGCGTCTGCGGGGGCGCCAGGTTCGCCGCAGCCGGGCGTCCCGGCCGACGCCTGGGCGGCCTCCGCGCCGAGCGGGGCGCCGAGCCGCAGGCGAAGGGGGAAGACTTCCAGGGATCCGCCCGGGGCGGCGAGGTACCTTTCCAGGAGGCCGATGGGAACCAGGGCGTCATGATACCAAGCTTGCAGCAAATCGCCCCCGCAAGGAGCGTGCTCCTGCCGTGTCTGCTCATGAGCATCATCATCACCAACATCATCCACGGCGAGGTCGAAGCTTCTGGGGTTGCCTATGCCAGCGGCGGCGAGCCCATCTCCTCGTCCAGGGCGTCCGGCTGTGAGGCCAGCTCCTCGTCCGGGGGGTCCCAGTTCGGCACGAAGTCCGGCTCGAAGTACAGATCCGCCTCCAGTGGCGTCGGGGGTCTCTCTGCGCCGCTTCGGGCCAACTTCGGCGCCGGGCACCAGCGTACCACGTCGTCCGCGTACACTGTCACCCGCGGGGCAGCCGAGGCGGAGGCCCTGTCGGTGACCGTCGCTGGGCAAGGCGTCGGATCGGCCAGCTGACCCAGAGCCGTACTCGAAGGCTGACTGGGTGCCGGGGAGGGCGCCTGGAAACGTTGCGCACGAATCTCCCGCTTCGTCTGTTCGATCTGTGCCGTGAGCAATTGGGCATGGAGTCGCGAGGCCTCAGCCTCCATTGCCGTCAGCATGCTGCTGGAGAGTCGCTTCGCGTGGAGCCTCACTCGTGCCCTCGCCTCCGCCAGCTGCAACTCCAGAAACGCGACGTTCGCCTGAGTCCCCGGAGTCGCCTCCTGAGTCCGGAGACGCACATACAGTATAAGTATGTTGGGGTGACGCCGAGGTGAGGGCAGTAGTGGGGTTCGAGGAAAGTCGTTCGAACTGTCCCCTGGGAGAGGGAGTTGCTAGCATCAGGTCGGGCATGTCTCCCTACAGGCGGATTCTGGTCGAAAGACGAAACATACGCAAACAATGCATCAAACTTGTCGACAAATACTAGAAAAATCGTCCCTAGACCTTATTTTGTGTTTTTGCTATTTTTTATGATTCCTCCTGTAGAGGGACAATCCCGACTTAACGCTAGCATCCAGCTGGGTTCATTATCTAACCCCACTTTGGGGTAACCCCACCCTCTACGAGCCCCCTGGCCCTCGGGTGCACGTTCTAACATCCGAGGACAAAACAAATCATCCTCACAGTAAGCACCCGCACACAAAAGGAGCCGCTTGGCAAGCGCACCCAGTAATGGAATCGAACAGGGCAGGGCTATTCAGCAAACGCGCAGGGCCGTGCAAGAAGCGCCATTATGGAGGTCGGGGTGGTTTTCTTTCCTTGGAACATGGGTCCGTGCATCTGGCGCGTGGGCGCCATATCTACGGAGGAGGAGGACGACGAGGAGGAAGAGGAGGAGGAGGAGGAAGAGGAGGAAGAGGAGAAGGAGGAGCATCGGCATCAGCAGCAGGAGGGAGATTCCTGGAGGGAAGGGGCTCCCGACGGCGAGTTGCATTAGGGGGTACTGAGCGCTGAGGAAGCAGCGGGCAGAGACGAGGGGGAGGGAGCGCACTTCGGGTGCACGCTCACACGGATAAGGAATGAAATGGTTCCGGCGCGTGGGCGCCACATCAAGGTGGCCCACGAGGCCCCCAAGACATCACCCAAAACGGCTCAAGAAAGAGACCCCTATGATGGCCCTTGGAGGCCGCAAAATGGGCCCCCAAGACGGCGGCCTCCGAAGGTGCCAAGCGACACAAGACCGCCCGACGACGGCACAAGACGCCCCGAAAACGCACCAACAGGCCCCAAGCAAGCCCCCAAGCAGCCCCAGTCCCCCAAGAGGCACCAAGCTCTCAAGAGAACCCAAACGCACGTATTCCGCATACGTGTTCTGGACGTGCACCCCGGGAAGCGAAGGGAATCCACGGATCGGGAAGTTCCCCCCCGAAACCTGCGGTCACTCCGCTCGATTCGGCGACGGAGCGCGCCGATGATGCACGGACACGACGCCCGTCGCCAATCCACATGTTTGCGACTCCTCGAGTACCGGGCGGTCTGGCCGGCCAGCTCCCCCATCAGCTCCGCCACCTGCCTGGAGAGCGCGAAGATTGCTACTTGCGAGGAAGCGCGACCCACCGTCGCTGGTCTGAACGAATTCCCGCATGGGGGCTCAGAAACCAGGGGGCCCCCCCTTAACCCCCGCAGCCCCGCCCCCCACCCCTCCCCCCGGGAAAAGTGGGGGGGTCTGGGACCCACTCCTCCCGGGAGCACTACGACGACGACGACGGCGACGACGACGATGACGACGGCGACGACGGCGACAACGACGACGACGGCGGCGGCGGCGGCGGCGGCGACGACGACGACGACGACGACGACGACGACGACGACGACAACGATACTCTGCTCAGCTCTGTTCCACTCTTTTCTATTTCTGCTCTACTCTACCCATCTACTCCTCTCTACTCTACTCTACTCTACTCTACTCGAATATGATCTACACATCCTTACTCTACTCTACCCTACCGTATCCCACCGTACTCTACTCGACTCTACTCTAAACTCTACTCTACTCCTTTGATACTCTAGTTAAATATACGCCTATTTTACTCTGCTCGTCGTCGTCGTCGTCGTCGTCGTCTCGTCGACGTCGGCGTCGTCGTAGTCATTGCCGTTGGCGTCGTGCATCGTGCATCGTGCATCGTGCTTCGCGCGTCGTGCGTCGTGCGTCGTCGTCGTCGTCGTGCGTCGTGCGTCGTGCGTCGTGCGTCGTGCGTCGTGCGTCGTGCGTCGTCGTCGTCGTCGTCGTCGTCGTCGTCGTCGTCATTGCGGGGGAGGGGGGTTCTCTGGACTCCCACCGACAATCTTCGTGGGGGGGGGGCTCACCTGGACCCCACCCCCACTGAGCTTCCCAGGGGAGGGGTCCCGGACCCCCTCACGAATTATTCCCCTGGGGAGAGGGGGAGGGAGGGGGGGGGGTTCTGGACCCCCTCCCTCAGTCCCCCATGTTTTGTTTTTGTTGCTGTTGGAGGGGAGGAGGCCTCGAGCACCTCCCCCCGTGCCAGCAGTGGCATGCAGCGCTCTTTGGCGTGCGTGCCCAGGCCTCCCCTGGCCGCGAAGGAAACGGCAAAAACCACAGCGGGAGAAACAACAGAAACAACAACACACTACTGGGTGGGTGAAACGCAGGGAGGCGGGGGAGAAGGGAGGAGGGGGAGGAGGAGAGGAGAGAGGAGGAACGAGGGGACCGTCTCTTCAAAACGAGGACCCAACACCACAGGATGGTTGGGAAAAAACACAGCGGGAGGAGCCCGTGCTCTTTCTCCTCCCGGGTCTAGCACGGGCGCGCTCGGGGCTGGAAGGGGGACCTCGCGCCGATGGCGTCACGGCGGGGGGGTGCGCTCTGGGAGCGCCGTCTGGGAACGGGTCGGAAACGCACGCAAGGCCAGCCAGCATCAGCATGTAAGCAGGGGCCTGCAGGAGGAGGAAGAGGAGGAGGAGGAGGAGGAGGAGGAAGAGGAGGTGGAGGAGGGGGAGGAGCAGGAAGAGGAAGAGGAGGAGGAGGAGGAGGAGGAGGAGGAGGAGAAAGAGGAAGAGGAGGAGGAGGAGGAGGAGGAGGAAGAAAAGGAAGAGGAGGAGGAGGAGGAGAAGGAGGAGCATGGGAATGAGTCGGCGCAGTGTAGTGGACTGCTGACAGTAGCAGCGAGCAGCGGACATGGCGCCCGCGACCACCAAGAAGCGCGTGCACACCACAGTGCGTGCGCACACCACAGGTCGTGACGCAGCTGCATATGTGCACCACAGCGCCTGCGCACTTCGCAGCGCACGTGTTCACCGCAGTACTTGTGGACATCACTGCGTACACAACTATGAATGCGCACACCACGGCGCCCTTGTACACGCAGCAGCTTGTGCGTGCACAACAGCGCCTGTGTACAACACGCTGCTTGTGCAACCGCAGCAGCCGCGTGCAACTCAGCGCCTGGTGCCTGCGTGCACCACAATGCCTGTGTACAACACAAGGCCTGTGTACACCTCCAAGGTCCCGACAGGGGTCCAAACTCTGGAGGATCGTGGTTGTCCGAACCTGACAGCCTTCATATAAAAGTTATCCCACCAGCTCCTCAGGGCCCGTTCCTCCCCTTCGGGGAGGTATTTACCCCTCCCCCTTCCCCCCCTCCATGGGTCTGGACGTGGGGGCGGCTGGTAGTCAGAGCGTCCAAGAGGGCATCGGCGAGAAGGCAAACATCAGCGATTCTGCATAGGCTTGGGCCCCATCTTGGCCTCGTGGGGGCGGGGTCGTGATTGAGGACTTCGTTGATCGATCGCCTCCAAGATGGCCCCAAGACGACCCGACATGCTCCCAAGAGAGCCCCCAGCGTACCCCAAGAGGCGCCCAAGAGGCCCCCCAAAGGCCCCAAGAGGCCTCCATGCGGCCCCCAAGCGGCCCCGGAGAGGCACCCAGAACGTCCCAAGAGGCTCCGAAGACCGTGAAGACGCCCCCAAAACGTCCCAAGAGACCTCCAAGAGGCCCCCAAGGGGCCAAAGGAGGCCCCGAAGAACCGCCAGGAGGCCCCCAGGATGCCCCAGAAAGTCTCCAAGAAGCCTCTGGCCCACGGAGACTCCCCGAGTTCTCCAAACCAAACGATGCCGCGCTCTCCCCGATAAGGGCAGCTCCCCTGCAACGCGACGCGTTAAGAACGTGTGATTCGAGTGGTCCCCATGAATTTTGGGCCCACAATGGCTGCGGGCACTACAGCGCCCGTGTACACCACAACGCCTGGCGCCTGCGACCACCATTACGCCTGGGTGCGCCACAACGCCTGTGTACATCCCCATGGCCCGGACGAGTCCCAACATCCGGGCCCGAGCCGATCGATTCCAATGTATGAAAGATCTGTGATCATTCATGTTGTTGGCCCGGAAAACTGTTCACCCTGTATTTTGGGCATTCGGTGCAGCGTGCACCACAACGCCTGTGTACAACACGCTGCTTGTGCAACCACGGCGGCCGTGCGCATCATAGCACCTGGCGCCTGCGACCACCACAGTGCATGTACACATCACATCACAAATCCAGTGTACACCACCAGGGCCTCGACGAGGCCCAGACCCTGCAAAATCATGATGAGTCCGAATGTGTCGAATTCATAATCTGGAATGTGTGTGATCATTGAATATGCTGGCCTGGAAGACGGTCCACAGTGCATTTAGGGCCCGCGGTGTACGCTGCTTGTCCAACCACGGCAGCCGTGTGCACCAAAGCGCCTGAGTTTGATGCCTGTGTGCACCACAATGCATGTGTACACCCCTGGGCTACGACGAAGCCCAAACTTTTTAAAATCGTGGTGGATCAGAAGCGATTGAATTCAATATGTACACTGTGCGTAATCATCGAAACCAGAAAATCCGAGCCCAGAAACTCCACCACCGTGCCGCGAGGCGCGACGTGGAGTTTTCTCCAGGTCCTCATGCGTCCTCTGTTCTCTGTGCTCAGGACTCTAGGACTATAGTATTCTAGGGACTGGGGCCCCAGAATCTTGAAGTTCGTGCGCGTTTCTGCGCGCTTTTGGGCGGCCCTGCATGAATTTTCCAGATGCCAGCAGGCCCCGAGATGGACCAGGAGGGCCTCAGAAAACGCCCAAGAGGGTCCAAGAGGCCTCCAAGATAGCCCAAGAGCGCTCCAAGATGCCCAAGATGGCACCAAGAAGGCCCAAGAGGTCCCAAAGAAGCCCCAAGAGCGCTCCAAGAGGACCCCCAAGAGGGCCCAAAGAGGCACACATCATTGATTGTCCTTGTGTTTTTCAATGTTGCTCGCGTTCTCGCGTTTTCGGGTTTCCGACGCTTAGATGGCCCCAGAGGCCCCCAAGACCGCCCCAAGACGGCCCATCAGGCCCCCAAGAGGGCCCCAACATGGTCCAAGAGGGCCCCAAAACGACCCAAGAGGCGCCCAAGAAGGGCCCAAGAGCCTTCCGCTCCAAGATTCCCAGAATGCCCCACGAGGCCCCCTAAGAGCCCCCCCAGAGGCCCCACGAGGCCCCCAAGAGGCCCAAGACGATGCCCAGGAGGTCTCCCAACGGCCCCCAAGGGCAGACGACAGCTGCATCGAATCGAAACATCGAATCGAATCGGAACCAGCATCGAATCGGAGCGCATCGGGCGGCCATCGGATCGACATCGAATCGGAATGCCTGGGCGCTGCATCGAATCGATTCGAAATCGAAATATAATCGGTTGCAAGTCGGTAGCGCAAGCCGAATCGAAATCGAATCGGAATCTGCTAGCCCCAACCGTGCCCACGCCCCGCGCCTGGCCTAGCTTGCGCCTACCTCCGGCCTAGCCTAGCTTGTGCCTAGCACATCCTAGCCCGAACCGAGCATACGCCGATTTTTCTGTGTTTTACCTATTAATTCTGCTGCCCCTCTGGAGCGCCTCTGGGCCACCCGAAAACGCATTTTTCGAGGCCTGAAAAATTGCTTTTCTCTCCTCGGGGCCTTCGACGCCTCCGGGGAGCCTCCGGAGCTCCCAGGAGCCGAAAACTGATTTTTCGAGGCCTGAAACATTGTTTTTCCCTCTCCGGGGCCTTCGGCGCCTCCGGGGAGCTTCCGGAGCTCCCGGGAGCCGAAAACGCATTTTTCGAGGCCGGAACAATTGTTTTTCTCTCCCTGGGGCATTCGGCGGCTCCGGGGAGCCTCTGAAGCTTCCAGGAGCCGAAAACGCATTTTTCGAGGCCTGAAAAATTGTTTTTCTCTCCCCGGGGCCTCCGGCGCCTCCGGGGAGCCTCTGGAGCTCCCGGGAGCCGAAAACGCATTTTTCGAGGCCTGAAAAATAGTTTTTCTCTCCCCGGGGCCTCCGGCGCCTCCGGGGAGCCTCTGGAGCTCGCGCCTCCAGGGAGCCTCCAACAACGCGCCACTGCGCACATCCGGCCAATCAGTCAACCAACCTCCTTGCTCCTGCTTCTGCTGCTCCTCCTCCTCCTGCTCCTCCTCCTCCTGATCCTCCTCCTCCTCCTCCTCCTCCTCCTCCTCCTCCTCCTCCTCCTCCTCTTCCTCCTTTTCAACGGGAAAAGCCAAGCGGCGTCGGATCGGCGCGAATCCGTGGGCAGCGAAGCCGAACTGGAAACCGGCGGATTCGATCCCCTGGGCCGGCACGAGGCGCCAGCGAGGCGCCCGCGGCGAAACCGAATCAACCGAAGTAACCGAAGAGGGCGCGACGACGCAAGGACTCCGCAACAACCGAACCGACCGAACCGATCGATTCTGACCGACACCGACGCAACCGAACCGACCGGTTCGCGGCCGTCCATGTGGATTATGCCAAAGTCAGAGGAGGGGAGCATGAGGGGAGCCCGGGGGGGGCGGCGCATCGAATCGAAATCGAATCGGATCGAGATCGAATCGAAATCGAATCGGTTTCAACCTGCGCCGAGTCGAATCGACATCGAATCGGAATTGGGCGCGCCCGCATTGGATCGAATCGATCGAATCGGAATGATTCCAGAAGGGGCCTCAACACTGCCTCCAAGAGGCCCCCGAGAGGCCTTCCACGATACCCGAACGAACCTCCGAGAGGTCTCCAACCCACAACCTTTGGCACGGTGGCTCGATTCCCCGCTTCCTGTTCTCGTGCCACAAGGATGCCCGGCGTGCTAGATCCTACGGTTAAGTCGGGCGTGTCCCTCTACAGGAGGAAAATTCAAAAATAGTAAAGATATAGTCTTGGGACGATTTTAAAACTATGTTTGAACAGTTGTTCCATATTGTTTGACTAGCTGTAACTTCTCGTCCAAAATTTAATCCTACTGGCCCGGTTTTCCCTAATTAGGGGGACAGGCCCGACCTAATCCTACTGGCTTGGTTGTTTGGGGGCGGTCAAGAGGGGGGCGTCCAAGAGGAGGGGGGCGCAAATCATGGCCAGCGGCATGTGCGCGGCCCAAAAAGGGGGGCCGGGGACGTATCGAAATTAGAAGAGGCGCCATGAAATCTGGGGAGATATTATGGCCCCCGCCATGAGATCCACCCGCCCCTTAGTCATCACCCCCCTCTTGGCCGCCCCTGACAAAAAAACATTCCCCTGGGGCTTCTGCCTGACGTTTTAAGTTTCTGGCCTGGGTCACTGTCCCCCCTGTAATTTGGTCCCTCAATGCCTGCATGCATTACAACGCCTGTGTACAACACGATACCTGTGCAATCGTCGCAACCGTGTGCACCACAACGCCTGGCGCCTGCGACCATCACAGCGTCCGTGCACACCACAAAGCCTGTGTAATTACACCCACTGGACCCCACGGTGTCCAAACTCCTGAAAATCGTGATGAATCCGAGTCTATCAACTTCAGCATGTACGTGTGTTATTTGTGATAATTGATTTTTCTGGCCTGGGACACGGTCATTCTCCCCCTGCACTTTGGGCTCGCAGTGCCTGCGTACACCACAGCCACTGTGAATTCCACAGCGCTTTTGTACTAACAAAAAGCCAGTGTACACAGCAATGCATGTATACACCACAGCGCTGGCAGCTACGAGCGCCGCGCTACGACCACCTCACCAGTGCCTCGGAGCGACAGAGAAACACTGGGTCCCTGAGAGCACCGCAAGCGCATGCGCGCCGCATTATTTCGCGAATGCCACCGCATGCCTGTGAACACAAGTATATAGACTGCAAGCGCTACAAGACGAACGCGGTCGCCGGAGGACGACCGCCGTGACATGATCTGGGCTGGTTGGGGGGGGGCGGGGCCGACCACGCCCGTCATCGCCCAAACGGGGAAAAGACAAACTCGATGCTGTTTTGCTATCTTCGGCCTCTGAGGGCACTCGCTGGTGGACGCCTTGACCGTCAAAAAAGGCTCAGAATCAAAAGGCAATCCCAGGAAACTGGTCGGGACTTTCGGGTACCACGAGCTCCTTAATAAGCGCCGGAGGGGCGTCACCACCGCCGACAGCCCCACATCGACCCCCGTCGCGGGCAGCCACCGCGCGCCGAAGGCGCTCCGACCCCCGTTGCGGCGCGACGACGAGGCGAGGTTGACCCCCGGCGGGGGGTACCCCCCCACGCTTATCAAGAAACCCAGGGGACCCCGTGTGGAAACATCGGAACGTCGCATGCGCGGAAACACACCCGCCGCCCCTGGCCAGGACTGTGTGCTGGGCGCACGGGTGGGCCTGCCCAGGGGCGGTGGGTGTGCACCCAGACCTCCGACGTCTTGACTTTCCCAGCACGGCGGGCTCGCGTCGTGACACCCTGCGCGTTGGCTCCTGACACCACGTGGATTGTTCAACCTTGAACGGCCGGCGGCCCTCCGATCGCCGGATCGTTTCATATTGGCCGATTCTGGGCCACTGGCGACGCTCAGCCTTGAACTAGGGGGCCACATGCGAACCCTACCCCTGCCCCCCACCACTGCGGAGAGGGAGGGAGGGGTTCACTTCGCTCGGGAGCTCTCGAACGAAAAGAACCCCACCCTCCCCCTCAGAAATCGTGGGGGGTAGGGGTAGGGTTCGCATGTGGCCCCCTATGAGCGCTCCCAGCGGGGTCGCGGCGAGTCGACACGACGCAAACCTGCCGTACGTTGTCCCCGGACCCCTTCCCCGGGACCGGACTACTTCCCAGGGACCGGTTTCTCGTCCAGGCTCGCTTTCTGACGGCCTTGCGAAGGCCCCCGGGATGCCGAAAACGACGAGGAGCGCCCCCTGTCAGGAATTGTTCAACACGCTGGCCCGAATGCCAGGTGAAGGAGGAGCAGGAGGAGGAGGAGGAGGAGGAACAGGAGGAGGAGGAGGAGGAGGAGGATCAGGAGGAGGAGGAGGAACAGGAGGAGGAGGAGGAGCAGGAGGAGCAGGAGGAGCAGGAGGAGGAGGAGGAGGAGGAGCAGGAGGAGGAGGAGAGGAGGAGGAGAGGAGGAAGAGAACACTCCACCACTCCTGCCCCCTGGGGTGTGACTCTCGTCCCCCGGCTGCCTCGACTTCTGAGTCATCTCCGTGCTCGTGGCAGCGGCCTGGGCGCGTTCCTCCAGCTCCGCGACCCGCCTCTGCGCTGCGCCCAGGGCGCTCGCGTGCTCCCGGGCCATCGCGTCCCGCTCCTGCAAAGGGAGAGCTCAAACTTTGCCGTCGTTCGGACGTCCTTTTGGTAGGTGGGTCTCTCAAGCTCTCCGCCGCCTCTGGCGGTGTGCGTTGCGAGCAGGAACGCAGCAACGCAACAGGAAAGTGCGGCATTGACAGCGTAGCTCCGCACACGTGACAAATGCTAACGAGCAGGAACACAGCACAGCCCCAGGATAGCGAGGCATTGACAGTGTAGCCCCGTGCACTTTTCGATATCGTGCCTGTCTTGTTTCGCAAGATGGTCCAGGATGCTCCTCGATGGTCAGCGCTGCGAACAACTTCGCCCGTCCGAGCGATGCCGAGGAAATCGCTGCACAGGCTAGGTCGCGAAACTTCGCGAACCAGGGCCCGCGGTGCGCGCTTTGCGCGGCCAGTGCCCTCGCGCCGCCGCCCTGGAGAAGAACGCCTCCCCCAACCCAGGCCGCGCCGCGCGGAGAGCGACCTTCTTCGCGCCCCTGGCGGTGCCCTCCACGAGCATCAACCCTCGGAGCTCCTCGCGGGGCTCCAAAAGCCTTCTGCCTGCTTGTGCGCTTGCGCTTGCTTCGCTCCTCAAGCAGCTGCTGGAGCTGCTGGCCCCTCTCGCGCTCGGCGGACCGCCTGGCCTCCTCCAGCGCCCCGAGCTCCCTGGCGTGCGCGTCGGCCTGTCCCGGGTGAATGACTACCTACCAGACCACCCCAACCCAAACCCGAAGACCCGTGTGTTTTTTTTGGCGGGCGTGGTCTCGCAAGCCCGGCTGGGCCAGCACACTTTGCTCGCCACTTCAAGAAAGAAACACTCTCTCTCTCTCTCTCTTTCTCTCTTTCGCTCTCTGTCTCTGTCTCTGTCTGTCTCTGGCTCTCTCTGTTTCGCTCTCTGTTTCTGTCTCTGTCTCTGGCTCTCTCTCTGTCTCTCTCTATCCCTCTCTCTCTGTCCCTCTCTCTCTACCCCCCTCTCTCTCTCTCGTTGTTTGTGTTCTCTCTCTCTCTCTCTGTATCTCGTCTCTCTCTCTCTCTCTCTCTCTCTCTCTCTCTCTCTCTCTCTCTCTCTCTCTCTTTCTCCGCTGCCGTCTGGAGGCTGTCCTGGGCGATTTGGACCGATAGTGGCGGCAGTGGCGGCGGCGGCGGCAAGGCTTGCGGCGGCAGGGCAGCCAGCGGCACTTGGGGCAGCAGTGATTTTGGTGGCGGCGGCTTATG
>CAUYUJ010018492.1:37996-62996 GCA_963575745.1 Prorocentrum cordatum
AGAGGAGGAGGAGGGAGGAGGAGGAAGAGGAGTCTGGGGGGCTGCACCCGTCGTGGGGTGGATAGGCCTCGCCTCGGCCTTCCTTCGGCTCCCCGACCTGTTTTCACCCCTTGGCGGACGGGACCGCGGAGGAGCCACGCCACCACTATAATACAGAGGAAAGTCCTCCTCCTCCTCCTGCTCCTCCTCCTCCTCCTTCTCCTCTTCCTCTTCCTCCCCCGCCTCCTCCTCCTCCTCCTCTTCCTCCTCCTCCTCCCCCTCCTCCTCCGACCATGCATACACACAGACACACAGACACACAGACACACAGACACACAGACACACAGCAGACACAGACACAGAGACACAGAGACACAGAGACACAGAGACACAGAGACACAGACACAGACACAGACACAGACACAGACACAGACACACACACACACACACACACCGACTCTGGCCAGGCCCAGCCTGGGCCCAGGCTCGGTGCCACACAGGAATAATGCCGAGCAGGGCAGGGCTGCTTTTGGTAAACGCCCCAGGGCAATGCAGCAACCGCCAAGTATTGGATCCGGGTGGCCTTTCCTCCCCTGGATGGGGAGGGCACACGGGGCCCCAGGGGGTAAATGACAAGGAAGCCCGCACACTCAGAGCAGGTGCAGACACACGGCCAAATCGCTGGATGGCATTGCCGCGGTCCTCCACTTCACGAAATGCTGCCACGACGTCGCCCAGAGGGGTTCTGGGCGGGGATTGGGCCGAGCAAGCCGGCAGACTCTCCAAGACCCGTTCGGCCTCCACCGCGATAGCAGCCCTCAGGGGACGAAGGGATTTGCCGCCCGCTCGAAGCCACTCCCGGCCCTCAAAACCCTCAAAAGCCGAAAGGGCGGCGGGCTTGCAGAACCTGGACGGCCCAGTGCACAAATGCTGGAGCGTGGAACGCGCCCGCGCACCCACGAAGCAGGCAATGCATCGCACCTCGTTGGCGCCAACGTTCACAAAGAAACTACGGCCAGGCAACGTTAGACGGGAGACGGGAAGCATCCTCGGAGCAGCGGGCGGAGGAGTATCCGTCCATTCCCCGTTGCGGATCATGCGGGCGGCGGTCCACGAGGTATAATCGAGAACGGCCTTATGATGCTTAATATCACCCTCAAGGGTACGGCTGGATGCGAGCTTGGCGAAATAATCCGCCCAGGCGTTTCCTAACCCCTCCTCCTCCTCCTCTTCTTCTTCTTCTTCCTCCTCCTCCTCCTCCCCCTCCTCCTCCTCCTCCTCCTCCTCTTTTTCTTCTTCTTCTTCTTCTTCTTCTTCCTTCTCCTCCTCCTCCTCCTCTTCTTCTTCTTCTTCTTCCTCCTCCTCCTCCTCCTCCAGCTCCTCCAGCTCCTCCTCCTCCTCCTCCTCCTCCTCCTCCTCCTTATTGGTGGCATTAGCAAGCATGGCACGGCTGGATGCGAGCCTGGCGAAATAGGCCGCCCAAAGTTTCCTGTCCACGCCGCTGGATCACGTCCTCGCTCATGGGCCTCCTCCGCGGTGAGATGGGTGGGATTCCTCCGACGCTCCTCTGGGCACGTGCGGCACGACTGCGAGCGCCTTCCGAGCCCTGATGAGCGCGAGGCCGAGCCAGGCTGTGATGTCTTGTGCGAGCGCCACGCCTCATGCAGAGAGGCACTTCCAGCTAGTCGTCCCCCCCGCCGAGCCCGACTGGGGGCCTCTTGTCCTTTAGTTGTGGCTTCCCCAAGTTCTCGATCCAGGTTCCTTCGGCGCCTGAGCAGGCTGAGACCTGGGATTAGGTCGGGCGTCCCCCTAGGCGGACTTTGGACGGAAAATCAAAAATGGGCAAAAAAAAAATACCCCCAAATGGCCAAACATGGGCAACCATCGTCCCCAGGCTATGTTTTAGCCAGTTTTCATCATGCCATCATGCCTCCTGTGGAGGGACACGCCCGACTGGAACCTGGGAGTGGGGGTGATGCCCGTGGTGTTTGGGGGCCCGTGACCTCTGGAGATGGCAGCGCTCAGAGCCCGTCGGCCCCTGGGATTCTCGGGTCGGGCGAAAGGGGGGGATAGCAAAGGGGGGGTTTGAGAATCAGCTCGCGTAGCTGATTTTCCCGGCGCCTCCCGGCGCCGGAGGCTATCGAGGAATGGGCCCCTCGGCGGGGCCGAAACCAGCTGCATGCAGCAAATTTCGTAACCCCCCCTTTCCCAATCCCCCCCTTTCGCCCGGCCAAACATCTGCGCCCCGTCCGCGCCCCCTTCGGCACCCTGGCTGGCCCTGCCCTGCCAGTCGGAGGAGCCGAGAGGGCCGCCGCCCTCCGTGCTGTTCGAACGAATCCGAGTCTGGCTTTCTGTATCTCAGACTTGTTGTCCCTCGTCCATGAGGGCTCGTCTTTGAAGGGGCCCCAGGACACACAAATAAATACACACACATAAAAAGATTCCCCATATTTTCCCATATTTTCTGGGTTTCTGTCTTCCCCCCCACTTCCCATATTTTCCCATATTTTTGGGGGAATCGACGATTAATTGTGTCTGTGTGTTTTTTCCCCTCCTGATTGTTGTCCCTCGTCCATGAGGGCTCGTCTTGGGATCCCGAACTGGCCCGAGGCGTGAAGAAATCCGCCGACCCTGTCGGCGCGCGTGAGGGGTTTGTCCGTTCGAGTCGCCATCTCCGTCATTCGTGGGTCGTCGTCTCTGTCGTCCCCTTTCCCTGCCTCCCCCCTTTCCCTGGGCTCGTCGAAGCTCCCCCCTTTCCCAGGGACCTCCTCAGCGCGCCAGCCAAAGCGAAAATAAGCAACGTCGCAATGGCGTCGAAAAGAAGCCCCTTCCCTTCGATCCCTCCCCCGCCGGGGGGCGGGTCCCGGGAGGGGTGTCAGACGCCCCCAGGGGGGGGGGAGATACGACGCCCCCGCGGGGAGTCCCGGAGCCCCCAGAAGCCCCAAGGCGGGCCAAGAGCGCCCCAAGAGGCCCAAAAGACAGTCCAAGAGAACCCCGAATCGCCGAACGATCTGTCCAAGACGCCTTGACGGCCTCCAGACGGCCCGCGAGGCATGCAAAGCGCCCCTAAGAGGCCTCCAGGAGCTTCCTCACGAGAGCCCCAAGAGGCACACTTCATGGATTTCCCAGACGTTTTTGAAAGATTTTGGCGTTCTTGCCTCTTCCGCTTCCCGGCGCGCCAAGACGGCCCAAGCCCCGAGACGGCACGGCCCAAGAGGCCCCCAAGAGGTCCCCTAACGGCTGAAGAAGGCCCCACGGCGGCCCAACACGCCTCCAAGACGGCCCAAGAGGCCCCCAAGACGGCTCCAAGAGAGTGCCCAGACGGGGGACCCGAACGGACATTTCAAGCTCTCAGCCCCAAGAGGCCCCCAAGAGGCCCCGAAGAAGACCCAAGAGGCCCCAAGAGGCTCCCAGGGGACCCCCAAACTGCCCCAAGACAGCCCAGGAGAGCCCCAAATTGCCCAGGAGGCCTCCAAAAGTGCCTCGAGACGGCGCAAGAGGAGCCCTGGACGGCCCAAGACGGCCTCAGGAGAGCCACAGGCTGTCCCAAGAAAGCCTCTGGCCTCCTCCTCCTCCTCCTCCTCCTCCTCCTCCTCCTCCTCCTCCTCCCCCCCTCTGCTCCCCCTCCTCCTGCTCTCCTCTGCCTCCTTCTCCTCCTCTTGCTTCTCCTCCAAATCCTTCTCCCCCTTCTCCTCTCTCATCCACCTCCTCCACACTGCCCCCCCCTCGTTTCCATCTTCGTCGCTCTCAGTCGGCGGCAACGGCCGTAATGCCTTCGCAATATGCTGGGATTTGGAGGTACATCGTCGCTCAAAGGGCCCGTTTTCGCTCCTCCTCCGAACCTCCCGTGTTTGCAAGGAGGGAGCAGGAGGAGCAGCAGGAGGAGGAGGAGGAGGAGCAGGAGGAGGAGGAGGGTGAGCAGGAGGGGGAGCAGTTTTTTTTTGCCCCCGCGGAGCCCGCAGCGAGCCCCGTCCGTCCATGCGCCAGGGTTTGGGGCGTCACCAGGGGCACCCCCACAGGGCACCCACCTGGCCGTGCCAGCCCCAAAAAGGGCCAGACCACCGAAGCACCCTCCCCTGAGTCCTGAACGCGGAGGTGTGCAGCATCACCAGGGGCGCCCACACGAGGCACCCACCTGGCCGTGCCGACCCGTAAAAGGGCCAGACCACCGAAGCCACTCCCTCCCCAGCCCACATCCAACTCCAGAGAACGCCTCTAGGAAGCACTCGCAGAGCCAGCTGGGAGCTCGCCGTTGACAGTCTTCTCCAGCAGCGTGGCCTCCCAAGCCCTCGTGCTTGAAAAATCGCGACATTCATGAACAGCACGCGCAGGAAGAACCGTGAACGTCTCATCACAGTGCAACTGGATCATAAACTCGTTCTCCGTCACGTCGTGGATCCGTCCAACACGGCCTAAGAACTCGCCCTCCACTGTGACGCAAAGCCTGTTGATGGAATCACCCAGGGGCCAGCCATACTGCACACAATCACTCCCAATGCTCGGCTCGTCATATGGACTGCAAGTGAAATCGCCTGAAAGAAAGAAGATCTCCCGACGGACATGACCACGCATTTCTGGCCGTCCTGCACCACGAGGGTCTCGCACGTCAGGGAGCGGCGAACCAGCAGGCGGGGAGCCCCCAAACATCAGCTCAAGTTCGCTTATGGTCTGCGCAATCAGGGCAGACGCGCCACGAAGATCTTCCTGAGCAGGTGGATCACCCAGAGGCTCAGCAGGATACTTCTCAGCATGACCACCCCCAGCGACGCCAAGCTCATGGAGCACCGTACCCCAGTGTGCAGCGTCGGGGAAGATCACCTCCGTATTGTCGCCGTGGTCATACATCATATCATCAATCACGTCGCTTTGAGCACCGTCGAAGAGGCAGATACCCCCTGTGCCATCACCCACAGAAGCACCAGGAACGGGCTCATCACAGGAAAGTGCAGAAGCGGGAAGAATAACCTCAGAACCAGGAACAAACTCAGCAGCATCTGTGTTGTACGGGTACACCGACGTGGGAAACTGAGGAACGCCAGGGAGACTACCATCTGCTTGCTGAGTTCGTGGCTTCTTGAAGTCAGGAACGACTCGGGGGGAACGAACCCCATGCACAGGAACTCCACGGATCTGCGCCCCCATGCCAAGGGTCAGGCCCTCGGCGGCGACGGGCACCACCGTCTCCACCACCAGTATCTTCGTCACCATGACCGTCTCCAGGATGGTCGCCATCGCCAGGCGGACCGTGCCCCCCCTCACGAGGCACGCCACCATCCCGCGCAGTGACCCAGATCGCAATCTCGCTGGTGCCGTCCGTGTGCAGGTGCCCTCGATCGACGGCGTGATGAAGAGAACAGAATTCCTCGATGGCGGACAGGACGGCGCTCTGCATCACCTTATGAAGATGCGAAGGCTGCGCCACCTCGCCCACGAGGATCTTGATCTTGGAGCGGGCCGCATGCTGAGCAGAGCCGATCACGATCCTGACATCCGCGTTCGCCTCGAGGCGCCGTCGCACCCAGCGCAGCCGGGCAGCCACCACCATGGGAGCCGGCGGGCAGAGGGCAGGAGGGGGCCGCCGGGAAGGGAGGAGCGGGAGCCGCGGGTGGGCGCAGGCGCGCCCGTGAAGCCCCGTCCAGGCAGGTGCCTGAGCAAGGAGCTAGTGAGCAGGAGGGGGAGGAGGAGGAGGAGGAGGAGGAGGAGGAGGAGGAGGAGGAGGAGGAGGAGGAGAAGGAGGACGAGGCAGGGAGGGAACAGGGAGGGGGGGAGAGAGGATGGCAAGGGGGTGGGGCCCTCGAGCCGCCGCCGCCAGCAGCGACGACAGCGACGACGAGGGCCTCAACAACGACGACGACGACGACGACGACGGCGGCGGCGGCGACAGCGACGACGACGACGACGACGGCGACGGCGACGGCGACGACGACGACGACGACGACGACGACGGCGACGCTGACGACGCTGACGACACCTGGAGACGGAGGGGCCTGGCGTCCACGCTCCGCTCGTGGCCCTCGCCGAAGGTGTGGGACATGTTGCTGTAGATCGCGTACGCCTCCGCGCGGGGAGGGGGGGGGGGGGGGGGCAGCGCCCGTGGAGAGCTTTCTGTACATTCGCGGAGACGACAGGCGCTATGTAGGGCGACGAAATCTATACATATCCACTGCTCCCTGGCCAGGCCCATCCTCAACCCCGCAGCGGTGTATACGCCACGCCCTCCTGGCTTGGCCAGGAGGGCGCATACACAGCTCCTGGGTTCAAGATGGGCATGGTCAGGGAGCACTGGATATGTATAGATTTCGTCGCCCGACTATGGGGGGGTAGGGGGGAGGGCGAGAGGGGGGCATGACGTAACGCCCTCCCCCCGCCGTGTGAGTCTGGCACCAGAGCGCAGCCCTTGCAATGTGCATCTCGGGGCATCCCACGAGCGACGCGCCCCCGGGGGTAGAGGAGGTCCCTGCCTCCACGGGCCGCCAGCGCGCCACGCAGCCGCAGTGCGATTGGGGTGGCAAAGAGTGTACCTTGTACCCGGTTGCCACGGGGCCTTTTGCAGGGCACGCGTATTGTGCAGACTGTTGGGGCACATGGGAGGCAGAGAAGGCGGGCCTGGTCCATGGTGGTCCGAAGGAGACCACGTCGAGCTTGATGAGGAACGGGGGAGGCGACGTTGCCTTCAAGCAAGCGGCCTGCTCAGCCTGCCACATCTCCCGGGCCCGGCCTGACGCTGCTCACATCCGTGGGGGAATCCGGAATCACCCTTCTCCGCGGCCGCTGCTGGATCATCCGCAATCCCGACCATCAGGCCATGGAGCCCCCCGCATTCGCAAGGGAGGGCATCTCCACCAGCCCCAGCACGTCGCCCCACCCGCCTGGGTCGAGCAACGGGCCATCGACAGCAAAGGAGGCACCGCGTGGGGCTTGGGGGGGAGGTGCCGCCAGCAGAGCTCCCCGGCCAGATGGACGCGCTCTTCCTGGAGCATGCGCGTCGCCGTCTCGTGGCTCCCCATCAGCAACGGCAGGCAGACCAAGAGGGTCACCGATTTGATAGGTGGGTGCGCCTGCTCCCCAACGGGAGGACGCCCACGGACACGATCGTCCTGTTCTGGATTACCACCCACGTGCCCCAAGGAGCCTCCAGTCCTCTCCTCGCGGGCGGCGCCGAGTGGTCCTACGTCCCCCCGAAGCCCGCGGCCCCCAAGGGCATCCTTGTCCAGCTTGGGCGCCAGAAGGGGGCGATCCACGTCTGGCTCAGCAAGGAGGGCTGGGTGCATATCTCGGCGTCCAGGACGTGCCGCGAGAGCATCGTCAGTAAGGTCCTCGACTGGACCGTCCCCCACGGCACAGGGGAGGCGCTGGCGGTCCCAATCCATGGTCCGAGTCTCCCGCCGCTGCCGCCGCCTGGTTGGACGGCGGCCTGAGACGAGGAAGGGGACGAGCGCGGCCTGACGCGCGTTCGGCGACCCGCGCTCAGTCGCAGCATTGGGGGCAGCGGCTTGCAGCTCTCGTTATCCCTATCCCGCTCCGATCCCCTCCCCTCCTGCTGTGTGCAGTTCCCGGGGGTGAGATCGAGGATGTTGCATCGATCTGTGCTGGAGGCATGGATCTCCTCTCCGCCCTATTTCCCTTTCCTCGCCCCGCGTCCTTCTTTGTCCCCTGGGAGGTGGACTGAGGGACGCCAGCCCGTCGATTTTGAATCGACCATGCCCGAGCTCGAACATTGACCCGTTTGGGGTGCGGTTCATATTTCGCAAAATCCCTTTACCCGTGCGCCCTGCACATGTGCGGCTTAGAGCCTACAAGAGTAGGCAACGCCTCAAGCACCTGCGGCCGTCTTGGTTAAGAGGACTGCCGAAGACCCACATCAGCTGGGCACCTCTGCGCGTTCTCCTTGCTAGCTTTACGTTTTCTCCGGCGTCCTGTGCGTCCACTCTTCTTCTCCCTGCGTCGCCGCGCGTGCCGTCAGCAAGAATAGGGACATCGCTGTGCGCCGGTCCTGCTATGCTACCGCCGGAACGCATGGATACAGGCGCCGATGCTTGACCCAACTCTGGGGGATGCCAGATCATCCTCCCTGCAGGCGATCGCCTCAGATCGCTCTCAGTTTTGGCGCATTGCCCCAACATTGCCTTCTAAGGTAGGCCTATCAAAAGCCCTTGTCTCGACTTGCGCCGCCGACACAAAACATGGTCATCCCTTCCTCTCCTCTCTCCATCCCTCCCTCCCTCCCTCCAGGTCCCTGCGGGTCTGGCTGGGATGGGCTGGGCTGGGCTGGACCGAGGCGTCTGGGAGCCATCCTCGTTGCTAGGGCACCTCGGGTCAGGGATCGGCCCAACTCTCTCGTGAGGGCTCCCCCGTGGAGCCCGGGGCCCAGGTGGCACCCTGGGCGGTGCCCAGGTCCAGGGCCCCCAGGGGTCACCCCCATTGGATGTGCCCATCTCTTTGCTCTGCTGCTCCCCCCCCCCTGGGGGATCCGGGGCCCGGGCTGCGCCCGGGGGCCCGCCCCTGTGGCGAGTCCAGGGACTCCACCCTCCGGGAGTCCAGGGGGGGGTCCCTGGACTCTCGTCCGGAGTTTTTTCGGGGCGGCACGACATGCAGACGACATGCTCCCATCCGCCTGGATCGGAAGCCTGGGCGTGGGACGGGGGTGGTGGGACTGGGGCCTGTCTGTCTTAGCGCTGCCTCTGGCCCTGGCCATGTCTTAGGAGGAGGAGGAGGAGGAGGAGGAGGAGGCAGCCTGCTGCCCTCAGCCTGCCCCTGGCCCTCGCCAGCCAGATCTCTCGGAGTCGCGGTGGGGGCGAGGAGCAATGACGGCGCCGAGGCACAGCCCCTCCACCCCCCCCTCTCTTCCCCCTTCTTCCCTTCCTCTCTCCTCCCTCCCTCCTCCCTCCCTCCCTCCCTCCCTCCCTCCCTCCCTCCCTCCAGGTCCCTCCACCCCCCCTCTCTTCCCCCTTCTTCCCTTCCTCTCCTCAATCCCTCCCTCCCTACCTCCCTCCCTCCAGGTCCCTGTGGGTCAGGGCTGGGATGGGCTGGGCTGGGCCGAGGCGTCAGGGAGCCATCCGCGCTGCCAGCGTACCTCAGGTCAGAGATCGGCCCAATTCTCTTGCGAGGGCTCCCCCTGAGGCCTGGGGCCCAGGTGGCGCCCTGGGCGTGGCTCGCCTCTTTGCTCTGATGCACCCCCCCCCCCGTGCCCACGTAATCAACTTCGTATCGCCGCTCTGACCTTTACGACCTTCAGGCGCCAATTGCTTCTCGCGAGACTCCTCCCTTCCTCCCTTCCTCCCTTCCTCCTGGGGAGGAGGCTGGGGTGGGTCTGCCGCTCTTACTCCCCAATGGCAAGCATCTGTATGGACGACCAAAACAGAGGGCTGCGCAGTGCGATCACGGTCATGGACCCTACGTTCACGGAGCCCGCGATGGTCGCGCCCAGCAGGATGCGCCCGACCTGGTGTGGCGTCCAGCCGCCGACACCCATCCGCGCCTCCCGGACGCCCAGCGCGTCGAGCACCGCTAGGATGGGCAGCACGGGGAAGATGTGCGCGAGCCCGACCGAGCCGCCGATGATGGGCCTATTGTCCACCACCACCACCATAAGTTGGAGGGGAAGGGGGTCTTCCTCCTCCTCCTCCTCCTCCTCCTCCTCCTCCTCCTCCTCCTCCTCCTCCTCCTCCTCCTCCTTCCCCCCTCCAACTTATGGTGGTGGTGGCGGAAAACAAGCCCATCAGCCGAAGAGCATCGTGAACCTGGGCGACGTCTCGCCAATCGTCCCCTTGAACCACACCCGACGGGTGGCCTCCGATGGCAGGAGGCTCCGGGCCGCGCACGGGCGCCCGCCCCGAGCACCTCCCCCTCCTCCCCATCCTCCTGCTCTCCTCCTCCTCTCCTCCTCCTCCTCCTCCTCCTCCCTCCTCCTCTCTCCTCCTCATACCCTCCTCCTCTCCTCCTCCTCTCCTCCTCCTCCTCCTCCTCCTCCTCACCTCCTCCTCCTCCTCCCTCCTCCTCCTCCCCCTCATCCTCCTCCTCCTCCTCCTCCTCCTCTCCTCCTCCTCCTCTCCTCCTCCTCCTCCTCCTCCTCCTCCTTGGCGCGAGCGCCGCACTCCAGGGGCGTTGGGGTCCGTGCGGCGACCATACCGCGGACATCCTGCTAGCTCACCAGCGGGGCGAGCTGCCAGCGGAATCCTCGTGCCCACTCGGGTCCAAACCAGTTCCCCGGGCCCCGGACGGTGTCGGGTCCCTGCTCGAGCTCTGGGATGTCCTACGACGGCCGGACTCTGTGGGTCTCTGGGCTAGCGTACGGCGGGAGCTTATACTGGCTGCGGTTCTTTCAGGTGTCGGTCAAAGATCCCATGTCCGGCTGGGGCTGGCGTGTCGGTCAAAGATCCCATGTCCGGCTGGGGCTGGCCTCTTCGAGCACATTAGGCTGTGTGTCCGTAGACGGCAGGAAGGTGCGCCGCAGCGTAGTCACAGATAGCCAAGTAGGCATCCTTCAGGCGATGCGCAGCTTAGATCTAGAGCTCATCGGACTCCCGGGCGCTGGATTGCCTGAGGGCTTCAGCCTCGCTGGAGTCCCTGGTGTGAGGATTGCCGCGGAGAGGGGGCCTTCCTACGCGAGCACGGCTGTAATATGGGGCACAAGCCGAATTCCAAGCGTTGAACGCCTGAGACATGTGGGGGCCTCCCAGAGACTGTGGGTGTGGAGGCGACACAGAATGGCGAGCTCGGAGGTCTCGAAGAAGATCTTCGCACCCTCGTCGGGGAGCCCTCCAACTTAACAGGAAAACCAGTCGTGGTCATGGGGGACATCGATCTTCAGCCGCAAGAGGTCCAAGGGACAAGAGACCCTTGCCCAGCCAGGGCAAGAGCGTGGTCTTCCTTCGTTCAGGATTGGCCCTTCTTCCATCTGAACCCCTTGTTCGGTCCCAGGAGCCGGAAGAGGTTCTCCTCCCTAATTAGGCGTGGCCGGTCGGTCAGGGTACGCCCCGGAAACGCCCGCCATTGTTAAGGGCAGTCCCGCTGCATCGACATCGCGCTGGCGTCGCGAGCCGCCCAAGGGGCAGCCCTGGTGCACAACGGCGTCTCTTGCCGCCAGCATGGAGAGCATGGGGATCTTCGTCGCTGGGGTGACTGTGTTAGGGAGCCCACAAAGGACGTACGCGCCCAGCTATGTACATGAACACGGCCCCTTGGCCCGCGAGACCTGCCGCGCGATACGAACATTCGCTCAATGCGAACTCTCGAAACCAGCGTGGATTCATGTACATGTACGTCCTTCTTTCTCTCCCGATGTGTAGACTACGCACTCGGGGAACACCTCCTCTCAGAAGTGGAGCTCTCCCTGAAGCACCCCCCTGCGGCCCAAGGGCTGGGCACGAGGTGCATGCCGCCGCGGTGGCTCGAAGAGGCCTCGTGGATGCAGGGCGTCCGCGAAGCGCGTCCGGCTCTAGAGGCCCTGGAGTCCGCCTCAGTCAAATTGTGCCGTGGTGACGCCGCCGTGGCCTGGGCGCAGCAGCTCGCCCCAGCAGCGTCGTCCCGGGTACCAGACGCATCTGTATGGATCTTCAATAAAATAATGGGCCTAGTCTTGGCAAGTTTACTGCACGTAGGGATTCTTTATTGTTTCGGGGCCGCACCCGAGCCGCCCGAGCCGCCGCCGAGCCGCGCCCGAGCCGCGCCCGAGCCGCGCTCGGACCGCGCCCGAGCCGCGCCCGCATGGGTCGCCCTCCAGGGTCGGCGGCACCGGCCGTAAGGCCTTCGCAATAATGGGCCTAGTCTTGGCAGGTTGGGCTGCGCCGACTGCCCCCGCTACTTGCCGGGCCCGCGATCGACCGCAGTCGGTCAGCCTTGCAGCAACAAAGGGCCCAGGGTCCACACGACTCGCCGCGTGCGTGCGGATCCTGCCTCCAACGCGGCTACAGATCGCAGCAGCCCTGCGGGGTGCGGATGATGCTCTGCTCGGCCCAGACGAATCCTGGGAGCCTCTATGCCGGCAGCTCCAGAAGCAAACAGAGCAGCCGGGCCAGTGGGATATGCTCATCACCGCGCTCGAATCCCGGACCGCCCTCCCGGGCCGGCGGGCCGCGCTCGCTCGCGCCGCGGGCAGGGCCCCCGCGACAGAGCAGCCGCCGAGACGGAGGTCATCGGGGCCACCGGCACGCCAGGCACCACGAGGGCTGCAGCCCCGGACCTCCTGCCGAGAAGCGCCCTTTTGCTCGGAGATGCCCGTCCTGGGCGCGGTCGCCTGGACCCCCCCGAGGCTTGCAGGCCCTGGGCGCTTCGCGGCTCGCCCCAAAGATTGGCGGGGAAGTTGCGCCGTGCCCCTGCGCACAGAAGGCCCCGAGGACAGTGGGGACTCTTTTCGTTCAATCATGAATAAATCCCAAATGGGCCTCCTCCAAGAACTCGCCCTGCTCTTCCGTGTCCGCCCAGACCTGCGGGGTAGACTCACGCTGGGGCAAAGTGGGTGCATCCGCGAAGCGGGCGACGCGCAGCTTTTATTCCATGAACTGGCAACGGAGGCCGCCTTCACAAAGAGATCCTCGTGGACAATGTTCGGAGACCTCCAGAAAGCATTCCCGCGAACTTGGCGGGAGTCGCTCCTGGTCAGGCTCAGGGACGCCGTGGGTTCATCCGACGGTGTCTTCTCACTCCCAAGGGATTTTACAAGGGGGGGCCATCGGACCCCTGACTTTCCCCGCGCACATGGACACGGTGCCCGAAACTCTACTCTCCGAAGGGTGTAGATTCGGCGTTGGCGCCCGCTGTCCACGGGCTTGGGCGCAGCACCAACGGTGTGGCACCAGGGAACTCTATGGCCTAATGCAGAGCGCGCGTCTGCGCTGCTACGTTCCCTGCAGAAGAACTTGCCGATCCCCGCCGCCAAGGACCTCGCTGCCGACGTGAATCTTGAAGCATCCGCCCTCGCGGCAGTGGGCGCCTCAGCCCCGCGGCGCCCGGCGGCGATTCTCCGCGCGGACGGCCCCGCGCTATTCGCATCATCCCGAGGGGCCGCGCAGGAGGTCGCAGGCCGCGTTTGCGGCTTGGGCCTCTCGCCAGAAGACTTCGCCTCACACCGAAGCCACCAAGCATGCTGTCATGGCCTCTGGGGCTACAATGGCAAGGCGATCTGCGCTCGGAGCGTCCACTGGCTTCCCGCTTGGGTGCAGCATCTGCCCAGCGTGCTACTTTAGCAAGGCCAGGTCTCCAGTGGGCTCCTTCCCTTGGCCGTGGCGGCGGGGATTTTCGAGGCGAAGATCGACTCCTTCCTCCGCTTCGGCAGGTGGCTGTTTGCCATTGCGGACGGGGCAGCTCTCAAGCTGGACGAAGCCCACTTGTCCTGGGCGAAGGCCTTCCTCGACAGTCCGCCCTGGAAACCTGCCGCTCCAGCGGTGGCGGCGGAACTAGGATGGGCGCTTTCAGGCTCCGGACGACGCGCATTGCTCGATGTTGCCTCCCGACGTGCTGGCCTTTGGAGGCTTCCGGATTCGGATTTATACAGAAGTGTCTTCACCGTGCCCATCTGGTGCCTGGTAGGACTTGGTCGCGCGCTTCCCTGCAGCTGCTCGAGTCTTGGGACCTGCCGGATTGGCCAGCCTGGGAAGGCGCTTTCCCCGTGCCCAGCCTGGAAGCGCACAGAGCCAGAGTCAGGGAGCTGGCGGAGAAACGATGCTGCAGTTCCTCCTCAACCAGGAGCTCGCCAAGCACGCGCGACCGCTACCTTACTTGTCCCTGGGTGGGGGGATCCAGCAGGATCTGCGCCGAGCCCTGTCGTCAGGCCTGAGCTGGGCTGAGCCCCGGGGCCAGCGACCACTCGCCCGATTGCGCCTTCGCCTTGTCCGCCCTGCACGGATCGGAGGGGCGCGTTCTTGGGCCCGTCGCCACTGTTGCGTCTGCTGCGGGGTCCTCGCGCACAGCCCCACTTCCCACGTTCTTGCAGCATGCGAGCGGGCGGAGACCATGCGGCAGGCCTATTGGCGCGCTCGCCGAGAGGACGCTCCGCCTGAGCAGGGGGCCACCATAAGGGCGATACTGGGCTCACGACCAGGGGAGGCTGGCTACGCAGAGGCGGCCGCGCTGGCAAGCTTCTGAGAGGAGAAGGCGTCATTCCGGGCCAAGCCACCGGGAGCCGAGAAATACAAATCTCTGCTTCTCCTGGGGTGACCCCCTCTCCCCCCCTCCTCTCAGTCTCGCAGCTGCGTCCTGTGCTGACACGAGGCGGCTGGGAGCACGGGCGGGGGCCCCCGTGGAAGGGAGTCGCCGTGAGGCCCACCTCCCCAGGCCTTCCCCTCTTCTCCATCGCGCTCGCTTCCAAGGTAAAGAGCGGCTCCTCCTCCGCGGTCCTAGGAGAAGCGCGGGGCCAGACTCAACCGGGCGTTCCTTGGTTCGCCCCCTGTCCTCCCCCTCCTCTTCCTCTAGCCCCGCAGGCGGTGCCGTTCCATCCCCTGAGCAGACGCTGCGGGGTCGCGGCAGTCGCCGTCCTCCGGCCCTGCTGCCCTCTGCTAAAGGGGCAGTGCCCGCGCCGCCAGAATGCCGCCTTAGGACGCCAACCAAACAACCAACCTGCCGTCCCTGCCGTCACTGTCGTTCGTGTCGTTCCTGCCGTCCCTGCCGTCCCTGCCGTCCCTGCCGTCCCTGCCGTCCCTGCCGTCCCTGCTGTCCCTCCCTCCCTCCCTCCCTCCCTCCCTCCTCCTCCTCCTCCTCCTCCTCCTCCTCCTCCAACTCCTCCTCCTCCTCCTCCTCCTCCTCCTCCTCCTCCTCCTCCTCCTCGTCCTCGTCCTCGGCCTCGTCCTCCTCCTCCTCCTCCTCCGCCTCCTCCTCTACCTCTCCCATTTCAATTATTTCCTTTTCCGTTTCCTTGTCCTTGTACTTTTCCTTTTCCTTTTCCTGTTCCTGTTCCTTTCCCGTTTCCTTTTCCTTTTCCTCCTCCTCCTCCTCCTCCTCCTCCTCCTCCGTCCTCCTCCGTCCTCCTCATCCTCCTCTTCTCCATCCTCTCCTCCTCCTCGTCTCTCCTCCTCGTCTCTCGTCCTCCTCGTCCTCCTCTCGTTATTGCTCCTCTCCTCCTTCTCCTCCCTCCTCCTCCTCCTCATCGTTCTCCTCGTTCTCCTCGTCTCCTCCTCTCCTCTTCTTTTCCTCTTTTCCTCTCCTGTCTGTCCTCCTTTTCCTCATTTTCCTCCTTTCTTTTCCTATTTTTCCTAATCCTCCTCTTCCTTTCCTCTTCCTCTTCCTCCTCCTCCTCCCTTCCTTTCCCGCTCCTCCCCCTCCTTTCCCGCTCCTCCCCCGCCTCCTCCTCCCCTTCCTCCTCTCTCCTCCTCCTCTCCTCGCTCCCTCGTTCCCTCGTCTCCTCCTCGTCCTCCTCGTGTCCTCCTCCTCCTCCTCCGTCCTCCTCGTCTCCAGTCCTTTCTCCGCGTCTCCTCGTCCTCCTCGTCCTCTCGTCCTCCTCGTCCTCCTCGTCCTCCTCGTCCTCCTCGTCCTCCTCGTCCTCCTCGTCCTCCTCGTCATCCTCGTCTCCTCGCCCTCCTCCCCTCCTCGTCCTCCTCGTACTCCTCCTCCTGAGTTCCTCCTCTGCCATCCTCTCCTCCTCCTCCTCCTCCTCCTCCTCCTCCTCCTCCTTTTCCTCCTCCTCCTCCTCCTCCTCCTCCTCCTCCTTCTCCCCCCCCCGTCCGAGCGCATGTCTGCAGGAGTCCATGGCCTCACCCATCTGGTCTGAACAGGCCCGGGCAGCTGTCCGACGCGGTGGCTCGTTCGCTCGTCCCTTCCGAGCGCAGGCACCGCGGGATCGAGCGGGCCTCGCACTCGAACACGCCGACGCCGCCCATCAGCTGCTTGCTGAGCAACCCCTGGCCGGGTCGGACAGCAGCAGGGCGGCAACGAAGGCCGGCGGGGCGCCCAGGGTCGGCAGGTCAGCAGCGGCCGGCCTCCTCGGAGGGCTCGGCAGGCCCCTGGCCTTCCGAAGGCCCGAGGGCTTCTCGGGGGCTTCTCGGAAGCTCCGCCGCCGTCTGAGAAGGCTCGCCCCTGCTGACTGCCTGCCAAACCACCCCAACCCGACCCGAAGACACGAATTTGACCCGAATTTCGGGTTGGGGGGGGTACGGGCCCCATGTGTTGTTTCAATGTTCCCCGACCCCCCCCCCCACACTGGAAATGGAGGGCAACTTGAGGCCCTCGGGTTGGGTTGGGGTGGGTTGGTGGGTGGTGACCTGCTGCCTTCCCCGTGTGTGAGGGGCAACGATAATGGGGACTGGCATAGGGGGGGATGCATCGACAGGGAATCGGCGATACATCGCCGATAGGCCCCCGATAGTGAATCCGCCCCTTCCTGTGCAGGTTGGGGCTATCAGGCCCTTATCGGCGATCAATGGGCGATTCTGGGTCGATGCATCCCCCGTGCCCATCCCCCCCTATCGTTGTCCCTGACTGTAGCTCAGCCTGGTCTCCCAGTCGCCTCCCGGCGACCACGCACGTCGAGGCGCCGAGCCCTGCTGGCAGCGGGGCCGAAACCGGCTACACGTTGCATGTAACCCCCCGACTTCCCGATCACCCCTCCTCCTCCTCCTCCTCTCTCCTCCTCCTCCTCCTCCTCCTCCTCTCCTCCTCCTTCCTCCTCCTCCTCTCTCCTCCTCCTCCTCCTCCTCCTCTCCTCCTCCTCCTCCTCTCCTCTCTACTCCTCCTCCTCTCCTCCTCCTCCTCATCTCTCTCCTCCTCCTCCTCCTCCTCCTCGTCTTCCTCCTCCTCCTCCTCCTTCCCTCCTCTCCCTCGTCTACTCCTCTCGTCTTACTCCTCCTTCCTCCTCCTCCTCCTCCATCTTCCTCCTCCCTCCTCCTGCTCTCCTCTCCTCTCCTCCTCCCTCTCCCCCTCCCCTCCCCTCCCCGTCGCCTCCTCCTCCTCCTCCTCCTCCTCCTCCTCACCCTCCTCCTCCTCCTCCTCCTCCTCCTCCTCTTCCTCCTCCTCCTCCTCCTCCTCCTCCCCGCCTTCGCCCGGAAGGAAGGAAGGAAGGAAAGAAGCAGCGCTGCGGGAAACCCCGCGCCCGTGCCCCTCTGTAGGGCTGCCGGGCGCGCTAAGTGAAGCTACAGCCGGAGCAGTCTGCTGCGTATAGCGCTTGCGGGGCCGCCCAGGCTCGCGAGCGCCCCCTGGTGCGAGAGGGAAGGGGGGATCGAACAAGCGAACGACCACCTCTGGGAGCAGTCGTCTGGGCCCGGCTTGGGTGCCACTGGGATCCGACGCTGCCCGCCAAAATTGCGCCATCGCGAAGAACCTCGGCCGGAACCCTAGACAGGATCTTTCAGGCGGGAACCCTAGCTCTTTTTTCTACAAATCTACGCCCCACGGTGTGAAACAAATTGCAACTTCCAAATCTCAGGGTGCTTCCAGGAGGATCGAAGAATACTCCCGGAAAGGGCGCGGGCCCAGGGTTTTCTTCTAGGACGGTAATCTGTCCCCAGCGCCAAATTCCCGTAAGGCGGGCAGATTTCCGCTCGATGCGGAATAATGAAAAGTCTAACTTTGTGTGGGAGCTCTGAGAATGTCAACGAAACGCTGGTTTTTGAAAGTCCGCTCGACAAAGAAGGGCATCCGCTGACCTTCGTTTTCCTCAATTTAAGGAAATGCGGAATGTTTTGCCCAGAATCCTCGAAAAATGAGAATGTCCAGACGCCCTGAAATTCTAGACGCTTCGCCCGTCCAGAAATGAGTCCCAGGGGAGTGGAGGTTATGAGGGAAGCGGGGGAGCATGCAGAAGAACAAAGGGCGGGGTGAGCCGCCATATACCCCAAGAAGGGGAGGATGTAGGAGGAGCCGTCGTCGTCGGAGTAGGAAGAGGAATAGCAGGAGGAGCAGGAGCAGGAGGGGGAGGAGGAGGAGGAGGAGGAGGAGGAGGAGGAGGAGGAGGAGGAGAACAATGGCGAGCTTGGGGGCCTCTTGGGCCGTCTGTGGGGCCTCTTGGCGGTCCCGGGGGCCTCTTGCGTATATCGGGGAGCCTCTTGTGGCCTCTTGGGGGTCTCTGGGGGGCCTCTTGGAGGCCTCTTGGGAGCCTCTTGGGGCCTCTTGGGGCGCTCTTGGGGCGCTCTTGGGAGCCTTCGGGGCGCTCTTGGGGCCATCTTGGAGGAGATCTATCAAAAAAGGGGGGGTCGTATATTAGCGCTGTCCCTCTAGAATGCCTCGAATCGCCTCTGAGGCCCTTCTTGAGGCCAACATCCTTCCAAAACCTACAGAAAATTACCTAACATCGAAGACTGATAGGTTTCTAATAGGCTAAAAAGAGAGCAGCACATTACTTCAACATTACTTCAACATTACTCCACAGGGGGGTCTGGGCAGCCGTTGGGGGCAGTTGGGTGGCAGTTGGGGGGCCGTTGGGGTTTGCCGGGGGGGATCGTTTTTCGCATACAGTCACACACTTCGTGCTTTTCGATTTCCCAGAACTCCATTCCCGGGCCACATTTTGGAATGCCCGGAGCCAACTGTAGGCCACTTCGTGCTCTTCGACTTCCCAGAACTCCATTCCCGGGCCACATTTGAATGCCCGGAGCCAACTGTAGGCCACTTCGTGCTCTTCGATTTCCCAGAACTCCATTCCCGGGCCACATTTTGAATGCCCGGAGCCAACTGTAGGCCACTTCGTGCTTCTTCGAGTTCCCAGAACTCCATTCCCGGGCCACATTTTGGATGCCCGGAGCCAACTGTAGGCCACTTCGTGCTCTTCGACTTCCCAGAACTCCATTCCCGGGCCACATTTTGAATGCCCGGAGCCAACTGTAGGCCACTTCGTGATCTTCGAGTTCCCAGAATTCCATTCCTGGGCATGATTTTGAATGCCCGGAGCCAACTGTAGGCCACTTCGTGTTCTTCGAGTTCCCAGAATTCCATTCCCGGGCCACATTTTGAATGCTGAGGCAGGCTGAGGCTGAGGCTGAGGCAGGCTGAGGCTGAGGCAGGCTGAGGCTGAGGCCGAGGCTGAAGGCAGACTGAGGCTGAGGCTGAAGCAGGCTGAGGCTGAGGCAGAGGCAGGCTGAGGCTGAGGCTGATGCAGGCTGATGCTGAGGCAGGCTGAGGCTGAGGCTGAGGCTGAGGCAGGCTGAGGCTGAGGCTGAGGCTGAGGCTGAGGCCGAGGCTGAGGCAGCAGGCTGAGGCTGAGGCAGAGGCAGGCTGAGGCTGAGGCTGAGGCTGATGCTGAGGCTGAGGCTGAGGCTGAGGCTGAGGCTGAGGCAGGCTGAGGCTGAGGCTGCAGGCTGATGCTGAGGCAGGCTGAGGCTGAGGCTGAGGCTGAGGCTGAGGCAGGCTGAGGCTGAGGCCGAGGCTGAAGGCAGACTGAGGCTGAGGCTGAAGCAGGCTGAGGCTGAGGCTGAGGCTGAGGCTGAGGCTGAGGGCTGAGGCTGAGGCTGAGGCTGAGGCTGATGCAGGCTGAGGCTGAGGCTGAGGCTGATGCAGGCTGAGGCTGAGGCAGGCTGAGGCTGAGGCCGAGGCTGAAGGCAGACTGAGGCTGAGGCTGAAGCAGGCTGAGGCTGAGGCTGAGGCAGGCTGAGGCTGAGGCTGAGGCAGGCTGATGCTGAGGCAGGCTGAGGCTGAGGCAGCTGAGGCTGAGGCTGAGGCTGATGCAGGCTGAGGCTGAGGCAGGCTGAGGCTGAGGCCGAGGCTGAAGGCAGATTGAGGCTGAGGCTGAAGCAGGCTGAGGCTGAGGAGCAGGCAGAGGCTCTGCTGAGGCTGAAGCTGAGGCTGAGGCTGAGGCTGCGGCAGGCTGAGGCTGAGGCGGAGGCTGAAGGCAGACTGAGGCTGAGGCTGAGCAGGCTGAGGCTGAGGCTGAGGCAGGCTGAGGCTGAGGCTGATGCTGAGGCTGCAGGCTGAGGCAGGCTGAGGCTGAGGCCGAGGCTGAAGGCAGACTGAGGCTGAGGCTGAAGCAGGCTGAGGCTGAGGCTGTGGCAGGCTGAGGCTGAGGCAGGCTGATGCTGCAGGCTGAGGCGCTGAGGCTGAGGCTGATGCAGGCTGAGGCTGAGGCAGGCTGAGGCTGAGGCCGAGGCTGAAGGCAGACTGAGGCTGAGGCTGAAGCTGGCTGAGGCTGAGGCAGAGGCAGGCTGAGGCTGAGGCTGAGGCAGGCTGATGCTGAGGCGAGCTGAGGCAGGCTGAGGCTGAGGCTGAGGCTGATGCAGGCTGAGGCTGAGGCAGGCTGAGGCTGAGGCCGAGGCTGAAGGCAGACTGATGCTGAGGCTGAAGCAGGCTGAGGCTGAGGCTGAGGCAGGCTGAGGCTGAGGCAGGCTGAGGCTGAGGCTGAGGCTGAGGCAGGCTGAGGCTGAGGCTGTGACTGCGACTGCCGTTGCCACTGCGACTGTCATCGCGAATGCGACTACGACTGCGAGAACAGCAGAATTCTATAACTGGATTCTCATCCGAATCTTAAGGAGAATGCTTCCAGATGTGCTCCTACACATCGATGTTAGGTTGCTTTGCCGGGATAATCAATGTTTTGTGCTTTTCCGCCTTTTCGCTCTTGGAGCCGTCTTGGGCCATCTTGGGAGCCTCTTAGGGGCCTCTTGGGGGTCTCTTGGGAGCCTCTTGAAGGCCTCTTGGGGGCCTCTTGGGGCCTCTTGGGGCGCTCTTGGGAGCCTTCGGGGCGCTCTTGGGGCCATCTTGGAGGTGATCTATCAAAGAAGGGGGGGTCGTACATTAGCGCTGCCCCTCTAGAGTGCCTCGAATCGCCTCTTGGGCCCTTCTTGAAGCCCAAATCCTTCCAAAACCTCGGGAAAATCAATGTTTTTTTTTTTTTTTTCGCTTTTTCGCTCTTGGAGCCGTCTTGAGCCATCTTGGGGGCCTCTTGGGGCCTGGGCCTCTTGGGGCCCTCTTGGGGCGCTCTTGGGAGCCTTCGGGGCGCTCTTAGGGGCCATCTTGGAGGAGATCTATCAAAGAAGGGGGGGTCGTGTGTGTATGTTATATATATATATTTATATTTTTATATAATATATATATATTAGCGCTGCCCCTCTAGAGTGCCTCGAATCGCCTCTTTGGCCCTTCTTGAAGCCAAAATCCTTCCAAAATTTGAAGCAAATCAGTAATTTGTACTTTCCGCTTTTTCGCTCTTGGAGCCGTCTTGGGAGCCTCTTGGGGCCTCTTGGGGGTCTCTGGGAGCCTCTTGAAGGCCTCTTGGGGCCTCTTGGGGCCTCTTGGGGCCCTCTTGGGGCGCTCTTGGAGCGCTCTTGGGAGCCTTCGGGGCGCTCTTGGGGCCATCTTGGAGGAGATCTATCAAAGAAGGGGGGGTCGTATATTAGCGCTGCCCCTCTAGAGTGCCTCGAATCGCCTCTTTGGCCCTTCTTGAAGCCAAAATCCTTCCAAAATTTAAGGCAAATCAATAATTTGTACTTTTCCGCTTTTTCGCTCTTGGAGCCGTCTTGGGCCATCTTGGGAGCCTCTTGGGGCCTCTTGGGGGTCTCTTGGGAGCTTCTTGAAGGCCTCTTGGGGGCCTCTTGGGGCCTCTTGGGGTCCTCTTGGGGCGCTCTTGGAGCGCTCTTGGGAGCCTTCGGGGCGCTCTTGGGGCCATCTTGGAGGAGATCTATCAAAGAAGGGGGGGTCGTATATTAGCCTTGCCCCTCTAGAGTGCCTCGAATCGCCTCTTTGGCCCCCCCAAGAAGCCAAAATCCTTCCAAAACATAGGGAAAATCAATGTTTTGTGCTTTCTCGCTTTTTCGCTCTTGGAGCCGTCTTGGGCCATCTTGGACGTCCCAACGACCCGCGGAACCCCTCGTCCAGGTCGGTGGGGAGGGGTAAGGGGAGGGGTACCCCCCCCCCGAAGGGAAAGAAGGGGGTTGGCAGAGGAAACGCTCTAGACCACCTACGCCCTAAAGGGCTGGTGGGATTATAGCCAGAGTCCGATAACTCCACCCGAGGGAAAGGGGAGCAGAGACATCCTCAAACAAATCTGGTGGTTTGGGCCGTTTCGCCCCAAACATCCTCATACCTCTCGTTTCTGAGTTGACCCGGATTGGCCGTTTCGCCTGAAAGATCCTCGAACATCTGGGCTCCGGGGCGCCGCGCGCGAGGTGGTCCGGGCCATTTCGCCTGACGCATCTTCGAAACTCTAAGCCCCGAGATGCCGTGCGAAAAATGATCCGGGCCGTGCCGCCTGAGACATCCTCGAAACTCTGGGTTCCGGGACGCCGCGCGCGAGGTGGTCCGGCGCGTGTCGCCTGAGACGTCCTCGAAACTCTCAGCCCCGCGATGCCGTGCGAAAAATGATCCGGGCCGTGCCGCCTGAGACATCCTCGAAACTCTGGGTTCCGGGACGCCGCGCGCGAGGTGGTCCGGCGCGTGTCGCCTGAGACGTCCTTGCATTTCTGTTGTCTGAGCTGCCGCTCGAGAGGTGGTCTGGCGCCTCTCACTTCAGAAATCCTGGCATCCCTCAGCTCCGAGATGCTGCGCGATCGGCGGTCCAGCTCGTTTCGCCCGAGACATGCTTGCGACCCTGAGTTCTCAGAAAATGTGCGCCAAGGTTAGGAGGGCACCAACTATACACCAACACCGATCCTGGCCAGGATCACCCTGGGCCCAGGATCGGTGTATACGCCCTCCTGCCTTGCGCAAGAAGGCATATACACCGATCCTGGGCCCAGGGTGATCCTGGGCCAGGATCGGTGTTGGTGTATAGTTGGTGCCCTCCGAAAGGTGTGTGGCCCGTTTCGCTCGAAAGGTCCTTCGGGTCTCCGAGGTGCCGCGCGCGAGAGGGTCTGGCTTGTTTCGCCCGAGGCATCCTCGATCGTGTGGGCTCCGTGAGGGAGGAGAGGAGGGAGGGAGGGAGGGGTTAGGGAGCCCACAAAGGACGTACGCGCCCAGCTATGTACATGAACACGGCCCCTCGATTCGCGAGACCGGCCGCGTGATACGAACATTTGTGCAATGCGTGCTCTCGAAACCAGCGTGGATTCATGTACATGTACGTCCTTCTTTCGCTCCTGAGAGGAGGGAGGGAGGGAGGGAGGGGTCAGACCCAGACGAATCGTGCGACTGCACCTCTGCTGTCGAAATGTGCGCTGGGCAGGGCCCGGGCGCCGCTTGAGACGTCCTCGGCACTCTGAGCTCCCGGATGTGGCGCGCGAGGTGTCCGGCCCGTTTCGCCTGAGCCATCCTCGCAGTTCGGGGTTCCGAGATGCTGCGCGCGAGGTGGTCTGGCGCGTCTCGCCTGAGACACCCTCGCAACCCTGGGCTCCTTGAAGATGTGCGCGGGGTGGCCCAGCTCGTTTCGCTGGAAACATCCTTGCAACTCTGAGCCGTCAGAAAATGTGCGCGGGGCGGTCTGGCGCGTTTCGCTGGGGACATCCTCGCACCTTGGCTCCGAGATGCCGCGCGCGAGGCGGTCCGGCCTGTCTCGCTGGAGACATCCTCGCAGCTCTGGGCTCCGAGAGGGAGGAGAGGAGGAGCGAGGAGGGGTCAGACCCAAACGCATCATGTGATTAATGATACCGGAGAAAAAAACCAATCAGGGCTATAGGGCTAGGGGGCTATAGGGCTATAGGGCTATTGAGCTATAGGGCTATAGAGCTATGGGGCTATAGACTTGTAGGGCTATAGGGCTATTGGGCTATAGGGCACCCCCGGGCACCCCCAGGCACCCCCGGGCACGCCCGGGCACCCAGGCACCCGGGCACCTGGGCACCCGCGGGCACCCCCGGGCACCTGGGCACCCGGGCGTGCGAAAATTGCCGCGAAAATCGGCGGCAAACCTAACCTAACCTTATGAGTATTGAGCTATAGGGCTGTAGAGCTATAGGGCTATAGACTTGTAGGGCTATAGGGCTATTGGGCTATAGAGCACCCCCAGGCACCCCCAGGCACCCCCGGGCACGCCCGGGCACCCGGGCACCAAGGCACCCAGGCAGGGCACCCCCAGGCACGCCCGGGCACCCGCGGGCACCTGGGCACCCCCGGGCACCCCCGGGCACCCCCCGGCACCCCCGGGCACCCCCGGGCACCCGGGCGTGCCGCGAAAATCAGCGACGAGCCTAACCAAACCATATGAATCCGCTAGGACTCCTACAGAGGCAAGCTCTGATTGGGGAAAAATCTGTTATCTAATTGGGCCCTAGGAGCAGTCTGGGTGCCCCTGGCCCGAAGGAGGCAGCTGACGCCGAGGCGAGAGCACGACGTCCTCAAGACGGCCCAAGAGGCCCCCAAGAGGGCCCCAAGACGGCCCAAGAGGTCCCCAAAACGGCCCAAGAGGCGCCCAAGAGGGCCCCAAGACGGCCCAAGAGGTCCCCAAAACGGCCCAAGAGGCGCCCAAGAGGGGGAACACGAACCGACAATTCGAGCCTTCCGCCCCAGGAGGCCCCCAGGAGGCCTTAAGAGGCCCCCACGAGAGCCCAGGAGGCCCCCTCAGAGCCCCCACGAGGCCCCCAAGAGGCCCAAAAAGAAGTCCCAAGAGGCCCCCAAACGGCTCCCAAGAGGCCTCAAAACTGCCTCCAAGAGGCCCCCGAGAGACCTCCCACGATATCCAAACGAACATCGAAGAGGCCTCTCACCCACAACCCAGGCACGGTGGCGGGATGGGCCGAAGGCCACTATACATCCCTATACGACCACCCTGCGGGTGATAAGGAGGTTGGGGGGGGGAGGGGGGTCAGCAATGGGCAACAGTGGTGATTGTTGCGTTGCCGCTCGCTCTTGGGACCATCGATCCCACTATCGATCTCACTCGATCGATCTCACTATCGATCTGACTGGATCGATTTCACTGTCGATCTCACTCTGGATCTCGCTATCGATCCCACTATCGATCTCCCTATCGATATCACTCGATCTCACAATCGATATCACTATTCATCTCACTATCGATCTCACTATCGATCTCACGATCGGTCTCACTATCGATCTCACTATCGATCTCACAATCGATTTCGTCATCGGTCTCACTATTGTTTTCGCACCAGCGGGACACCGGGACACCGGCGGGACACTGGCGGGACACCGGCGGGACACCAACGGGACACCGCGGGCCACCGCTTGCCGGAGGGAGAATCATTTGGTCCGGCCGGGACCCAGCCACAAGCGGGAC
>CAUYUJ010018492.1:65496-67996 GCA_963575745.1 Prorocentrum cordatum
GGTATGGCTTTTGAATTCTATTGCAGGGCAGCCCATCCCTCTACCAGCGGACTCTTGCGTGCATCCCCCATGCTCACCGATGCCACTTCCTTCGTGCCCGCTCAAAGGATGGTGCACTTCCAGCATTGCAACTAATGCCGAAACTCCTATTCCACGCGTGCCCGCTCGAAGATGGTGCACCTGCTTGGCTTCTAATGCCTGAAACCCCTTCCACGCGTGCCCTCTAATAGTACACCTCCCGCATAATAGCAAATGCCTGAACCCTCATTCCATCCGCGCCCGCTCGAGGACTGTGCACTTCCCGCATAGCATGCTAGTCCCTACATCCCACGCGCACCCGCTCGAGGATCGTGCCCCTCCCGCATTCTCAGGCGCTGCTCCCACGCGCCCCAGGGCCTCGCGAGCCACGATCCCTAGTTGATTAGCCTGACGAGGGACCCAACTGGGTGGGGTGGAGGCGCATGCGAAGTTTGCCACCGTGACCTTCGGTGAAGCTCCCTATGGGCCACGAAACCCTGCATTGGGTGATGGAGACGCATGCGAAGTTTGCCACTGGGACCTTCGGTGGAGCTCCCTATGGGCCACGAAACGTCATGCTGGGTGGGGGAGACGCATGCGAACTTTGCCACAGGGGCCTTCGGTGGAGCTCCCTACGGGCCACGAAACGCTATACTTGGTGGGGGAGACGCATCTGAACTATGTCACTGAGGCCATCGGTGGCGTTCCGTATGGGCTACGAAGATCTGTGTGTACCGGGCGGGCGAGACGCATGTGGACCCTGCCTCTGGGACGCATGTGGGCTCTGCCGCCAGGGCCATCACGAAACGCTGTTCTGGGGGAGACGCATGGGAGCACAGCCACCGGGGCCTTCGGTGGCGCTCCTGATGAGCAGCGAAGCGCTGTGCCAGGCCGGGAGACGCATGTGGACTTTGCCACTGAGAACCTTCGGTGGCGCTCCCTATGTGCCGCGAAACGCTGTACTGCGTGGGGGAGGCGCATGTGTATTTTGCATGACTTTGCCACTGGAGTCTTCGGTGGAACCTCCCATAAGCCACGAACGCTGTAGCGTGTGGGGGGGGGACACATGTGGACGTTGCCACTGGGGCATTCGGTGGAGTTCATAAGGGCCAGGTGCGCAAAAACGGTTGATAGATCCATCCACAAGCGATTCAATGCTCCTCCTCTTTATCCTCCATCTCCTCCTCCTCCTCGTCCTCCTCCCCAGTCCTCCTCCTCACTTCTTCTTCTCCTCCTCCTCCTCGTCGTCCTCCTCCTCCTTCTCATCCTCCTCATCCTCCTCATCCTCCTCCTCAATCCTCCTTTTCCTCCTCCTCCTCCTCCACTACCACCACCACCACCTCGTCAGTCCTCCTTTTCCTCCTCCTCCTCCTCCTCCTCCTTCTCCTCCTTCTTATCCTCCTCCAGTCGGGGAGCAACAATGGCATACATAAACATATGTTTGTTCCTGGTTCTCTCCTCCTGCTCCTCCTCCTCCTTTTCCTTTTCCTCCTCGTCGGCGTCTTCTTCTTCCTCCTCCTCTACTGCAGTCCTGAATCTTGAACCCTCAAACATCTTTTTCCTCATCCTGCCCCTGTGCATCGCCCTGCCAGGCCAACGCGAAGCCCACCGCTGCCCTGGGTGCGGGCGCGCGCGCGATGGGGGGGGGGCCCGAAGGGGCAGCCTCCTCGTACGTGTTGGGGATGAACAGCGTGAAGCAGAAGAGCTGCCCGCGCGGGGGGGGGGGGGCGCCACCAAGAGGAAGAATGGGAGGAGAAGGGAACGACGACGACGACGAGGAAGGAAAACGGACCGACGACGACGACGAGGGAGGAAGACGGAACAACCACGACGACGACAACGACGACGGCGGCCTCTGAGAGGGGGGGAGAGGGGAACGACTGCGAGGACGAAGAAAAACAGCAGAAGATATCTGGGATATGGCTGTCAGATGAGTTGTGGCCAACATGATAACTGGGAGTTGTGACCAAGATATCTGAGAGTTGTGGCCAAAATGTGTTATATCTGGAAAACATATGGGAGCTGTGGCCAAAATGACGGCGGCGCAGCAAGCTTCGCCGACCCCCGGACCTATCCCGAACGACCCAGTTTGACCGAAACCAGTGGCCCGAATAGAAGTGTCACTGTACTCGGTTCGGAAGCCCTGGCAGCCCTTCGCTGTAAGGTTGCAGGTTCGCCCAGCAACCTTTTTCCATTGCAAGGTCTCAGGTACGCCCTGTTTCGTCGCCCCTGCATGCCAGTCGAGTACAAGGCTTGTTTTTATGCGCCTTGTTTCGTCTTAACTACATGCCATTCGAACGAGAGAAAAAGAGAGGGAGACAGAGAGAGAGAGAACAAACACATACATAGACAGAAAGAAAGAGAGAGAGAGAGAGTGAGAGAGCGAGAGAAAGAGAGAAAGAGAGAGGGAGAGAACAACAAAGAAAGTGAGAGAGAGAGAGAGCGGAGGGGGGGAGAGAGAGAGAGAGAGAGAGATAGAGAG
>CAUYUJ010018492.1:72996-77996 GCA_963575745.1 Prorocentrum cordatum
CCTGGTTCGCCGACTGTGAAACATGGCTTTACCATGTGCCTGAGCGTCCAATGCCAAATCCGAATGATCACTCATGCAGGGTGATCCGCTTTGTGGGCCATACGATTAGAGGCGACGCGACAAACACAATGAAGTTCAAGCGAAAATTGCACACATGCGAAGTGAGGAGTCAGTAGTTTCAGATCGATGCGACGAACGAGACGACATGGAAAGAGTTGGGTGAATCACGATCGGGGATCATTGGTCTGGGTGATATTTTGAAGGTCCGCGGGAGTTCCGCCGAACACACGTACGCCACGTACGCAAAGCAGGTGGCCAGTATGGGGTGTCCACTATGGCGGCGCGATGACAAGATGATTGCGGCATCGCAAACACTATCTGACATTGGCATCATAACATCGGTCTCTTTTTTCATTGGAACGGATAGCGGTGGAGATGAGGATAAATTCAAGGCATGTGCGATGGCAACTGCAGAATGCGATGGCTCCGTGAATGTGTTCAGCGCTGCTTGCCTGGTGCACCAATTCCACTTGATGGTGCAGCGGTCTCTCAAATGGCCGGATAAGTGCTGCACAGTTTTGAGGCGACAGTCGAATGCAGATAGAAAATACTTCAGCACAGTGGTCAAAATGTTACATTGTTGGAGGGATTACAGCAAACAGATACAAGACAGGCGGGTTTCACTATATGGGGCATTGGATGCCTCAAAATATTCTCGGGGGAGGCCGCCGCAAGCTTTGTCTGGGAGATGGGGATCGGTTCACAAAGCAGAGGCCTACATCCTGAAAGCGCCCGTTGTGCAACTACGGCAAGCAATGATTGGAAATGGGAATGATGGGCCTTTGAAGTCTCCTGCCAGACCAGCGGCCGCAGCCGCGGCCAACGTCGGTGCTGCTGGTATTCAAAATGCTCAGGCTGAGGCCGCGCCCAAGCCGATCGCCGATGTTGACGGGACTCAGGAGTTGGCAATCGAATCTTCACAAGTGCACTCGGCTCAACAAAGTAAATGGAGAGAGGATACGGCCTTAGCCGTCACCGACGAGTGTTTCATCCCTATCATCACGAGGATATGCCATGGGGCAAGGGAGCCGCTCAACCACTTCTACCACTGGCTCTTGCAGCCGCTGGGGGTCATCAAAATCGACGGCGACCTTCGAAGGCCAGGGAAGGTCGCTCTTCTGACACGGGGGAAGTGCAAGGGCCGAGTGATTCAGATCAAACCTGGAAACGGGTCTAAGGGGGGGGAAACATCATAAAGATGATAACGGAACATGTTCTTACCAGGGCGGTCCCAGTCGGACCAATCGAACGGACGTTCGGGCTTTCGCCGCCAGTTCGTCCTTGTTTTTGTTCGACCCCCCAGTGTTTGATGCGAACCAATCGGTCTTGCCGATGGGCCGACGAGGATATTTTGGCTGAGCTCGAGACGCTTGCGGCTTCACAGGCGTGGTTGGACATATTGCTAGAAGTCCCTGAATATATCAGGCCCGATGTCACGGAGGCGATGTTTACTTTCACGTTGGGACACCATGCAGATGTTGACAGAAGATTTTCGTGGATGCTGGTCCAAAAGTTCCCTGCAAGACTTCTTATCATAGCAAAACGTGGCAGGGACATCGAATGCGAGGATATACTTGAAGTCGCAAACGACCTGCTAAACACAGATGATTGCAAACTAGAAATATGCGCACGTAAAGTGAAGAAACTGTTTGCCGTGGAGTTGGGACAAGCCGTTTCCTCTAGGGGCAGATGCCCTGGCCTGCTCTGGCTTCAGATTGCCATATGGTGCGAAGCTTACCCAGGCGATACTGGATACATCGAGGGGGTCAACAACATGATATATCCGCCTGGAACTTCGCTCCAGGCATGAAGCCTCCATTGGGTTCCAGTCGCGTCGTTGGGCGCTGCTTTATTTTAAAAGACGGCGTGCAATCGCATTCGGCAGCGCAGGTGCGGCCGCACGTGCAAGCATCGGTCGACACAGCTACATCGAGTTTTTCGTTGATGCACCGTGTGCTTGAGGATCTGCAGCGGTGGGCGACTCCACCGACGGTTGACGGTGCCATTCGATCGCCCATTCCACTTGCGCCACTACCATGTACTCTTGCCGCGCTGGCCTGGGGCAGGCACTATAACGCCAAGTGGATCGCGTTCGTCAGAGGGGAACAGGGCTTCAACTTGCGTGCGCTCCTTGTGCTGCCTGGTGGAGACGGCCCTCGGTATTTCCTCACGCCTCATATTCATGGCTGGAGTGGCCATCTTCTCGAGGCGCAGGTGGATGGTTCGGATCGGCGAATCGCTGGCACGTCGTTGTCGTCGCCTGCCCCCCGAGAGGAGGAAGTGGGACCGAGGGTGCGATGAGGACGAAGGGGGAGGACGACGGAGGAGGATTGAGGGGAGGTGCGGGGAGGATGAGGTGGATGAGGAGGTGGAGGAGGAGGGGGAGGAGGGGGGGGAGGAGTGAGTGAGTATATGACGTTGCCAGCGGCTTGCCCGACCCGCCCATCCAACAGGTGGACCGACTCGAGGCAGGCAGCATTGTGACGCCGAAGCGCCCCTTGGGATATTTTCAGTCTGAACTGTTGTTCGCGTCGCTTTACGATTTCCGTGACCAGGCGCTGCCTTACCTTGTCATGGACTATGGCGCCAGATCAGAAGCTGATCGAGGAATCCATGCTGGGGGAACTCGCACGTTGGAACCCGCCGAAGAAGAAAGGCTGCCTTGGCCATTGCCGACGGCGACCCATCAGACCACGATGACACTGACCACGATGGCGAGAAGCTCGCGGAGGTTGAACAACTTGAGCTTGCGAGCGGAGAGGCTGACGATGGTGCGGAGGACCGTCTCGACCAGGAGACAGGCACGTGCGAAGCCGAGGAATCAAATGCCGAGGAGAGCGACCTGCTCGCCGACCCCGAGGTCAGCGAGAAGGTTGATGGGGTCATAGCCCCCATGGGTGGCGACGGCCCTGACGCGATTGATGACCCTCATGGCGTTGTGAAGGATGCTTTGGGGGAGGTTATCACAAAATATGGCCGCCCCGCGACTTGGAACGCAGATGCTCCAGCGCCAGCGTTGGGGGCGCACGGCCTGGAGGCGGCATTCAGATCCTGGCAGGGAGGCTTCTGCGTGTCATTCCAAGCGGCGCTGGAAATGCAGAGCCAGCGGGCAACTCCTCTAGTTTATAGGCCTGATAAGCAGGATAAAAGCGCCAGTCTCGTAGTTTACGATAAGGATAGGGCCTGCGTCGTGAGCATTATCCATTGGATCAAGAGCAAATGCAATCGCGGAGGCTTGGTCGGACGTGGGGTCCTTCTTGAGGATGGCAAGCTGGTGTTCAGCGTTGCAGCGGCCTTCCCTCAGATCGAGTTCCAGTCGAAACGGTGCCCGAAGGGAGTGCCATGTGAAAAGCTCCTGGTTGACATAGGTGCCCGAATGCAGCAAGTTCGCAAACCAGATCGGCCCGTTGTTCCCAGGGTTTCGCTCCGTTTGAAAAGAAAGGAGGAAATCGCCATCAATCGCAAGGCTCTTTTGGCCAGCGACTTGGAGACCGCAGCCAGCAGCAATAAACATTGTAAGCCTCCTGTGCCTGCCTGCGTGGGCGTTTGTTTTATCTGCAAGCCGGCTGCGCAAACGGCCGATGATGCATTGCTCACCTGCGGCGCGTGCACTCAAATTGCGCATTCTCGCCGCGCTGAGTCCGCGCGCGCTCGGGCGGCCACGTCGGGCGCTCTCGCGCAGGAGAGCGCGGAGCGGCCGCGGGCGGCGTTGCCTAAATTGTTTCAGGATACGATGTGCTCTATATGTGCAGCTGTAGCCTGCGTGCATACCGAGTGAACTGAACCCATCCCCTGGGGGCATTTGGGCCCCGACCTTTTTTTTTCCTGGGCGCGAGGAGAAAGGCGACGGTAGAGCCGTGTGGTAGGGCAAGGAGCCCCCAATCCATCACTCCAGAAACTCAAGGCGGGCGTGGTCTCGCAAGCCCGGCTGGGCCAGCACACTTTGCTCGCCACTTCAAGAAAGAAACACTCTCTCTCTCTCTCTCTTTCTCTCTTTCGCTCTCTGTCTCTGTCTCTGTCTGTCTCTGGCTCTCTCTGTTTCGCTCTCTGTTTCTGTCTCTGTCTCTGGCTCTCTCTCTGTCTCTCTCTATCCCTCTCTCTCTGTCCCTCTCTCTCTACCCCCCTCTCTCTCTCTCGTTGTTTGTGTTCTCTCTCTCTCTCTGTATCTCGTCTCTCTCTCTCTCTCTCTCTCTCTCTCTCTCTCTCTCTCTCTTTCTCCGCTGCCGTCTGGAGGCTGTCCTGGGCGATTTGGACCGATAGTGGCGGCAGTGGCGGCGGCGGCGGCAAGGCTTGCGGCGGCAGGGCAGCCAGCGGCACTTGGGGCAGCAGTGATTTTGGTGGCGGCGGCTTATGGGGGGCGCTGGGGCTGCGGCTGCAACTGCAGTAGCGGCGGCGATGGTAAAGGGGGTGGACATGGCATTGGGGGGCGAAGGGCGCTGGCCGCGGCGGCGGTAGTGGCTGTGGCGCGCCACGGGGCAGGCGTGGTGGCGTGTGTGGTGACAGTGGCGGTGGCGGGCGCGGTCGCGCGGGCGGGGCTGCAGTGGGGGTTCGGCTGCCGGCGCAGCAGCGGCGACGGCGGCGGCGGAGGTGGGGTTGGCTGGCAATGCCAGAGGCAGCGGCAGGGGGGGCGGCGGCGGAAGCAGCTGTCGCAGTATTGGCAGTGGCGGCGGCAGCGGCCGTGCTTGTGGGGGCCTCAAGGCTTTGGGGGCACGCCAGAGGGTCGCAAATGGGGATTTCTTGGCTCTGGAAAGGGCGTTTCCTACACGGCGCTCATGTGCCTAAATTCCACATTTCATCGGTGTGCAAGGCCCCCAGCAAGCCTAAACCGCTTTACTTGCACAGAATTCTTACTACAGTGGTTTCCGTTTCACATGTTGGAGGTGTCTAGAGGCTCTTCTGGCTCCATTCTGGGGATCCTCAGTTCGACGGAAGCCCTTCCG
>CAUYUJ010018492.1:87996-105354 GCA_963575745.1 Prorocentrum cordatum
GCAAGAAGGGTGCCAGGAGGCAAAGAAAACTGGGGGTTGGGGGAGGCCTCTTTTTAGCACGCACGTCGGGTGAAGTGGCGCAGCTCGCGGGTGAGAATGCCCCGCAGGGACCCACCAGGTAGCGCAGCTGCTATTGACGTCGTCGACGTATGCTGAATCCTTGTTTCGGCGGACACGTTGGATGAGCTAGCATAACTCGTGGGCGAAAATGTCCCTCGGGGGCCCACTGCGTAGCAAAGCTGTCGCTGACTTCGTTGCCGTGTACTGAGACCCGTGGGGGTCCCCTTTCTGCTGCCGTCGGAGAGGCGAGTCTAGGGATGGCGCGACCAGCTGTGCTGCTGCCGATCCTGTGGTGAGTGCGTACACTTGGGTCAAAGAATAGTGCCGAGGCTGGGCGCGGGAATGTAGCAGCTGGCACGACGTCTCCTGTCTGTCGCAGAACAGGAGTGGACACAACTGCGCATGGTAGGTGAGGGGGCAGGCGCGTTGACGGCCCGCTGCAAGGCAGGCCCCATCGAGAGGCGTGAGCCTCTTGATTGTGGGCAACCTGGGGGGAGTCTCCTGATTTGCCGCGCCTTGGTCGGGCCGCTGGTCCTTGAAATTGTGCTTGTTTTCGCCCTCGAATGGTGGCCATGGCGCTGAACCCTGTCTGGCGTGGCCCCTTCGACGGTGCCGTGTGCTGTCGTTATCGGCGCGGCTGCTGTCGTTCCGGTCGGTTGTTGGTCTGGGTTGACTCGCGGCAGGGTTTGGCTGCTGGCTGTTGCTTGGGAGCGTAGCTGCGCCCTGGACGTTCTCCCCGTCGGGCTCTCTGTCGGCCTGGCTTGACTGCCAGAGTAGTCCATGCCCCATTGTGCCGCTGGCGGTGGGTCCGTGATCTGATGCTGGTCTTGGCTGCTGCGTTTGGCGGTGCTTGTTGGAGCCGACGCTGTTGCTGACGCGCTACGAGTTCTGCTCAAGTGCCCACCTGACGAAACTTTGGAGCTCTTGCTCTGGTGCAGTTCCGAGCTCCGCGTCGGTTGCACCTACTAGGGTGGGCCAGACAGCTGCTGCGCCGCGGGTGGGTCAGCTTGACGGTCGGTCGTTGAATCGGAAATGGGCTGGGCAGGAATGTGTTGCAGGGATATATTGCGCATGTGGATGGGCTGCCTTTGGTTGCTCCCTGTTCACGTTGTTTACTGTGTCGTTGGGTTGTTGGTCTTGTGCACTGATCAACTCCGATATCCTCTGCGTTCCTGCTGTCGCGGTTATGCTCTGGAACTGCACGGCAGGAAATGGCATTGGCATGGGAGCCGGGTTGTGTAACGCATGGCCAGCTTGGTGGGCATGAGCATGCTCCCCCGCTGTATAGTCATGGCGCGTGGTGTTGGTAGGTCGTCTGAATCGTTGTCGATATTGTAAGTTACTGCTCGCTGGCGTCGCGCTTCTCGTTGTCCGTCACACGGGAAACCGTTGTTCCACGCCGCCTCTACATAGTGCACGACCTGGTCGTACTCGAGACGCATGTCAGGGTCTGCCTCGAAGCCAAATCGTACCGGTTGTTCGCGTTGTCAGGTCCACGAAATAGTATGAGATGATCTTGCGGGTCTTGATCTGGAGGTCTATGGATTCGCGGTCATGCGGGATCATGCTGATGCTGTGGGCCAAAAGCTCGATCAGGTCCTTGTGTCGCTATCTTTGGTCGATCCCAGATCTCACGTCTGGTGGCGGGCGGCCTGTCCAGGGGAGGCCATCTCGAACGCTGTGCCCGGGTCGTGCATGATGTTGGCCCTGACTTCGACTACTGGTTGCGCGGTCGGCACTGTCGTCAGAATGCCGAGGGCGGCGTTAGCCGCTTCCGCTCCGATGCTTCTGTGGAGTCATTGGCGGCGGCTTTGATGACACCTCTTGGTGCGGCATCTAGCGCTCGGTCGGTCTGTCCATCGTGCGCCCTCCTCCTTGGTCAGCGTTGTGCAGCTAGTAGGAGCAAAGCTGGGATGAGGCAGACGGTGCCTTGTATCGTGGCTCTCTTGTGGAGGCTGGTGCGTCGCTGCTGTCGTTGGGCGTCGGTGGCGTTGCTATCGGCTCGGGCGTGCGTGGGTTCAGCCGAATAGGTGGCTGTCGCGTATCTGCTGATTGGTATCCCCTGCTGGTAAGGCACAAATGGCTGTGGCGGCGGATGGTTCGTCGTCTTGAGAGTGGTCGTCTGGTCGGTGCGTTGGCCCGGGCTGTGGTTGTGCGGCCTATCGTCTCACGTGCCAGTATATCGACGTAGTAGGAGCGCACTTGTGGCGATGGTGACCTCGGTGTCTGCGGAGTCGGGGGTGCTAGCGGAGGTGGAAACGCGCGCGGTCGCGCGCGACGATGGGGCGGGGGGGGGCATGATCTAATTAGTTCCCTTTGCCGCCGTAGAAACAAAACAAATATCGGAAGATCGAGCTCGCTTCCATCCGGTGCATAGTAGTGCGATGCATGGGTCATCCCGCGTTGTTTCCTTGGTGTCCAAGTTGAAACGGTGCACCCGGGCGTTCCATGTGGTCTACTTGCTTGGTGCTTGCGGGCAATCCATGGGCGCGGTTGAGGAAGTCGGTGGCTTGGTGAAGTAGGTAGCCCGTTGGGGAGTCTGGCCCTTTGAAGGGCTTGTGCCTGTGCGCGATCGCCCCGCGTCGCGTAGTCTGGCGGGTAGAATGGCGGCGGTAACGCGTCTTCGGTGGCGGGTCCGCTCGATTGGGCGCCGCGCGCGCGTGACCGACCATCGCGACTCAGCGCGTCGACTTCGGCTGAAAAGTGCTGCGATGCTGCGGTCTCTGTCGGTCTTGTCTGGCAAGCTGCGCGTCGTGTGCGCGCGGTAAAATTTAGCCAGTCCGTCTGCGCGCGGGGAAACCTGTCAACTCGAGATCCGCTTGGCATTCGCCCTCGGAGTTGTCGCAGTAGGACCCCCCCCGCGCCGGTCGCCTCTTGGCTTCTGCTCGCACATCGGAAGTTGCGTGGGCCAAGGGGTCGCTGGCGCCCGCGATCGCGATCCTGACTATGCCGCGCGCCAAGATGGATGCCGGCGGACTCAACGGCGGCGGGTCTGGCCGCGGCGGGCGCGCGACAGCAATGGCCTCGAGTGCGGAGGGCGCGTTGCTCGCACCTCTGGTTTACCGTGTTGAAGTGGTTGATGGGGGCACAGTGCCCGGCCGTGTAATTCATGAGGGGCCGCGACTCCTCGTCTGTAGCTGCTATCAGCGGCACTAGGTATCCGTTGGGGCCCCCCGCTGTGGAGTCCTGCTCGCGTCTGTGGTGTCAAGTGGAAGCTGTTTCTCTCGAGAACCACGTCGTCGCCTCGCGGGCGCAAAGCCTCTGCCCCCCACGCTTGCCAGCCAAGGTGGCGGCCAAGCATGAGGGGGGGTGGGGGCGTGGCTTCGATTGGGCCCTGCACGTTGCTATTATGTGGGTGCATGCGGTTGCGGGCCTTCGAGTGGATCGCCTTTCTTCCAGCATCTCGTTGGTCTGCTCTCGTTTCTGTTATCTGCGCCTGCGTGGTCATGACAGCGCGGTTCTAATCAACGTTGGACACATGTGCGCCCCGTGGACCGGATCTTGGAGGCACGGGGTATACCAGGTTCTTCTCGGCAGTATCCTTGGCTCTCCCCCGTGGCAAGGCTGCGATCGCTGCTCGTCGGGCCGCGTCGTTGGTCGAGGCGCCCTCCCTGGGCCTGGCCCGCGCTTCTGCCCTGCGATGACGCGCGCGGGTCGGCATTGCGATGTCGCGGCGGCCCACGGCGTCCACGCATTCGTCTGTGAAATCTGTCGAAGAAACTCCTGCTCGCGAAGTCGGCCCTCTCGTCGGTGTCTCTCATCCATCCGTGGTCGGCGAGCGCCAGGTATGCCGGCGCGCAGTGGCGAGGGTAGAGCGTCTCCACCCATCCTCCCGGCGTCTTGGTTGGAATGAATGCCTGTCCAGATTCCAGGGCCGCGCAGGCCTACTCCTTGGATAGCGCGCCAGATCGCAATCCTTCTCGAGCTCGATGTGGCGCTCGCGAAGCCGGCGCTGCGACGTGCAGGTCGACTCGTCTGTTGTCGTGGGGTGGAAAATCGAAGAGCCCCATGCCGGGTCGGATGTTCTGGCCGCGTGGCAATCTCGGCTAGTCGTCTTGATTGAACTCTGCTGTTGCGCTCGGTGAAATGTCATGCCTGCCATGTTGTTGTACCTGCTGTGCTCGATCTGCGTTTTTCCTGGCCGGGTCTCTGCGGCCCTCCGCGATCCTGACCTGGGGGGCCCTGGCGAATGATATTCTAGGTCGTAGAACGAAGATCTTGCAATCGATCACCGCGATGGATGCGTCGACTCCAGTGCCTGGCTGCCGGCCCCAATTGCGGTCGACCGCTAGCCCCGTTGCAGACTGGCCCATGACGAATTTTGTTGATCAAGGCTTGGATGCGCGATGTAGCAGCCGAATTATAAATCTGCGCACTGCAGAAGGGTAGAATGGAGGGAGGGGCATGGTGTTGTGGGAAAGGTAATGTGCCCCATGGGGTCTTCTTGTACTGCGTAGTCGCTCCAGTCTGTCACTGGTCGATTGAGGGGGGCAGACCCCCCTCAGGTCAGGCGCGCGAAAACCCCTGGTAGACGCAGCTCAAGGCTAAGTTGAGGTAGCGCATATCAAGAGCCAAACGCCGAGTTACGCGGGCCGCACGGTGGGCTGATTAGCCCCTGTCAGTCGCGATGTGGCAGACGGAGGTTGTAGAGCTGAGTGTGCTAGGTTGACATAGTGCGCTGCTCGGTCTGTCCGAGGTGGCGGTCGTCCATGCAATCCGTGCTGCGTCTAAAGTCGAAGTAAAGGTCCTGCGGCGCGTTGAACGGCGAGTGCGCCTCCTCGATGCACCGCTCTCATGAGGTTGGTGCCGCCGCCCATCTCCGCCCCATTGGCGCAGACAATGATGCTGCCAATGCTGACAACAATCGGTCGGGTAGATCTTGGCTGCTGAAGTTCGCCATGTGCCGACCTCGCTGCGCCCGAGAAGCGGTGGGTGGGCCCCTAGTCCATGGTTGCACCTGCATCTGTCGGGCTTTGCGAAGATGCGCGCGCGGAGGCATGGGACACCAATCCCAAGTAGGCGTGTCGGTTCGCGGGCCAGTTTTGCCCATCATGCACTGGTCGGAGGATACTAGTCGCATGTTGGGTCGACGCAACAGGTGTTGCACGTCAGGTAGTAGCCAACTGCTTGGTACCTGTCTGCTGTCATGGACCGTTTCGGGATGTTCCATGATGGCCGGTGTCCCCATGGCGCATGCTATGTACAACATGAATATTGTGGTGCGTAGGAATTGGTTGCCGATGTCGATCTGGTCGTTTCTTTTTTACCCGTCAGGCAATTTAGGCCCCGCGTCTGATCCCTGTTCCGCAATGGTCGAAGTCGGTGTTGGCCGTCGGGTAGGTCTCTCTTGCTCTTGCAGCACTCCATGTCCCGCGCGGTGGCCCGGCCATATGGCCGCGACTCTTCCTTCACGCATCTGGCTGATCCAGGAGTCGATTGTGGCCCAGCTCGTCAAGTCCCCAACGGTGGCATGGTTGGCGATCTCGATGGACAGCGCGTGCACCTGCGTGTTTTGTGGCGGTTGGAGATGTTCCATCCACTCTTGCAGGTTATCATTCTCGTGTGTGCCCACTGTGGAAAGGCAGAACGGAGCGCGCCAATTCTCCCACGGGTCGCGGCATGGTTGGGTTAGCCGTTTGTCGGTCAGCTGCTGGTAGCTCCACAAGCTGTTTTTTGTCGTGAATTGCATTCTTGTCCTTAATGAAATGTCCGTCTTGTAGCTGGGGATGTGGGCGTAGTCAGGTGGTCGGCCTGCTTTGATGTTGGCTCGCTGAAAAGCTCGTATGTCTTCACGGTTGTGCTTAGTCCACTCGTCGTTGTACGGTTGGACTGCTGTCCTCTTCCTCCTCCTCCTCCTCCTCCTCCTCCTCCGCCTCCTCCGCCTCCTCCTCCTCCTCCTCCTCCTCCTCTTCCTCCTCCTCCTCCTCCTGACTCCTCCTCCTCCTCCTCCTCCTCCTCCTCCTCCCAAGGCCCCTGGGGGCTGCAAAACCTGCGCGACCATCCACGCTCAGAGCTCCGCGCGGACTGCCTGGATCGGCGCTGAACCTCCATCCCTGGCGCGCGGAACGCGCCACGGGCGGCGCCGGAGGAGACGCCAGGGGGGCCCACCGCCGTTCCGAGAGATCCGCGCGGAGTTCCGAAAGTTCATGATTATGCATGGACCGACCGACCACAAAGATGTTTGAAACGAAATGGCGTTTACAACGATAATTGCCTGGGATGGGGGCAGGAGAGCATGCTGAGGGGAGGAGGGGAGGATGAGAGCATGCTCATGACCACCGCCCCTCACTTCCCCATGTGCCTTCCCTGAGTCATGTGGTGAATTCTCTGCCATCCCATTCCCAACGATAATATCCATCAGAACCTGCCCTTCCTTCCCATAACTAATGCTGCTAATGTGGAAAAACGAGACCCAACGTTGCAAACGAGCGCTTCGAACGAAGCTGGTGCCATACGAAAGCGAGCAGCGAAACGGGGCGTTCAAAACAACGGCGAACAACGAAACCAAACACCAACGAAAAACAAAACGGACAGCAAAACAAGGGCCCAGACCAAGCTGATCAGCGCTGTGGTCGGCCCTGTGCGCATGCAGTGTTTTCTTTTCCCCGAGACACGTGCACGAGCGCGGACCTCACCTTCCATGGCGCGCGGACCGATGTTCCCTACCGATGCCGCTGAGAAAGAGGAGGAGGAGGAGGAGGAGGAGGAGGAGGAGGGGCAGGAGGAGGAGGAGGAGGAAGGGCCCCTGGGACACACAAAAAAACAAAACAACAGGATTCCCCATATGTTCCTATATTTTCTGGGTTTTTGTCTTCCCCCCACTTCCCATATTTTCTTGGGAGTCGACGATGAATTGTGTCTGTGTGTTTTTCCCCTCCTGGGAGGAGGAGGAGGAGGAGGAGGAGGAGGAGGAGGAGGAGGAGGAGCCCCTCCTGGGGTGCGTCCTGACCAGAATGCCGAGGCGGGCCCAGCCGTGGAGGCGAGGGCCCCCCGGGATGCCCCAGAAGACGCAGACGAGAGGAGGGTTAGGTCGGGCATGTCCTCCTACAGGCGGATTTTGAAGGATCGGGGGGAACGAAAGGGGGGGATACCAAAGGGTAGGATAGAGAATCAGCTCACGTAGCTGGTTTCCCGTCGCCTGCCGGCGCCGGGAGGCGCACATGTATCGAGGAATGGGCCCGGCGGCGGGGCCGAAACCAGCTGCATGCAGCAGATTTCGCAACCCCCCCTTGCCTTATTCTCCCCTTTCATCCGGCCCGAGACGAGAGAAGGGTGAGGTCGGGCATGTCTTCCTACAGGCGGATTTTGGAGGACAAGCAGAAAATTGACAAAGCGTGCGGAAAACACACATAGACAAAATAGGCGAAACATCGGCCCCAGAGTATTTGTTGACTACCTTTGGATCTTCCTCCTGTGGCCGGGCCTGCCCAACTGAAGACAGGGGTCGCAGTAGCTGACGGGTTCGGGAGACCCCGAACCCGAAAAACCTGCCATCCCTTGGAAGCGCATCTTTCGAGCAGGGACCGACCGTCCCGGCATTCCTATAGGCCTACGACACGACAACATGTTCTTAGAACCCAAAAATGTTCCAAAAACAAACACAATGCTATGAGAACATAAGCCCGATGCGTTTAAATAAGACAGTCCCAGCCAGAAATGCTCTGAGCTAGAGCATTGGCTGGTGGGCCGATAGGCACGCCGGGACGCATCGCCACTGCCTGCTTGGAGGCGCCTCTGCTGCTGATTCCGCCGGCCCCGCGGCCCTCTCCGCCGGCCTCCGCCGGCGGAGGCCCGCCGCTGCTCCTCCTGCCGGCCCCCGGCCCCCCGCTGAGAGACGGGGGCGTGCCAGCTCCTGCGACCCTCCAGCGCGAGGCCGCTCCTGGAAACGCCCCGTGCATCCTCTTCCCTCCCTCCTCGACTCCTCCTCGACTCCTCCTCCTGACTCCTCCTCCTCCTCCTCCTCCTCCTCCTCCTCCTCCTCCTCCTCATCATCATCATCATCATGACTCCTCCTCCTCCTGACTCCTCCTCGACTCCTCCTTCATCCTCCTCCTCCTCCCCCCTCCTCCTTCCTCCTCCTCGACTCCTCCTGACTCCTCCTCCTGACTCCTCCTCCTCCTCCTCCTTCCTCCTCCTCCTCCTGACTCCTCTCCTCCTACTCCTCCTCCCTCCCCCTCCTCCCTCCCCTCCTCCTCCTCCTCCTCCTCCTCCCTCCCTCCTCCTCCTCGACTCCTCCTGACTCCTCCTCCTCCTCCTTCTCCTCCTCCTCCGGGGGCATCCCAGGCGGGTCGCCAGTCGCTCGCCGAGGTGCCGCGCGGAACTCCGAGTTGTGTTTGTGTACGCACTCCTCTCGCCCTCCAAGCCTGCGCGCCGAGCTGCTCCTCCAGGCGGAGCGCCCGGCCCGTCGCGGCACTCAGCTGCATCAGCAAATCCTTCTCGCGCTGGCAGTGCTTCCGCCCGGCATCCTCCAGCTCGCGCTCCAGCGCGGAAGCCGCGCCTGACTTTGGCCAGGCTTGGGGTTGGCTCGGGGGGGGCACATCGACCTGGGCGGGCCAGCGGGCCCACTTCGGCAAGGAAGGAGCGACTGGGGGCCAGAGTTCTGTTGCTCCCATCGTACTGAAGGACCACATCACAGAAACAATTTCGCGCACCTGGAAAAGTGCCGAACAAAAGGCGGGCGAGTGTCTCCAGGGCCCGGCACGTGAAGACCTTCGAGGTTCGTTTCTTTTTTTGGTGCTCGGAAACCTTTCTGCTGGTCAAGGCTACAGCAGGCTGGAACATCATGAGGCCGGAGACGCCTCCCCACTGGGCCTACCCCACCCCTCGTGCTGCCCCGTGGCTTCCATGGTCGGACCTCCGGCGGCCGCCCGGGGGCGATTCCTGGACACCCCCGGAGCGCTTCTTCGGCGAGGCGCAGCCGCTGGAAAAGGCCACCGAAGACGGAGATCCGACGCTTCGACACAAATTGCAACATCGCACTAGAATCACTGCTGCACCTCTCGAGCCAGATCGATCCGTGAGGGCCCAGAGGCCCGAAACTCGGCGAAAACATCCCGTGTGTAAAACGTGCAACGCCCGAACCTCAACGAACATCGAATCTCGAACCACCCTCGGTCACTTTTCTGGTCTGCGGCCGTGAGAGATCCAAACGGCGGCGGGACGCGCCCGAGCACACCCAGGCACCCAGTGAACGCGGGAAGGGAGGGCCAGAGGGGGACGCGAGAAGGAGGCACACTCAGACCGTAAAGGTCGTCGCGTGCGTGCCCAGAAGCAGGTCGAATCCGTGCGTGCGGCCGCTGCAAGCAGAGCCGCAAGAAGCGCAAGCAGGAGATCCCCAAATCGAGTCGATAAATCGGATCAGCGATCGACATGAATCGGAGATCGGCAAAAATTGGCCGCCGGGTCGGGAGGAGCCGGATCCGCGGACATCGGCAGGCCAGCCCGGTGCCTCTGGGGAGAACGTCGGCGCCCCAGATCGGAAGCTCCGGCCGAATCGAGCCGGAAGCGGAGGCCATCGAAGTCGAATCGCATCGACTGGGAGGAGGAGGAGGAGGAGGAGGAGGAGGAGGAGGAGGAGGAGGAGGAGGAGGAGGGAGGAGGAGGAGGAGGAGGTGGAGGAGATGAGAGGGAGGGAGGAGGAGGAGGAGGAGGAGGAGGGAGGAGGAGGAGGAGGGAGGAGGGAGGAGGGGGACGAGGAAGAGAGGAGGAGGAGGAGGAGTCGAGGCGAGCCCTGCCGCGTGGCAGGAGCGGCTCCTGGGGCGGCCTCTGGCGCGCGGCGCGGGCCGCCTGCCGCCCGCGCGGCGGGCGGCAGCGAAGGCCCCCACGTGTGCCCCCCGCAGGCCGTGCCACAGAGGTCACTCCGGCGAGGGGTCGCTCCTGCCAGACCCCATCGGCGAGTGTGTGCATATACTGTGTGTATATGTATATATACATACATATGTATATATATACACATATACATATATATACAAGACTGCATTGGCGCTTCGCGCCATGCACTTTGGTTCAAAGCTCGGCATGCAAGATAACCAGATATAGCGATGATTAATTGATGCCGTTTGCGCCATCGTCGTTATAGTAATGTTATGTACTATCCTTATACTTCCTCTCCTCTTACTCGTAATCTTCCTTGTCTGCGAGCCACTCCTTGTCCTCATCCCCAGTTTTTATTGCAGGGGCTCCTTTTTGGAGGTAACCTTGGGCCCCTCTCAAAAGCTTTTTGGGGACCTCTGGGGGCCTCCTGGGCGCCTTTTGGGGGCCTCTGGGGGCTTCTTGCGGCCACCTTGCTACCAACCACGGTCTCCCTGAACGACCGGGTCACGATTTGGAGTGCTTCGGGAGGCGTCTTGGGGCCATCTGGGGCTGTCAGCGGGGCTCTCTTGGGGGCTCTTTCGGACTGTCTGGAAGCCCTTTGACACCGTTGTGAGAGGATTTCTGGGGCCTCTTCGGCGGACTCGGACGCACGGAATACCGAAGAACCGAATGTCCAACAATTCAATAAAAAACGAAAGGGATGTGCTGTTTTTCTGCAGTCGGAGGACACCCTGGGGGTCTTCTTTGGGTCGTCATCGGGCGTCTTGGGGCTGTCTGGGGCCGCGCTGGGCTCTCGCAGGGCCGTTTGGCAGCCCTCCTGACCGCCTTGGGCCCGCTGGCAAGGCCCAGCAGGGGCGTCCAGGAGGCCCGGAAGGCCCGGGGGACCCCTTGCAAGGCGTCCAGGGGGCCCCAAAAGCGCCATATCCCGGGGGTCCGATTTTCCCGGGGGGGGGGTCCCACCCCCCGGGATTGTAAAAATATAGACAAGGGAATATATATATTATTTAATATATAAATATATATATATATTATATATAATATACATATATATACATCTATACATATATACATATACCTATACATATACATATACATATATACATATACATATATATATACATATATATATATAATATAATATATATATATATAATATATATCTATAATATTACACCATCTATATACACATGTGTACATATATGTAGGAGCATCTGTGATTCTCGGCTTCTGGAGGAAAAAAATAGGACGGCACGTGTTTGGGTGTTTCTCGGCCTCCGGAGGCCCGTGCTGGCCCTCGGGGCCGTCGAGCGACGACTCTGGACGAAATAACCGTTTCGGGGAAAGGGTCCAGACATCGGCGAATGAAACAAACAAAGACGGCACGCTTTTGTGTTATTTTCGGCCTCTGGAGGCCCCTGATGTCAAGCGACAGATCAGAACGACAGGACCGTGGAATGGAAAGGGTCGAAGCATCTGGGGGTCGACGTTGCGAAACACAAAAAAACATGGCGTCGGGGGTCTGGGGAGGAGGGGGAGGGAGGGAGGGGGACGGGAAAAGGGGAGAGGTAGGGGGTCGGCGGGGTGGGGGAGGGGAGGGACGAGACGGGAAGAGGGAGATAGGACTGGGGGAAGCGGGAACGCCTCCACGTCGTCGACGATGGCGACATCCGCGGGGGGCAGCGAATCGCTCGAAGTCGCCGCCTCCATGGGGAGGAGGAGGTCGCCCGGGGGCGCTCCAGCCGCGCAGCCAGCCCAGCCGACCGCTGCTTCAGCGCCGCGAGGGCCGCCGCGCTGCCAGCCGCCGCGGGCCGTCGTTGCAGCCGCAGGCGCAGCGTCGGGCACCGCGGGAGCCGCCGCCAGACGCGCAGGACGGCCACCATCGGCCCGAGTCCTCGGGCACGTCCACTTCGTCCTCACCACCGCCGCGAGCACCAACATCCAGAAGAGGAAGCCCCGCAGCTGCTCCGGAGAGGGCGGCAGCAGGCGCATGGCGCGCGCGGCGCCGCCGCCGCCTCGCTCCGTGGCCGCCGCCCGCCGCCTCCAGCTCCATGGGCGCTGCGTGCCCTCCTTCGGTATCGGCTCTCGCCGCCGCGGCCGCGACGGGAGAGGCGCCCCCCGGCCCGCGGCACCGGGCCCACGGCCCCCGAGCCCACGCCTCCGCCGCCGCTGGGCGGGCGCGGCGCCAGGCGCAGCCGTGGGCGGCGACGTGGCCCGACGGCGCGCCACTGCCGCGCGCAGCATGCCCTCCGCGGCTCGCAGCAGGCGCACCCCCGACTGGGAGCGCCCCGCCGCAAGGCCCGCCGCCGCGTGCGCCGCCGGCAACGCCCCAGGGGCGGTTTCCTCGGCGTCGCGGCGTGCAGCAAGCTGCGTGACCGTACCAGGCAATGCTGCGCAGCGAGCGCGGCGCGGCCGCGGCCCAACGATGCGTGGCTTAGCCGAAATTGGTACGCACTGAGGAGGAGGAGGAGCTTAGCCGAAATTGGTACGCACTGAGGAGGAGGAGGAGGTGAGGAGGTTAGGAGGAGGATGAGGAGAGAGTGGATGAGTAGGTAGGAGGAGGAGTAGGAGGAGAGGAGGAGGATGAAAATGATGAGGAGGATGAAGGAGGAGGGAGGAGGAGGTTGAGTGAGGAGGAGGGAGGAGTAGTCGGTGAGAGAGGAGAGAAGAAGGAGGAGGAAGGTATTGAGGATTGTTCTTGAGGAGGTAAGTAGGAGAGAAGTAGTAGGAGGACTAGAAGGGAAAAGGTAGGACGAGGAGGAGTGTGAGTAGATGGATAATGTGGGAGTATGAGGAGAAAGGACAAGGTAAAAGGAGGGATGATGAAAGAGGAGGAGGATGATGTGGAGAAGGAGGAGGAGGAGGAGGAAGGAGAGAGGGGAAGAGGAGAGGAGAGGAAGAGGAGTATAGAAGGCGGTGACGAGGAGTCGTATGAAAGAGGAATGTATGAGAGGAGGAGGAGGAGGAGGAGGATTGTCACGGCTGTCGTTTAAGGCATGGGTAATGTTTTACCGCTTCGTGCCCTAACAATTGTGGCATGCCATGTTCAATTCCAATTCCAAATCAAACAGCAGGAAGCACTGACCTATCTGCAACCTAAATCATGTCACCCTGGGTGGTGCATAAGGTTTGATACGCAATGCTAACACTGCCACCTATGCCCCGCGTGCAACTGCGGAGACCCCAGGCCTGCTACGGCCTACTATGGTCTGCGAACTATCAACATGTCAAAGCATGAACCTACCTGACCACTCCTCCAAGACGCGGCTGGGGGACGGGGCCAGAAAGAAGAGGTGGAGGAATACGGGAAAGGCGAATAGGATGAGGAAGAGGAGCAATAGGAGGAGGAGACCAAATAACGCAATACCAGACAAGAGACGCCTCTTCCGTACCAAACACTTCGATCTCCCCCCTCCTCCGATTTACATGGGACATCCTCCAATGCGCGGGGGCTGCGTGTCCCATAACAGGGACTGCGCGTCCCATATGCCAGGACTGTGTGCCCCATAGTCGAGACTGCGCGTCCCATGTGTCAGGAACGTGTGTCCCATAGCAGGGACTGCGCGTCCCATTTGCCAGGACTGCGTGTCCCATAACAGGGACTGTGCGTCCCATTTGCCAGGACTGTGTGCCCCATAATCGAGACTGCGCGTCCCATGTGCCAGGAATGTGTGTCCCATAGCAGGGACTGCGCGTCCCATTTGCCAGGACTGCGTGTCCCATAACAGGGACTGCGCGTCCCATTTGCCAGGACTGCGTGTCCCATAATCCAGACTGCGCGCCCCAATTGCCAGGAATGTGTGCCCCATAGCAGGGACTGCGCGTCCCATTTGCCAGGACCTAGGCTTTTACCCAAACAGGGACGGTAGCTTCCCCTTTTCCCAGGGCTGTGTGTCCCATAATCGAGACTCGCGTCCCATGGCCAGAATTTGTGGTCCCAAAGCAGGGACTTGGCGCCCATTTCCAGGACTGTGTGTCCCATAATCCATTGACTGTGCGTCCCCATTAGCAAGACTGCGTGTTCCCATATCGATACTACTGCGCGTCCCATTAGCCAGAGATGTGAGTCCCAAAGCGGGCTGCGCGTCCCATATGCCAGACTGCGTGGTCCATAACAGGGACTGTGCCGTCCCAATTGCCAGGACAGTGTGTCCAATAATCGAGACTGCGCGTCCCATTTGCCAGGAATGTGTGTCCCATAGCAGGGACTGCGCGTCCCATTTGCCAGGGCTGCGTGTCCCATAACAGGGACTGCGCGTCCCATTTGCCAGGACTGTGTGTCCCATAATCGAGACTGCGCGTCTCATTTGCCAGGAATGTGTGTCCCATAGCAGGGACTGCGCGTCCCATTTGCCAGGGCTGCGTGTCCCATAACAGGGACTGTGCGTCCCATTTGCCAGAACTGTGTGTCCCATAATCGAGACTGCGCGTCCCATTTGCCAGGAATGTGTGTCCCATAGCAGGGACTGCGCGCCCCATGTGCCAGGACTGCGTGTCCCATAACAGGGACTGCGCGTCCCATTTGCCAGGACTGTGCGTCCCATAATCGAGACTGCTCGTCCCATTTGCCAGGAATGTGTGTCCCATAGCAGGGACTGCGCGTCCCATTTGCCAGGACTGCGTGTCCCATAACAGGGACTGTGCGTCCCATTTGCCAGGGGCAAGTGTGACCAAATAAAACGAGACTGCGCGTCCCCATTTGCCATGTAAAAACTGTCCCATAGCATGGGCTGCGCGTTCGATTTGCCATGACTAGCGTTCCCCCAAATACGGGGGACTGTTCGGCCCATTTGCCAGACAGTATGGTCCCCCATAAAGTTGTCTGCGCCGTCCCCAATGCCACAGGAAACTTCCCGTCCCATAGCCGGGGCTGCTCGTCCCATTTGCAGGACTTCGTGTCCCATAAATAAGGAACTTTGGCTTTCCCATTTGCCATGACTGTTGGTGATCCCATAATCGAGATTGCGCGTCCCAATGTGCCAGGAAATGTGGTGACAAATCCTCTCGAAGGTGACCCATCCTTTTGCCAGGACTGCGTCTCCCATAACAGGGACTGTGCGTCCCATTTAATTAATCAGGGCTGCGTGTCCCATAGCCCATAGCTGGGACTGCGTGTGCCATGCGCCTGCCCTCTGGGAGGACCGCCCCATCGGCCATAGGCCATAGGGCATAAGGGCTGGAGGGCTGGAGTGCGGGTCGCATAACATCACATCACAACCGCATCGCATTGTGCTTTGGTGTCAATTATGGCTTGCGCACGATCAACATGGCACCTACTGCGCCTACCTTACTACTCCCCTCTGTGTCAGGGGGTGGGGTCCTACTCGGGGATCCTTCTCGCTTCAACGTGGCGTACCGCTGCGGAGGAGGAGGACTGCCTAAGGCCCACCTTCCACTAAAGTAAAACACAGCCCTTCCTATAAGGTAACCGTACTCCTACTGGGGGGGCGCCCCACGATTGTGAAACCCGTTTGACTACCCTTCTCTCATTCCCCCTCAACAGGAGGGCCGCCCCACGACTGTGAAGCCTTATGATATCCAATCTCTTATCCTTTTACTTTCGTTGTCGCTTGTCACCCCAGGCCGCCCCACGACTGTGAAGCCCGCTTAACTACCCTACTCTCATCCTCCCTCAACAGGAGGGTCGCCCCACGACTGTGAAGCCTTATCTAACCTATAATACCGGGCATTCCGCGTGCCAACAAGCCCCAAACACGTTCCCGAGCAGCTTCCAGAAGCTCTCCTGGACGCGGTCGCCGGAGCCTTCAAGAACCCCTCCCCCCAGGGTGCTATGGAGCTTCCCACTTCGTGGAAGCCCCGCCGGATTGGAAAAAACACATACCCCACACCTCCTGGGACACCTCTCGCGCGGGAGGGGGTCGAACAAAATGCGTCTGGATGCAGCCGCCAGACGCTCAGGAACCTTTTTCCTGGGCTCCCTCTCGCACGGCGCGTGTCCCAGGAGGTGTGGGATATGTTTTTTTCCACACAGAGTTCCTGTCCCACTTCGACCCCCCCCCCGGAGGGCACCACTCAGGAGACGACGACGGAGGAGGAGGAGGGGGAGGAGGAGCCGGAGAAACCCGGACCAAGTCACAGAGGAGGTGCAGGAGGTGGAGGGGGAACAACGACCGAGCAACCAGGCGAAACACGCACTACTACTGTGAACTCCGTTATATGGAATGCGCCGCCGTCCTCCTTCTGGAGGGGGGCCGCCCCGCGACTGTGAAGCCCGCTTAACTACCCTACTCTCATCCTCCCTCAACAGGAGGGCCGCCCCACGACTGTGAAGCCCGCTTAACTACCCTACTCTCATCCTCCCTCAACAGGAGGGCCGCCCCACGACTGTGAAGCCTTATTATATCCCAAATCTTATCCTTTTACTTACGCTGACGCCTGCCCCCCCCCACCAACATTCAGGCTCTGCTGTGCTGGATCGTGCTTCACATAATATGGAATGCGCCACCGTCCTCCTTCTGGAGGGGGGCCTCCCCACGACTGTGAAGCCCGTTTAACTATCCTACTCTCATCCTCCCTCAACAGGAGGGCTGCCCCACGACTGTGAAGCCCTATTATCGCCCCTCTCTTGCCCGTTTACTACCCACCGCGACTGAATGGTCATTCATGGCAATCTATCCCCTCCCCTCCCCCTGAGGCTGTGAAGCTTGCCCACCCCACCCCCCTCCCACAATGCGAGCTAGGCGAGCAACGGCCCACGACTGTGAAGCCCTTTTAACAACCCTACTCTCATCCTCCCTCAACAGGAGGGCCGCCCCACGACTGTGAAGCCCTATCATCGCCACTTGGCAATTTATCCCCTCCCTCCCCCTTAGACTGTGAAGCTTACCCACCCCCTCCCACAATGAGAGCCAGGCGAGCAACGCCCCACGACTGTGAAGCCCTTTGAACAACCCCACTCTCATCTTCCCTCAACAGGAGGGCCGCCCCACGACTGTGAAGCCCTAACATTGCTTATCCCTTTACCTCTACGGTCACGTGTATCCCCGCGACTAGATAGCAATACCTACTCGGCGGAACCATTCCCCTACTATCGCTCTCCATGTGACCTCTCTGACTGTGATCGGACCCTAACCAATCTTAATCCCCTTGGAGTGACTGGGGGATGGCATTCGCCCCAACCCACAAATGGACTCGAACCGTTCTCTAACCCCCTCTGGCGTGGCTGTGTAATGATATTCGCCCCAGCCCACGCTCCGATTTCAGCCATTCTCTGCCCGGCTTTCCCCCAAATGGGGCACGAATGATGCTGCATGCTGGAGCCCTGACAGGCTCGGGAGAACTTACTATCAGCAGATGCAGAGTGGGGAAGGCACACCCTCTCACAGCCCTCTGGGAGTAGAGGTGAGGCAATGGGGCCCCTCATTGGATTCTAGGTCATGTCGCCAACATGCGTTCGGAATGGGTTATGCTGCCCCCCCGCGGACTTTGATCAAGCGTCTGGGGACGTTTCCCCCCCCCCCCCCCCCT
>CAUYUJ010018492.1:110454-117954 GCA_963575745.1 Prorocentrum cordatum
GGGGGGGGCGAGCTAGCGCTGGTGCAAAAAATACAACCACACTCGTGCTCCAGGGCCCACTCGGGGCCCTCCTGCGGCCCTCTCGGGCCCCTCCGTCTGAATCCTCTTTTCTCCCCTTCCTCCTCCGCCCTCCGTCGGTACACCCTGCGAAATGCTTAAGAAATCATGGGTTAAGAAATTCATAGTCTCAGATCTTGAATAAAAACCCAACATTTCTATTACAAACTTAGGATTTAAATTGAAACGTTAAGAATAATCGAGACTCTGGCCGAAAACTTAAGTTTTCTTAAGCATCGCCTAAGGTGTAGCCATTTGGGCTCGCGCGTCGGGCGACTGGCTTCCCCTCTCCTTTTGGTTGCCCAGAGTTTCTTTATCGCAGGGTCCTCGCCGAGTATTGTACGTGGCAGCATCATGGGCGACCCCAGCGTCGCTGGGCCCGCGGGCGGTAGCCCCGCGGCGAAGACTTCGAACTCCGACCAACTTTATGGCTCAAGGGCCAACGTGTGTCTTCGATGGCCAGAGCTGCAAACGAAAAGTGAAATTCGGGAGCAAATCGACAAGTGCTACGCCAAAAAGGTCGAACAGCGACCGTGGTTCCTGCCAAATGGATCCCCAGCAATCAAGGGCAGCCCACTCAACCCTCGGAGCCTCAAGTCCGCCCAGAAAAAATAGATGAAGAGGGCCATCTCCGAGGGGTACGACCCCGAGGGCAGAGGCACCCCGCAGGGGTATGAATCAGACGGGGACTCCAGCGAGACCCTCCTCCTCGGAGGTAAGCAATTGGACATGGCGTTATATCGTGCGTGGGAGCTTGCCCCGACCGGCCCGAACGTGCTTCGGGCCAAGGAGTTGGGGCACAAAGTCATGATGAGGCCGAGGGGGATGCCGAGGGACGCCGTGGAGGAGATCGCGAAGCAAAGCAACAGGAACAACAAGGGCGTGCAGGACACGTTGCCAGAGAGGGTGCTCGCAGCCCCTGGAATGTTGGCAAATTTTAGAGCTGATTTGGCAAATCGGCAGATCGATCCAAGTACATTGCCCTCGAAGGGCGAGTACACGTACCACAAGTTGCTCGCGATCTTCATCAGCGAGCGGCACGAAGGCGCAATATTCGCAGGCATAGTTGGTAAATCATTTTATCCCGAATTTGTCCCCGAACCAACATCGAGGGCCGCCCCCTCTCTCTTCCGTGTCTCTTTAGATGTAATTCGCTGCTGCCCTACAGGACACGTACTCGGAGTTCCAGCTGTTCAATAATGCCAAGCAGATTTACACGAACCTGACCAAGTCCAAGATACCTGGTGCAGCGCCCTCGGCGTCGGACCCACTCGAGGTGAACGCGTTCCAGGTGCACAAGTTCGCGTCGTGGGTCGAAGAGAACACGGATGCAGAGGAGATCGAGAAAACAATGGGAAGGTGCTTGAGCTCGGTGGCCGTGTGGTCCAAGGAGATGTCGAACTTGCTCGGCTATTTCGCGAGCGAGGACGAGGGCATGGTCTGGGAGTATAGTTTCTACGTCGGCCTCGAGGCCTGCTTGCCAGTGGACGACGAAGCCCCTTTGAACCAGGACTGCTACTTCAATGGCGTCCCAAAGTTTCCGCTACTCTTCACTTCCAAGATGACCGTGGACACCATGGAGAAGATGATGGGCATGCTGGGCGCTAAGGTTAAAGGAGTGGCCCCCTCGACTGATGCGAAACCGAGCGGCAACAAGGGGTCCGAGAACAATACCAAGAAAAACAAGCGGGACGATGGCGCTGCAGCTCTAACTGCATTCAAGGAGCATGCCGCGGACGCGGCCACCATTAAGAGCACTATCTGGGTCGACACCCTGAAGACGGCCATCGTCAATCCTTTCGCCTGCTTGCAGGCTGCCAACAGTGTGCAAGGATAATGTTCATGCACTGATCGAGCTGGGATCGTTGCTGCACGGATGGCTCTCCATCTATGCTGGACCGAGCGCGTGCCGAACATGGATGGCAAGAGGGTCTGGTGGGGCCCCGTCCGCAAGGAGATCGTCAACTTCGTCGTCAACCAGAGTCCTCAGTTGTTCAGTGCAGGGTATTTGGCTGGGGTGCCTGGGGTGCCGTCGTCAGGCGGCAACGACAACGACGTCGCCAAGTTCGTGGAAGAGTTTCTCAGAGGGGACGATGCCACCAACATCACCAACGGTCGGTCGGCAACGGCAGCGGCAAGCGATTTGGAGAGAGGGTCGGAGGGCACAGCCAGTGCACCCGTCGACGCGACGGATGCGGTTCACGCCCAGAGGAGGCTTCAGAAGTTCAGGATGATGTACCACGACGAGTCGCTGGTCCTGCGCTTGACGAGCTTCGCGAAGCAATGCAACCTCACGACGGACTGGGGCTACGAGGTTCTTCCCCAACTCAAGGACGCCGAGCAAACCGTAGGCCGTAGGCCGGGTGCCTCAAGGAGGAGGAGGAGGAGGAGGAGGAGGAGGAGGAGGAGGGGGAGGAGGAGGAGGGAGGACGAGGGAGGCGGAGGAGGAGGAGGAGAAGGAGGAGGAGGAGGAGGAGGAGGAGGGAGGAGGGAGGAGGAGGGAGGAGGAGGAGGAGGAGGAGGGAGGAGGGAGGGGGAGGGAGGAGGAGTAGAGTGCACCTGCGAGCGCTGCCAGGAGCTGATGGATCGGGCCATCGCCGTTCGCGACAGCGGGGGGGTTGACTCGGTCTTCGAGGTTCTGTTCGCGGATGCCCCAGCCATCGTCGAGCCAGAGTGGGAGAACTTCGCGAATCTATGCATCGAGTTCGTCTATGAGGCTGGCGTCAAGATGAAGGAGGTTATCCAAGACACGATTGACGCAATCTTCACGAACAAAGACGGGGCCATGCGACTGACACGGATGCATTACCACATTGCCTTGTTAGCGGTCAAACGCCGGATGCCAGAAACCCCCTTCATCATGAATAAGGTCATCGACGACATGACTTCTGAGGTTACCAACAGCTTCGTTGCTCTGCTGAGGCGCATCCGCACGGCCGACCTCTACAAGAAGGCGTGGCAGGCCTTCATGAAGTACGAGGCTGTGAATGCCTGCAAGGACTGCGTCTCGACGATCTCCCAAGAGCTGGACAGCGCCGCAACGGCGAATATCAAGAAGGAGACCGCGGGCACTCCAAGTACTACTGGAGTCACTACGACGCCGAGCGTGGCGGCAAAGAGGCACTTCTGCATGTTACGCCCTTCGACCCCTCCTCGTCCAATCATCCTCGTCTTCCTCGCTGTCTTGGAAGATGCGGACGATTGGAAGAAACAGATGGGGGAGGAGGTAACGTGTAGAAGTGCCGTCAGGCACATGAGCGACAATTGCATCGTCAGGATCCTTGGTACGAAAGGATCTCCAAGTCAGTTTCGCATCGTGGTGCCGATCATGGAGTTGGCGCTTACGAGGCGATGCAGTGTTGGGACTGGCCCACACTCGGACAGCGGCTACTCCAAGGTGTACGAGAAGGATGGGATCCTGTGCGTCGACGCGCCCGTGCCGCGCGGGATGCTGTTCAACTACTTCGGGTCGCTCTCCTTAGTGCCCAGCGAGGGTGCGATCAAGATTGCCGAGGTCTTCAATGCGTCCATCTACGCGGCCTGCAAGGATGGGACCACGAGCCCCTGGTTCTTGGCAGCTTGGGGGGTGAAGGCCCATAGGAGCGTGAAGGCCGCTGCCAAGAAGGCATCGGCAAAGGCGATTGCAGCGGACAGGGCAGCTGGCGCAGCCGGTGCACTTCAAAGTTTGTCGCCTGTTGCAGGAGCCGTTGCCGTGGACATCGCGCCAGGTGGGCAGCTACAGCCCGCCGCTGCTGGAGCATCTGCTGAGCAGCCGAAGGCCCAGGCTCCCCCTGCTAAGAAGCCGCGCGTGAGCAAGCCTGTGGGGCCTACTAAGGCGCCTGCTGACGAGCCCTCTATGAACGTCAAGGTCGCCAAGTTCGATATCTCCCTGTCCGATATCAAGAGGAGTGAGACGGCGCTCTTCTTCAAAGTCTTGCCCGACCCTATCCCGGTGGAAATGCCGTACCTCGAGGCCGCTGCTTGGACTTCGAACGCCGTCGGCACCGTGCAGCTCACCAGGGGCGGTGTCCCAGGCATGCTCTCGAAGGAGACCTGCAAGGATGCCCAGAAGAGCATCGACGAGAAGCGGGCCAAGGAGACGGCCGCTAACAACAAAGTGGCCAGCCATGCAGCGAGAGGCGCCCTCACGCGCACGGCGTGCCCAGCGTGCCCTGAGCATTTGAAGCTTTGAGTGTTTGCAGCTTTGCGGGTCTTGCGGTTTTCGGCGGATGCGTTCTAGGGATCGCTCGGCCGCGGCCGAACACCTGCTGGAGAAGGCAGGCCATCTCTCAGGCACGGGCGGTGGGAAGGTAGTGAAGGAAACGTGACAGGAACAGGGAAGCTACGAGAGAGAGGCTGCGCCTCCACGAGTTGAAAAGAGAACCCAACGGGGAGGCTCCAGCGATGACTGCATAGAGCAGTCGATTCGCTGAGTTGCAGGTGTGTTGCCCTCGGTAGCGTGCTCGTCTCATCATCTTCCTTCTCATGCTCTTGGCCCTCTTGTTTTCCGTTGCCCCTCCTCCCCTCTTAGCCCCAGCATGGGTGTGCTTGGGGCTGGGGCGCTGCCGAGACTCGAAGAGAGAGCGAATGGGCCATGGGCCCATGGTTCCGCTTGACATAATCATCACCATCACTATCACTATCACTATCACTATCACTATCACTATCACTATCACTATCATCATCATCATCATCATCATCATCATCATCATCATCATCATCATCACCGTCGCCATCGTCACATCACCATCACCATCACCATCACCAGCATGATCACCATCAGCATCGTCATCATCATCATCATCATCATCATCATCATCATCATCAGCCTTATCATCATCATCATCATCATCATCATCATCATCATCATCATCATCATCATCATCATCATCATCATCATCATCATCATCATCATAATCATCACCATCATCATCATCAGAGCATCGCAAATTTATTCATCACCATCACCATCGTCACATCGGCAGTGCTGTTTAGTGTGTTTACTGAATGATGGTCTGAGCCAAATATGGCCGTATTGTCAATATGTGACGTATGTAATCGCACTATGCGGTTGTGTCCAGGCTGTGGAACATGTACGTGTGGATAACACTGGTGGTATACGACTACACGAAAATAGTTGTCGCACCTAGCTAAGGAGCAGGTTCGCGTGACACATAGATCGCTGGCGACGCACCTCCCCAACCATCACCATCACCGCCACCACCACCACCACACCACCACCACCACCACCACCCCTACCATCATCATCATCATCATCATCATCATCAGCATCATCAGCATCATGGTCGTCATCATCATCAGCATCAGCATCATCGTCATCGTCATCGTCATCATCATCATCATCATCATCATCAGCATCATCATCGTCATCATCATCATCATTATCGCCACAATCAGGCCTCAACGTCGTCGTTATCATGATGGTTACCATCATGGTTATCATTATCATCATCAGCATCATATTCCTCCTCCTCCTCATCATCATTACCATCACCATCACCATCACCATCATCACCATCACCATCACCATCATCATCATCGTCGCCATCATCAACAGCAACGTCAGCATCAGCATCAACATCAACATCATCATCATCATCATCGCCGTCACCGTCACCAGCATCACCATCGGCAGCATCATCAACATCAGCGACATCATCGTCATCATCATCATCATCATCATCATCATCATCGTCATCATCATCATCAGCATCAACAGCATCATCATCATCACCATCACCGTCACCAGCATCATCATCAGCATCATCAACATCGATGACATCATCATCCTCATCATCAGAAGCATCATCATCACCACCATCATGATCATCACGACCACCATTATCATCATCACCACCACAACCACCACCACCACCATCACCATCACCGCCGCCATCACCATCATCACCATCATCATGAGCATCATCATCATCATCACCACCACCACAACCGCCATCATCACCGCTTTGACCGCCGCCACCACCACCACCGTCACCGTCACCATCACCGTCGCAATCACCATCATCATCATCATCATCATCATCATCATCATCATCACCATCACCATCGGCGTCAGCCGCGTTAACCCCCAACCTCATCATCGGAGTGGCGTCCGCCTCGGGAGAGCCGCTTCACCTCGAGCCGTCTTTCCACGATCGCTCTCCTCAAGCAATTTCGCACCTGGTCGGGCTCTGGGACAGCGGAATCCCTCAAGAGGCCGAACAGAAAGTGCGAGCCGACAACATTTAGGGATACGGGATCCTGGTGTATACATTTTTCGTTGTTTCCCTCGGAAGACGGAGGAGAAGTATACACCACACCACCCCGACGTCGTCCCCGACCCTCAAAAAGCCGTGGGAGTGAAATGTCCAGTTTCCCGCCGCTGGCAGTGTGCACGCCCCAGCCTCCGAACGTCGGGGGGCTGCTTCACCAAAAGCGGGCGTGGCGGGCGGGCCACGCGGCTGTGCGGAGAGGAGGGCGTCGCGACATTCGACAGGCAGGAGAAGCGGCACGTGCAGGCACCGCTTGTTCGTCCTCTGTAGAGGTGCTTGGCGCTCCCCCGACCCCCTCGGGATACCGCCGAGTGGCGCCCGCCTCGGGAGAACGCCTTCACCTCGAGACGTTCCTCCACGATCGCCCCGATCAGAAATATTTGCACCTGGTCGGGCCCCGGGGCAGCGGAGCCCCTCGAGAGGCCGAGCAGAACAAGCGAGCTGGCAGTGTTCGAGACCATCACGCAATCTTGCACTCTGGGTTGGGGGCGCGGGTCACGCCAACAACTTTCACATGCTCTCGTAAAACATGGAGGCGCTACTGGAGCCCACGGCAACCGACATCCGGGAACACAACCTCCAGGGATATGGTTCCGCGATCTGGTCCAGAAAACCCCCTCCTCGTCTTTGCACTCCAGGGCTTGATATGGTCCGTGCGTGCGACGGCATATTCCATTACATGATGTTCATGTATTACTACCCGGCTGAGGTCAATACGAGCGGCCATCAAGCGTGTTCTCTGCCGCCATGATTTACCGTCCGTGCGAAAGTCTGCAAAATCAGTCTGCACAGCTTTGTGGGCAGGCAGTCGAACATATTTCGGATGGTACCACAGAATCGAAGTATGCGGGTTCTCCAACGAGCATGGGACACGGAGGAGGAGACATCGTCCAAACACTGTGGCTGAGATATCTGCCAAGAGGTTACCTGTCCGAACCTTGTCTCTGTCTGCATGAGAACAAACTGTATCAAAACCAAGCTGAAAGTCTGAGCTTCTGAAGGCTCCTGGCCCTTTCCCACGGTCACGAGCTCTAGAACACGCGCCGCACGGCGTACCAAACTGCACTGCCCAGATCACTCCTGCGTGGAAGAGCTGGAATAGTAGCTCGATCTAGCGTGGCTGGTCGAGAGCATTCTGCGATCCATGAAC
>CAUYUJ010018492.1:122954-129174 GCA_963575745.1 Prorocentrum cordatum
GAAGGAGGGAAGGAGGAGGAGGAGGAGGAGGAGGAGGAGGAGGAGGAGGAGGATGGAGGAGGAGGAGGATGGAGGAGGAGGAAGGGAGGAGGGGGGGAGGATGGAGGAGGAGGAGGAGGAGGAGGGGGAGGTGTTTCTTGGCATGGGTCCCCACTGCACGTGTTCCGCGGCGTCGGATTTCGCGGCCCTGCGTGCCCCGCCGCCCCTCCGGGAGGCCGCGGGCCGCCCCGCCGCGGCGGCCCGATGTCCTCGCGGTCCCTCAGCGTGGTCGTCTCGCCCTCGAAGCAGGCCGACGCGTTGGCCTGCCGCTTCCTCCTCCTCCTCCTCCTCCTCCTCCTCCTCCCCCTCCTCCCCACCCACCACCAACACCACCATCACCATCACCATCGCCATCACCATCACCATCACCATCACCATCACCATCACCATCACCCATCATCATCATCATAATCATCATCATCATCATCATCATCATTCTCATCATCATCATCATGATCATCATCATCATCATATCACCATCACCATCATCACACATCATCACCATCACCATCATCACCATCCACCATCACCATCAACATCATCATCACCATCACATCATCATCATCATATCACCATCAACATCACCCTCACCATCACCAGAATCACCATCACCATCATCACCATCACCATCACCATCACCATCATCATCACAATAATCATCATTACCATCAAGCATCAGCATCAGAATCAGCATCAGCATCAGGCCTCATCATATCAATCCACCCTCATCATCTATCATCATCACTATCACCCATCACATCACCATCACCAGCATCATCATCACATCACCATCACATCAGCATCAGCAAACCTCAGCATCAGCATCAGACCATCATCATCATCAGCAGCATCAGATTAATCCATCATCGGCAGCACCATCATAATCATCATCATCAATCCATCATCATCATCATCATCATCCTCCATCATCGTCGTCGTCGCTCGTCGTCGTCGTGGTCTTCGTACGCTCGTTCGGTTCGTCGTCGTCGTCGTCGTACGGCAAGTCTTGTCGTCTCGTCATCAACCCTCGTCCGTTCGACAGTACCTGTTGTCCAACTGGTCCACGCCGCTTTATGTGGAAAATTGCCGCCCTTTTCCTCCGGAACCCGGGGGTCCCCCCCCGCACCTCCGAAAATCCCCCCACCCTGCTGGAACCCCTCCCCCCCCTTCCCCAAGCAAAACCCCCCCCTCCCCTAACCCCTCCCCCCCCCCCTCGAACTCGAAAACCGGGGGGGGTCACTACCGGTTCGAACCCCCCCCCCCCCTCGAAAACCGGAGGGGGGGGTCACTACCGGTTCGAACCACTGAGCTGTCCCACTGTTCCCACCACTGTCCCAACTTTCCCCACCACTGTCCCCACTGTACCTCTGTCCCATTGTCCCACCGCCGTCCTCGCCACCGCCTTCACCACTGTCCCCACCACCACTGTACCCTCCACTGTCCTACTGTTTCCACCACATTCCCACTGTCCCCACACCACTGTCCCCACCACCACCGTCCCCACCACTGTCCCACTGTCCCCACTGTTCCCACCATTGTCCTCACCATTGTCCCCACCACTACCGTCCCCACCACTGTCCCACTGTCCCCACCACTGTCCCGCTGTCCCCTCACCACTGTCCCCACCACCACCGTCCCCACCACTGTCCGCACCCCCCCTCGGAGGGGGGGGGAGGTTCGAACCGGTAGTGACCCCCCCCCGGGAGGGTCTCAAAAAAAAAAAAAAGCAACATAGAGAAGATCGGATCTTTAAAAAATAACGGATTGTAAAAAATAGGAGATTGTAAAAAAAAGCGGGGGGTCTCGGGCGACCTCCGGGTTGTAAAAACAAATAACGGATTGTAAAAACAAATAACGGATTGTAAAAAAAAATAGCGTCGTGGAAGGTGGGGGCAGCGCGGGGGATCGCCGGCGACGTCCGGATTGTAAAAAAATAACGGATTGTAAAAAAAAATAGCGGGGGTGTGAAGAAAAAATAGCGCAACGATTTCAGGGCTGCGAATATAATGAACATCGTGTTTTGGTTGTGGTAGTTGTCGTCGCACTTGTCGTCGGCCTCGTCGTCGTCGTCGTCGTCGTCGCCGTGTTGCTTGTCGGCCTTGTCGTCGTCGTCGCCGTCGTCGTCGCCGCCGTCGTCGTCGTCGTGGTGGTCGTCGTCGTGGTCGTGGTTGTCGACGTCGTCGTCCGTCGTGGTCGTGGTTGTCGACGTCGTCGTCCGTCGTCGTCGTCGTCGTCGTCGTCGTCGTTGTCGCCGTGTTGCTTGTCGGCCTTGTCGTCGTCGTCGCCGTCGTCGTCGCCGCCGTCGTCGTCGTCGTGGTGGTCGTCGTCGTGGTCGTGGTTGTCGACGTCGTCGTCCGTCGTGGTCGTGGTTGTCGACGTCGTCGTCCGTCGTCGTCGTCGTCGTCGTCGTCGTCGTCGTCGTCGTCGTCGTCGTCGTCGTCGTCGTTGTCGCCGTGTTGCTTGTCGGCCTTGTCGTCGTCGTCGCCGTCGTCGTCGCCGCCGTCGTCGTCGTCGTGGTGGTCGTCGTCGTGGTCGTGGTTGTCGACGTCGTCGTCCGCTTCGTCGTCGCCGTCGTCGTCGTTGTCGTGGTCCTGGTCGTCGTCGTCGTCGTCGTTAGGGTTTAGGGTTTAGGGTTAGGGTTAGGGTTAGGGTTAGTGTTTCGGGTTAGGGGTAGGAATAGGGTTAGGGTTAGGGTTAAGGTTAGGGTTATGGTTAGGGTTTAGGGTTAGGGTTTAGGGTTAGGGCTAGGGTCAGGGTTAGGGTTAGGGTTGGGGTTAGGGTCAGGGTCAGAGCTAGGGTTAGGGTTAGGGTTAGGGTTAGGGGTAGGGTTAGGGTTAGGGTTTAGGGCTAGGGTTTAGGGTTAGGGCTAGGGTTAGGGTTAGGGTCAGGGTCAGGGTTAGGGTTAGGGTTAGGGTTAGGGTTAGGGTTTAGGGTTTAGGGTTTAGGGTCTAACAGGGCAAGGCCACGATTACAACCTTCAACGGAACCCGCCTGCGGTCGCCATCATTCCCCCCCGCATCTCCACCCCCCCATGAAGATCATACCTTCTATCATGTCATAGCGTGGCTGTAGCATATCATAGCATGGTATAGCATTGTGGATTGTGGATGGTTCACATAGCGGGCCGTAAAGACCCCCATAAGCTGCTCGATCCAGGAGTGAGCCTGGGAGCACGCATGATCAGGATATGGTGTTTTTAAATCGATCGTCATGGTTTACATGTCTGGGCGGTAAGGAAATATTGTTTTTGTGATTAGGTCACATCGGGGACGATGGATGATCAGGATATAGTGTTTTTTTTTGCAATCGATCGTAGTGGTTTACATGGCTGGGCGGTAAGGACGCAGTGTTTTTTTTTTTTTTTTTTTTTTTTTTTTTTTTTTTTTTTTTTTTTTTTTCATAGGGAAAGTGCACATCGGAGACGATGGATGATCAGGATATAGTGTTTTCGTTGCAATAGATCGTCGTGGTTCGTGGTTTACATGGCTGGGCAGTAATAGGTGAGGGTATGCTTGGGTCGATTGCATTTTTGCAATAGATCGTCGTGGTTCGTGGTTTACATGGCTGGGCAGTAAGAGGTGAGAAGAGAACGCTTGGGTCGATTGCATGTAGTCGTACAACCCGAGAGGGGTTCCGTGCGTGCCCGTTCGCAGATGAGGGTATGCATGGGTCGATTGCATGTAGTCGTACAGCCCGAGAGGGGTTCCGCGCGTGCCCGCTCGCAGATAGCGGTATGCATGGATCGATTGCATGTAGTCGTACAGCCCGAGAGGGGTTCCGTGCGTGCCCGCTCGCAGATGGTGCATGTAGTCTGAGGGTATGCACGGGTCGATTGCATGTAGTCGTACAGCCCGAGAGGGGTTCCGCGCGTGCCCGCTCGCAGATAGTGGTATGCATGGATCGATTGCATGTAGTCGTACAGCCCGAGAGGGGTTCCGTGCGTACCCGCTCGCAGATGGTGAGGGTATGCATGGGTCGATTGCATGTAGTCGTACAGCCCAAAGGGGGTTCCGTGCGTGCCCGCTCGCAGATGGTGCATGTAGTCTGAGGGTATGCATGGGTCGATTGCATGTAGTCGTACAGCCCGAGAGGGGTTCCGCGCGTGCCCGCTCGCAGATAGGTGGTATGCATGGATCGATTGCATGTAGTCGTACAGCCCGAGAGGGGTTCCGTGCGTACCCGCTCGCAGATGGTGAGGGTATGCATGGGTCGATTGCATTAGTCGTACAGCCCAAAGGGGGTTCCGTGCGTGCCCGCTCGCAGATGGTGCATGTAGTCGTACAGCCCGAGAGGGGTTCCACGCGTGCCCGCTCGCAGATGGTGAGGGCATGCATGGGTCGATTGCATATAGTCGTACAGCCCGAGAGGGGTTCCGTGCGTGCCCGCTCGCAGATGGTGGGGGTATGCATGGGTCGATTGCATGTAGTCGTACAGCCCGAGAGGGGTTCCGCGCGTGCCCGCTCGCAGATGGTGAAGGGGTTTACATGGCGAAGCGCAGGGCGAGCCGCGAAAAGAGCCGCGAAAAATTAGGAAATTAGGGTTTAGGGCTTAATAATAATAAAATTAGAGATTTAGGGTCCACTAGCCCAAACTTGCAGCCCACTTGACCGTGTCCCACCCACCCATGACCCAAGACATATTGATCTCGATGCGGTATCAACACGCGACTCGCAAAACGACGACGAGGACGACACCGATGACGACGACGTTGATATTGTTTTCAAAACGACGACGACGCGGCCGCGCAAAGACACCTGGGACGCACCCTGGGAGGGGCGCACCCTGGGATTTGCAGATCCTCCCAGAACGCCATTCCTGGCGCTCCGAGGGCAAGGATCTGCGTGAGGGGTGCGCGGGAAGCGATACTGCACAATTGTGATATGAGAAAGTCATATGTTTTCATATGTTTTGCTGATATCGCTTCTGAAAAAAACACATTGAAAACACCGTGTGTTCCAAGGATTTCGCCATGATCGCGCGGCTGCCGCGCGCATGTGCACTCTGTCGAAAATTCTGCAATGAATTATTGATATGGACACATCTTGCAAGAGCACAATGTGGAGTGTATATTATTTTTTACAATGGAAAATGCACATCAAGAAACGAAGAATGATCAGGATATAATATAAAACGCTGAAAACACCGTGTTCCAAGGATTTCGCCATGATCGCGCGGCTGCCGCGCGCATGTGCACTCTGTCGTATTTTTTGCAATGAATTATTGCTATGGACACATCTTGCAAGACAATGTGGAGTGCATATTGTTTTTTTACCATGGAAAATGCACATCAGAAACGAAGAATGATCAGGACATAATATTTTTCGCATAGGAGGGACCATGTTGAAAACCATAATATGCAGTGTATAATATGTTTTACAACACAAAAATCCGGTTTACATAAAAAGGGTTGCAAACCGGGGCCGGGCACTTTGCATTGTAAAAAACGGTTTTCTGATCGCGTGATGAGGATATAGATTTTTTTGCAATGGATGAGCCGGGTTCGCGACCAGGGCCGGGCACTTTGTATTGTAAAAAAAAAAAAAGTTCTCTGATCGCATGATCAGGAAATTGTATTTTTTGCATAGGATGGAGGGCGGTTTGCATAGCGGCCGGTTTAGCGGGCTTTAGGGTTTCATAATTATAAAAATTAGAGATTTAAGGTTTAGGGTCCACTAGCCCAACCTTGCAGCCCACTTGACCGTGTCCCACCCACCCATGACCCAAGACATATTGATCTCGATGCGGTATCAACACGCGACTCGCAAAACGACGACGAGGACGACACCGATGACGACGACGTTGATATTGTTTTCAAAACGACGACGACGCGGCCGCGCAAAGACACCTGGGACGCACCCTGGGAGGGGCGCACCCTGGGATTTGCAGATCCTCCCAGAACGCCATTCCTGGCGCTCCGAGGGCAAGGATCTGCGTGAGGGGTGCGCCAAAATGGGGGGGGGGGGCGGCCGAAGGGGGGACTTTAGGAGCGCGGAAGGCATTTCAGGATTTAAATCTTTATAGGCTCTTAGTTTTTAGGGTTAGGGTTAGGCTTAGGGTTAGGGTTCGGGTTCCGGGTTAGGGTTAGGGTTAGGGTTAGGGTTAAGGGTTAAGGGTTAAGGGTTAAGGGTTAAGGGTTAGGGTTAGGGCTAGGGTTAGGGTTAGGGTTAGGGTTAGGGTTAGG
>CAUYUJ010018492.1:129274-164274 GCA_963575745.1 Prorocentrum cordatum
CGGTTCCCCCACCCAGGGCAGCGTTTCGTAGCCCCAGAGGGAGCTCCACCGAAGGCCCCAGTGGGGGTGTCCACATGCGGTTCCCCCACCAAGGGCAACGTTTCGTAGCCCCATAGGGAGCTCCACCGTAGGCCCCAGTGGGGCTGCCCTCGTGCGGTTCCCCCACCCAGGGCAGCGTTCCGTAGCCCCAGAGGGAGCTCCACCGTAGGCCCCAGTGGGGGTGCCCGCATGCGGTTCCCCCACCAAGGGCAGCGTTTCGTGGCCCCACAGGGAGCTTCACCGAAGGCCCCAGTGGGGCTGCCTGCATGCGGTTCCCCCACCCAGGGCAGCGTTTCGTAGCCCCAGAGGGAGCTCCACCGAAGGCCCCAGTGGGGGTGTTCGCATGCGTCTCCACAACCCAGAGGTAGCGCCGCCGAAAACGATATTCACACTTGCGGTATTCACAGTTGCATATGGTTGGGTCCTTCGCCAGGCTAATTTCCCAACCATCCTGTGGTGTTGGGTCCTCGTTTTGAAGAGACGGTGCCCGCGTCCTCTCCTCTCCTCTCCTCCTCTTCCCCCTCCTCCCTCCTCCCCCTCCTTGCCTCTGCTCTCGGCACACCTCTCACGCGTTTCGTAACCCCATAGGGAGCTCCACCGAAGGCCCCAGTGGGGGTTGTCACATGCGGTTACACCACCAGGGCAGCGTTTTTCGTGGCCCCATAGGGAGCGTCCCACCGAAAGGCCCCAGTGGGGGTGCACAGCGGGTCCCCACCAGGGGCAGAGTTCGTGGCCCCAAGGGAGCTCCACCGAAGGCCCCAGGGGGGTGGGTCACATGCGGTTCCCCCACCAGGGCAGCGGTTTCGTGGCCCATTAGGGAGCTCCACCGAAGGGCCCAGTGGGGGTGTCCACATGCGGTTCCCCACCCCAGGGCAAGCGTTTCGTGGCCCCATAGGGAGCTCCACCGAAGGCCCCAGTGGGGGTGTCCACATGCGGTTCCCCCACCCAGGGCAGCGTTTCGTAGCCCCATAGGGAGCTCCACCGAAGGCCCCAGTGGGGGTGTCCACATGCGGTTCCCCCACCCAGGGCAGCGTTTCGTAGCCCCATAGGGAGCTCCACCGAAGGCCCCAGTGGGGGTGTCCACATGCGGTTCCCCCACCCAGGGCAGCGTTTCGTGGCCCCATAGGGAGCTCCACCGAAGGCCCCAGTGGGGGTGTCCACATGCGGTTCCCCCACCCAGGGCAGCGTTTCGTGGCCCCATAGGGAGCTCCACCGAAGGCCCCAGTGGGGGTGTCCACATGCGGTTCCCCCACCCAGGGCAGCGTTTCGTAGCCCCATAGGGAGCTCCACCGAAGGCCCCAGTGGGGTGATGCTCAGGGCAGCGTTTCGTGGATAGGGAGCTCCACCCCCAGTGGGGGCATGCGGTTCCAGGGCAGCGTTTCGGTGGCCCCACCCAGGGCAGCGTTTCGTGGCCCCATAGGGAGCTCCACCGAAGGCCCCAGTGGGGGTGTCCACATGCGGTTCCCCCACCCAGGGCAGCGTTTCGTGGCCCCATAGGGAGCTCCACCGAAGGCCCCAGTGGGGGTGTCCACATGCGGTTCCCCCACCCAGGGCAGCGTTTCGTGGCCCCATAGGGAGCTCCACCGAAGGCCCCAGTGGGGGTGTCCACATGCGGTTCCCCCACCCAGGGCAGCGTTTCGTAGCCCCATAGGGAGCTCCACCGAAGGCCCCAGTGGGGGTGTCCACATGCGGTTCCCCCACCCAGGGCAGCGTTTCGTGGCCCCATAGGGAGCTCCACCGAAGGCCCCAGTGGGGGTGTCCACATGCGGTTCCCCCACCCAGGGCAGCGTTTCGTGGCCCCATATAGGGAGCTCCACCGAAGGCCCCAGTGGGGGTGTTTGCATGCGTCTCCCCTACCCAGGGCAGCGTTTCGTGGCCCCATATAGGGAGCTCCACCGAAGGCCCCAGTGGCGCAGTTCGCATGCGGTTCCCCCACCCAGGGCAGCGTTTCGTGGCCCCATAGGGAGCTCCACCGAAGGCCCCAGTGGGGGTGTTCGCATGCGGTTCCCCCACCCAGGGCAGCGCTTCGTGGCCCCATAGGGAGCTCCACCGAAGGCCCCAGTGGCTGCTCTCGCATGCGGTTCCCCCACCCAGGGCAGCGTTTCGTGGCCCCATAGGGAGCTCCACCGGAGGCCCCAGTGGCTGCTCTCGCATGCGGTTCCCCCACCCAGGGCAGCGCTTCGTGGCCCCATGGGGAGCTCCACCGAAAGCCCCCGTGGCGCAGTTCGCATGCGCTTCCCCCACCCAGGGCAGCGTTTCGTGGCACCATAGGGAGCTCCACCGAAGGCCCCAGTGGCGCAGTTCGCATGCGGTTCCCCCACCCAGGGCAGCGTTTCGTAGCCCCATAGGGAGCTCCACCGAAGGCCCGCCCCGGTGGCGCAGTCCGCATGCGGTTCCCCCTATCCAAGGCAGCGCTTCGTGGCCCCATATGGAGCCCCACCGAAAGCGGCACCCACAACGCGTTACCAACAATTGCTTATGGTTGGGTCTTTCGCCAGGATATTTTTTTTTTGCAATGGATTATTGGCATGGACACATCTTGCAAGAGCAAAATGTTGAGTTTATGTGGCCGAGCGATGATCAGGATGTAGTATTTGTTGTAAAGGATGGAGCATGTTGAAAGGCATAATGTTAAATATATACGTTTTTTACCATATAAAACTCCGGTTTACATGCGGGGTCGCGACCGGGACCGGCCACTTTGCATTGTAAAAAAATGGTTTTCTGATCGCATGATCAGGAAATCTTTTTTTGCATAGGAGAAAGGCCGACCTACATAGCGAGCGGAATTTAAGTCTTTAGGAATTAATAATTATAGCGATTAAAGATTTAGGGTTTAGGGTTAGGGTTAGGGTTCGGGTTAGGAAGGGTTAGGGTTAGGGTTAGGGTTAAGGTTAGAGTTCGGGGTAGGGTTAGGGTTAGGGTTAAGGTTTAGGGTTAGGGTTTAGGGTCCACTAGCCTAAACTTGCAGCCCACTTGACCGTGTCCCACCCACCCATGACCCAAGACATATTGATCTCGATGCGGCATCGACACGCGACTCGCCCAACGACGACGAGGACGACACTGCAGATCCTCCCAGAACGCCATTCCTGGCGCTCCGAGGGCAAGGATCTGCGCGAGGGGTGCGCCAAAATTGAGGGGGGGGGGGGGCGGCCGAAGGGGGGACTTTAGGGGCGCGGAAGGCATTTCAGGATTTAAATCTTTATAGGCTCTTAGTTTTTAGGGTTAGGGTTAGGGTTAGGGTCAGGGTTTGGGTTAGGGTTTAGGGCTCAGGGTCTAACACGGCAAGGCCAGGAATACCTACCTGCATAGGCACTCACCTGCGGTGGCTATAAATCCCCCCCGCATCTCCACCCCCACATAAAGATCATCTCTCCTCTCATGTTATACCGTGGCTGTAGCATAGCATAGCATGCCATGGCAAGCGTGGCTCGATCCAGGAGTGCGCCTGGGAGCAAGCGCTTAGCAAAGAGGCGGCGGCCGCGCGCGTGTGCACTTTGCCGTATTTGCTGCAATGGAAAATGAGCATGGGCACATTCGCCGTGCGCTCAAAAGTTGTGACGCCCCAATTTACAAGAATGTTGCAAAACCCATTGGCGTCTCAATGATTCAGGATGCACGCGGGAAGCGATACTGCACAATTGTGATATGAGAAAGTCATATGTTTTCATATGTTTTGCTGATATCGCTTCTGAAAAAAACACATTGAAAACACCGTGTGTTCCAAGGATTTCGCCATGATCGCGCGGCTGCCGCGCGCATGTGCACTCTGTCGAAAATTCTGCAATGAATTATTGATATGGACACATCTTGCAAGAGCACAATGTGGAGTGTATATTATTTTTTACAATGGAAAATGCACATCAAGAAACGAAGAATGATCAGGATATAATATAAAACGCTGAAAACACCGTGTTCCAAGGATTTCGCCATGATCGCGCGGCTGCCGCGCGCATGTGCACTCTGTCGTATTTTTTGCAATGAATTATTGCTATGGACACATCTTGCAAGACAATGTGGAGTGCGTATTGTTTTTTTTACAATGGAAAATGCACATCAGAAACGAAGAATGATCAGGACATAATATTTTTCGCATAGGATAGACCATGTTGAAAACCATAATATGCAATGTATAATATGTTTTACAACACAAAATTCCGGTTTACATAAAAAGGGTTGCAAACCGGGGCCGGGCACTTTGTATTGTAAAAAAACGGTTTTCTGATCGCGTGATGAGGATATAGAATTTTTTGCAATGGATGAGCCGGGTTCGCGACCAGGGCCGGGCACTTTGTATTGTAAAAAAAAAAAAAAGTTCTCTGATCGCATGATCAGGAAATTGTATTTTTTGCATGGGATGGAGGGCGGTTTGCATAGCGGCCGGTTTAGCGGGCTTTAGGGTTTCATAATTATAAAAATTAGAAATTTAAGGTTTAGGGTCCACTAGCCCAACCTTGCAGCCCACTTGACCGTGTCCCACCCACCCATGACCCAAGACATATTGATCTCGATGCGGTATCAACACGCGACTCGCAAAACGACGACGAGGACGACACCGATGACGACGACGTTGATATTGTTTTCAAAACGACGACGACGCAGCCGCGCAAAGACACCTGGGACGCGGCTGCGCCGGCGATGCGGCCCGCGCGCGTGACGACGCGATTTGAAGAACCGCGCTTTTTGACGCGAGTCCCTGTGCAATGCAGGGGCGCCGCCCAGCGGCGGAGAGGTTGCGCGCAAGATCCACGTTTATTGACGCGAGTCCCTGTGCGGCGCAGGGCCCCCCGCGGTCGCCGCGGGCGCACCGCCCAGCTGGCCCGCGGCCGCCTGCGCCGCCGAAGGGTCGGCGCGCCACCCCGCGTCCGCCGGGCCGCCCTCCCGCGAGCTCGCAGAGGGGGGGCCGCAGCGCCCGCGGCCGCCTCGCCCGCCGCGGGGGCGCCCGGCGCCATTCCTGGCGCTCCGAGGCCAAGGATCTGCGTGAGGGGCGCGCCCTGGGATTTGCAGATCCTCCCAGAACGCCATTCCTGGCGCTCCGAGGGCAAGGATCTGCGTGAGGGGTGCGCCAAAATGGGGGGGGCGGCCGAAGGAGGGACTTAAGGGCTTTTAGGATTTAAATCTTTATATGCTCTTACTTTTTAGGGTTTAGGGTCCACTAGCCCAAACTTGCAGCCCACTTGACCGTGTCCCACCACACATGACCCAATGCATATTGATCTCGATGCGGTATCAACACGCGACTCGCAAAACGACGACGAGGACGACACCGATGACGACGACGTTGATATTGTTTTCAAAACGACGACGACGCGGCGGCGCAAAGACGGCGGGGCGGACCCTGGGGAAGGGCACGGGGGCGGCTCTCAACCCGAAAGGGTCGAGGTCGCGCCCGTGCCTTTCGCGAAGGACAGTACTGACGCCATGCCTGGCATACCGAGGCCATGAACGTCTGCCACGAGTCTGGGCGAGGGGATTACCCTGCACTTTCGCAGGCTCTCCCAGAACGCCACTCCCAGTACTCTGGAAGTTTGCAGATCCTCCCAGAACGCCATTCCTGGCGCTCCGAAGGCAAGGATCTGCATGAGGGGTGCGTCCTGGGATTTGCGGATCGGGCCAGAACGCCATTCCTGGCGCTCCGAGGCCATCTGCGTGAGGGGCGCACCCGGATTTGCAGATCCTCCCAGAACGCCATTCCTGGCGCTCCGAGGGCAACGATCTGCGTGAGGGGTGCGCCAAAATGGGGGGGGGGGGGGCGGCCGAAGGGGGGACTTAAGGGATTTTAAGATCTAACTATTTATAGGCTCTTAGCTTTTAGGGTTTAGGGTTTAGGTTTAGGGTTCGGGTTTAGGGTTTAGGGTTTAGGGTGTTGCCCGCAAAGCGGTGTGGGCGCGCGCACGCATCCCACCCCCACATCAAGATTGTTGGGGGTGGGATGCTGTGTGCGCGCTCGCGTTGCTTGTCCTCCCGCCCCAATCCACCCCGGCAATTCTCTTTTAGGGTTTAGGGACACAGAGAGTTCTCCCCCCCAGCCCCCACTCATGGGGGTGTCGAACACCACGTCGTCCTACCTGAGAACGCGCAGGCGCTGTAACGCATTGGGGAACAGCCTCCAGGTTTAGTTCGCGCGTTGGGGAACGCCCGACAGGGCGATCTCTTCCGACTCTCGCAGGAGCGGTTCTGCGCGGTGGCGCACGCGCAGCGGTTTGCCGGCCAACGAGGTGTCGTACCTTGTGGCCCATGTTCCGCTGGCGACGCCAGAACCGCGCCTGCGCGCTCTTTTTCGATGCCCAGGCGCGCTGGCGAGCGCATATGGCGATTGAAATAAACTTACGCAGATGCCTCAATCTCAGAAGCGATCATGGTGGGCAACGACAAAGGGGACCAGCTCGCCGGACGCTCCGCGGCTCGCGCGCGCGCGCGAGGTTCCCGCGCTGACACCACGTCGTCCTAGAATCTCCGGGGTTCGTTCGCGCGTTGGGGGACGCCCGACCGGGCGACCTTTTCCGATTCTCGCAGGAGCGATTCTGCGCGGTGGCGCACGCGCAGCGCTTTGTCTCGGATGGTGGGAGGGGGAGCTCGAGGGGGCGGGCCTGGCGCCCCCTCGATGCGACGCACCAGGCAGCGCGTCGCGTGCGTCAGCTGGCCGGCCGGCGGGCCGTCCGGCCGTCGAGTGTATTCCTTATCGCTGAATTACGTTGGCGACGCCAGAACCGCGCCTGCGCGATCCTTTTCGGTGCGCAGGCGCGCTGGCGAGCGCATATCGCGATTGGGGTAAAATTACGCATCTGCTTCAATCTCAGAGGGGATCATGTTGCGCCACGACAACGGGGACCAGTTCGCCGGACGCTCCGCGGCTCGCGCACGCGCGCGCGAGGTTCCCGCGCTGGGGACCCCCTGGAGGCGCTTGGGGAGCCTCTGGGACGCGTGGGAGCGCCGGGCATTCAAAATGTGGCCCGGGACTGGAGTTCTGGGAACTCGAAGAACACGAAGTGACCTACACTTGGCTCCGGGCATTCAAAATGTGGCCCGGGAGTGGAGTTCTGGGAACTCGAAAAACACGAAGTGGCCTACAGTTGGCTCCGGGCACTCAAAATGTGGCCCAGGACTGGAGTTCTGGGAACTCGAAGAACACGAAGTGGCCTACAGTTGGCTCCGGGCACTCAAAATGTGGCCCGCGAATGGAGTTCTGGGAACTCGAAGAGCACGGAGTGGCTTACAGTTGGCTCCGGGCATTCAGAATGTTGCCCGGGAATGGAGTTCTGGGACCTCGAAAACCACGAAGTGTGTAACTGTTTGCTTAAAATGAGTTCCGCAGATCTGGGTTCCTGGGGGCAACATTGCCCCCGCTGTGTTTGGGTTCCGGCTTTGTGGTTCTTATTTCCTGTTACGCAGGTAGCCTGTGGCGTAGCCAGATTGAGGCGTGGCGTGTGGGCGGTCGAGCTTAACCTCTCCCTTTCCGTAGATTCTCCAGGCGCTCCACTGAACGTTCCGACCAAGGCTCGTATGCGTCTGGGGCATCCCGACACCGACGCATACTCGAGTTTAGGGTTTAGGGTTAGGGTTAGGGATAGGGTTAGGATAGGGTTCGGGTTAGAGGGTTAGAGTTAGGGTGAGGGTGAGGGTGAGGGTTTAGGGTCCACTAGCCCAAATTTGCAGCCCACTTGACCGTGCCCCACCCACCCATGACCCAAGACATATTGATCTCGATGCGGTATCAACACGCGACTCGCAAAACGACGACGAGGACGACACCGATGACGACGACGTTGATATTGTTTTCAAAACGACGACGACGCGGCCGCGCAAAGACACCTGGGACGCGGCTGCAACGGCGATGCGGCCCGCGCGCGTGACGACGCGATTTGAAGAACCACGTTTTTTGACGCGAGTCCCTGTGCGACGCAGGGACGCCGCCCAGCGGCGGAGAGGTTGCACGCAAGATCCACGTTTATTGACGCGAGTCCCTGTGCGACGCAGGGCCCCCCGCGGTCGCCGCGGGCGCACCGCCCAGCTGGCCCGCGGCCGCCTGCGCCGCCGAAGGGTCGGCGCGCCACCCCGCGTCCGCCGGGCCGCCCTCCCGCGAGCTCGCAGAGGGGGGGCCGCAGCGCCCGCGGCCGCCTCGCCCGACGCGGGGGCGCCCGGCGCGATTCCTGGCGCTCCGAGGCCAAGGATCTGCGTGAGGGGCGCACCCTGGGATTTGCAGATCCTCCCAGAACGCCATTCCTGGCGCTCCGAGGGCAAGGATCTGCGTGAGGGGTGCGCCAAAATGGGGGGGGCGGCCGAAGGAAGGACTTTAGGGCGGCGGGAGGGCTTTTAGGATTTAAATCTTTATAGGCTCTTAGTTTTTAAGGTTTAGGGTTAGGGTTAGGGTTAGGGTTAGGGATAGGGTTCGTGTTCGTGTTCGTGTTCGTCTTCGGCTTCGGGTTCGGGTTCGGGTTTGGGTTAGGGTTAGGGTTAGGGTTAGGGTTAGGGTTAGGGTTAGGGTTAGGGGTTAAGGGTTAAGGGTTTAGGGTTTGTTTGGGTTGAGGGTTTGGGTTAAGGCTTAGAGCTCGGGTTGGATTCAGGGGTAGGGTTTAGAGTTAGGATTAAGGGTTACAGTTAGGGTGGGGGCTTGGGTTTGGGGTTAGGGTTCGGTCGCGGGTTTAGAGTTAGCGTTGAGGGTTCGGGTTAGGGTTGGGGTTAAGGTTCGGGTTGAGGTTCTTGGAGGTCTGGGGCGAGCTCCGGGCTGTAAAAAAAACAGCTTGTAAAAACAAAGAGTGGGCGCTTATTGTTTTTTAACGGGGGCTTCCGGGTCCCAAAAAATGAGATGGTAAAAAAATAAAACATGGTAAAAAACAAATAAAACATGTAACAGAAAATAAGATAGTGTAGAACAAATAAAGGTTCTTTAAAACAATAAAAGATTGCAACATAAAATAGCTTATGTGTTAAGGCCCTCCGGCTTGTAAAAAAACGGATTGTAATAGCAACATAGCAACATCGAGTTCGTTATTTTTATTGATTTAAAAATATTTTAAAGGGTCTCCCTCTCCACCCCCCCTTCGGCTGGAGGTGCCTGGATCTGTCCCGCTACCCCGCTAGGTGGCGCGGGATTCACTGGGGTTCCCTGCGGGGGCACTTGCCCGGTGTTACCTCCGCAGCTTCCGCCGCTGTCCACCGCTCCGTCTCCTCCTGGCGTGCTGCCTAGGGATGGCGGTACCGCAGCCACGCCTGGTGCTGGTGCCGTTGCCTGTGGTTGTGTCCCACTTGCCTCTGCAGCCCGGCTGCCTTCAGCCCCGGTAGCGTCTCTGCTGGTTTGCTGGCCAATCGCCAAAGGGCCTGCGCCCGCCTGCTCTGGTGGCGCTGTCGCCGCCGTGGGGCCTGCGGGGAGCGCTGTCGATCCTGGGCTTGGGGCAGCTGGTGAACTTTCGGCGCTGGCTTGCGTTCCTGCTGCGGCGGCCGCGGGGTTTACTCGGCTGCGACTTCTGCGACCGTCAGCGCCTGGGGGGCCGACGTGCCTGTCTCCCGCATCCGCGGTCCTGGCCGCCTGTGAGCCTCCTCTCCGTCCTCGAGTCACTCTGCCAGGATCGTGGCGCTGCCGTTCTTCCCAGTGGAGGTTGGAGAGCCTGTTGATCAGGGCGTCCAGGGCGGTGACATCTTCTGGGATGGGATGTGAAGTGGCCGCGTCCACTTCGGCTCCTCTCGATCCAGGGACTTCGAGCCATGGCTGGTGTGCCGAGTATGTGGCGTCAGGTTCGGGCGCGAGCCATTGTGTGAACGGGAGCTGTCTTGTGACTTCCTCTCGGATCCCGAGCTCACGAATGAGTTGCCACACGTGGTCACGGCCCAGGTTCCTAGGACTGGCAAGCTGCAGGATCCAAATGGCAGCGAACATGTCCCAGTTGTATCTCTGTATGGGCCGGCCTTCCAGTTGCCTGCGAATTTCGAGCGCGATCCGGCGCTGCACACCTCGGGCCATGTCGTGGACCAACTGCTCAGGGACAACTGCGACAAACCTACCCAGCATGCCTCGCGCGATCCCTAATGCATCCTCGTCTGCTCGTACTAGTTCACCCGGGGAGGGTCTGCATGTGCTAACAAGGACCTCAGCAAGCTCTGGGAAGTGGGTAGGTCTGGCTGGACCAGGGAGTGGGTTAAGAGAGGCGGTGGTGCGTCTGGGGAGAGGTTGCTGGCTGGGTACGTCGACCTGCAGTCCCAGGGAGGCGGGGGATGGGGTCACCGCGGGCGTGGAGTCCAGTCGCGCGACGTGGATTGCGCCGGCGGCCAGCTGGAGCTTCAACCTGGCTTGTGGTCTGTCTGCGCATCTTGTGGCCGCTCTGAGGTCTGCATCGGCGGGGAGGAGTATCGTCACCCAGGTGGGAACCGTGGTGAGGAGGAATCCTGCCTCGCCGCTAGTGGGAAGCTCCACTGCTCCCCCAGCAGCAACTGCCGCAAGGAGGTACTCCCCCGGCTGGAGAACAGTCTCACAATCCCGTAAGCCTTCTCCGAAGTACTCGCTGGGTAGCGTGTTAGGAGCATTCCTGCTCATGGCCCTGGCATTGTCTCGTAGCCAGCCGTCTGTGAGGGCAGGTGGGGCGGCCCTGGTGTTGGCTGGGTGCGACGCTCCGTTCGGGCCGGCAGGTAGCGGCCAGAGTCGAGTTAGTATCTGAGCGTTCGCTGAGCCCACTGCCGCCGAGTAGGAGTCGAAGAGTGCTGTGTCCAGGGAGCCAAGCGTCAGGGCGCATACTGCGTAGGTGCACTCCTCCCAGTTGGGCGCCGTGCCTATCCATAGTGGTGATTTCGAGGATTTGGGGCTGTATGGCACGCCTGGGAGCTTGTCGGACGGAGGATCTGGCCAGCGCGTCCACGTGCTCCTGCTGTTCTCTGGAGACGGCGGCAGCTCTGTGCATGGGATCTCTGCTCGGTGTCGCGGGAAAGATCCTGATCGTTTGGGCGCCGACCACGATGCAGCTTTTGCCGACAATGGCCGCCGCCATGGCGTCCGCGGCCGCCATGCGTATGCGGACTTGCGTCATGCACCTATAGTCCGAGACGCCGGGAAACCAGGCATACGCGGTGGACACTTTCTCGACAGTGTCGGGTCCAGTGGTGGCCTCTACGGCTTGCATGACGTCAGCAGGCCGTGTTTGTCCCATGTCAGCCAGGTTCCATAGTAGGTGGAAGCCGTCCTCGGGGTCGGAGAGGCGTGCAAAGGAGGGTCCCCCGCCCCAGGGTCCTTCCAGGAGGATTCGGCGCGGTCCCAGGGCTGGTGCGGAGGACTCTCCTCCAAATATACGCGGGAGCTCGTCGCGAAGGTGCCGCAGGACAGGGGCGGCGATCCTTTCAGGGGTAGCAAGAAGAAGCAACCCTGTTCCACAGATGCCTACTCTGTGTCCAATGGCCCCGGCTGTCGCCGAAGCTATGGCATGCGCCAGGCACACTGCTCTAGGGGGGACTGGAGTGTGCACTGAGTCGCTCGTCTCATGGGCTCTCCAAATGCACGCCGTGGAGTGGGCCAGCGTGGTGATTTGCGCTGCCGCCTGCAGGTTGTCCAGGGGGGCGCGGAGGCCGTCGCTTCCGGTCATGGGTCTCGCTGTCCGACAGCGAAGTACATGATGGAAGAGCATCTCGAGCCCTTGGTACCTTAGGAGCTCGTCCCGAGGGGGCTGCACTCTCGTGGTGACCCATTCGGCTGTGATTCTACCGTTGCTGGATTGTCTCAGCTCCTCCTTCCATCTGATGATCTGCGCGACGACGCCGTCGTTGCCGCTTTCAGGGGTTAGAACATGGAGAGCGTCGGAGGTGTCTCCAGATCTCCTTCCCCAGTGTACAGCTACAGACGGGGGGAGAATCGTGCGAAGTGCCCTGCCTGCTATGTCGAACTGCGCCGCGAACAGTTGCTGCATCGGCGGGCTGGGCTTGCCGGTTCGATAGGGGTAGCCGATCGGAACAAGGTGGGTGATCTTGCTGGTCGCTCTGAACCCCCACTGTGCGTTCGCCAGGGTCGCAAGCTTGATGGGGTCCGGCCCTCCAGGGGATGGCACTCCCTCGGTGGCCAGGGAAAGGACACAGCAATGCAAGGGGGATGACCTCCCGCGGAAGAGGCTGCCGCCAATGCGGAGTCCATCTGTGAGGCTTGTGCATCTACCATGAAGATCGTTGGGACGGAGCTTCCACTGGCCTGACCTCTGCGCTCCATGACCAGGGCTTTGATCTGTTCCCACGCATCAGGGCCGGCGAGGGCAAAGGTGACCCCAATTTCATCGGCGACTCGATCACCAACGTACGCCGTTCTGGAGACCACCAGATCGGCTCCAATGTCTCGCGCTGCCGTGGTCAGTAGGCTCACGGGGAACCGCAGTGGCCCTCTCTTCCTGAGCTCGTCCTCAGGGGGATTCCGTCCGAGAAGAAGGGCCCATCTTCCAAATGTGATCCGCGGAGTTTGTCGTATCCTGTCAGCCCTGCTGGTGGGGCCGGGAGGTCCTGCTGGTGGTGAGGATCCAGGGCTATGTGAGCTGTCCTGCGTATCGTCATGGTCCGGGCCGGCTCCGCCCTCGGGTGGTGTTCCATCCACATCCATTGGGGCTTGTTCCATCTCCTGTGCGGTCCTCCTCTCGCTCACATGCTCGTGAATCCTGCGCATGTCGGCAAGCGTGACATACGTGTGGGGCCGTCGAATTGCCAGCGTCTGTGCTCTGAGGCAGTCAAGATCTGGGGCCACCTGCCTGACCGCTTCGGCTAGCTCGTGTAGGCCCAGGAACGGCTGTAGCGGGGCTAAGGCACCGTCCCGTAGTTGCAACAGGTCTGGTGGCACCGCAACAGCAGCGGCGTCGGCGTCACAGACTCGTCCGGGCAGTCTTGCGATGATGCTACCCCTGTCGTTCGAACGGCAGTTGGGGCAGTTTACTGGGAAGCATCTTCCATAGGTATGGGCCTGGGTCGGCTGGCTCACTCTCCACTGACTCAGACACTCACCATGGAACAAATGGCCGCATGGCATAAGGACTTCCGCGGTACCCAGAATGTCCTCGCTGCAGATCATGCATAAGGGAGTGCCTTCCTCGAGATCCCAGGAGGGGACCTCTACGGCATCCATGTTCTCTGGGGGGAGTCTGGCGTTGTCTCCAGGGGGCTGGCCGATCCGGGCAAGGCCGTCTCCCAGGCTCTCGATGAGGGCTCTGGCGGAGACGCTCGCCTCAAGATGCGTCAGACAGGGATCCTCGCCTCGGTGACTGATGAGGACCTGGATTTGCACGTTGCTGAGGTCGGAGTATGGCGTCAGATTGGCCCCTGGCACCTCTCTGTTGAGGCAGGTGACCACGTCTTCCGGTGTGTGCATTTCAGCTCTCGTCATCCACCGATAGAGTACGTCGTAGGGCCGGGAGTCCAGCACTCGCGCCGTCAGTGCTGGCTTCAGGAGAGGGAAGCAATGCGGGGCCAGGCAGAGCCACAGGGCTTTACAGATCCAGGAGCCTGGTTGACCATTGGCTCTGTGGTCTAGCAGCATGCTCTGTGCGAGGCACTGCGCCTGATCGCCGTTGACGGAGGTCCTTCCTTCGGGGGCGGGCATGGTGCCCCTGCCTGCGCCTTCTTCATCTCGCTGCCTGGCGTCTAGCGTGCGGATGAGCCTGTCCAGGTGCTCCTCTCTCGTGCTGTCTGGTGGTAGTCTACCCTGGGGGAGAGCACCTTGCGCCCGATTGAGCAGCTGTCGTATGTCTGCGTGCCAGGGAGTGGTCGTGCTCGCAGCATCCGCCGCCGCGGCCTCTGCTCCACGCTGCGCCCTTCCTACGTGCATCGGTCCTTGGTTCCTCAGATTCGTTCACTGTTCGGCCCTGGCCCGCTCCGCTCGCGCTCTCGCTCCCGCTGCGACTGCCTGCCGATCCCCTGACAGGATGGCGGACTGGAGGGAGTCGCTCGCGTCTAGGTGCTCCATCATCCACTCCTGAAGCCGCGGCGCGATATAACTGCCCGCTTCGGGCGCATCAAATGTGGATCCAATGGCCCTGGAGAAGGTGTCTGCCTCTGCAGCAAGGACTACCTGGGCGTCCCTATACGACAGGACGCCTCGCGCTCTCCACCATGTGGCTGCCCGGTCGATGATGTTGGTATTGATATTGGTGGACCTAAACGCCTGCTCGAGAACGATGCGACCCCTGCTCGTGGCAGTGCCCCAGATGAAAGGAACCAGGATCCGGCCCCACTGCATGCCTGGGGTGACGGTGTTACTGGCCACCATTCTTCTGATTCGGTGGACCTCGTCGACAAAAGCTCCTCGCTGGGCTAGTTCAGCGGGGGAGAGGCCTTGCACGGGATCAGGGGGAGGCCTATATAGGGCTGTTCCTCTGCTTCCACCTCCGCTATTAGAGCTTCTTCCGCCATCCCTGGGGCCGCCCACGTCCATGGGAGTGCCTCCACCACTGGGTCGGTCCGCGCGCGCGTGATCTCGAGCCCAGCTGTCTGCACCTAAGCGTCGGATGACGGCATCTGTAACAAGGTTTCCCAGGGGGGTTCCTTGTCCCATTTGGGCATGTAGCGGGCGCCAATCGGCGCGGGCTGCGGCCTGTAGCGCATCTCTCATGACCTCAGCTGCCTGAGCGTGGGGGCTGTCTCTGGCGTGCCACCAGCGCCTACTCAGGTCTACGTCGTTTCGGGTATCGCTCATTGCCTGGTCGAGGTAGTCGCCGCCAATGGTGTTGTTCAGCCAGCTCAGATCATCCAGGTCCACAAATGTGTTCGGCCCTATGGTGATCGTCGTGGTTGGCCTGTTCATTGGGGGACCCCTCCAGTGCGGTGGTGGGTGCGCGATTGGATCTTCGCGATAGAGCTGCGGTGGGAACCAACCGCCAAGCCGCCCATCGGGGCACGTCCTAAGGACTCGGCGTACTCCTAAGCAGGCCTCAAGGGCCCAGGACTCTGGCGCGGAGCAAAGCAGCGCAAGGGTGGCCACTGCTGGGCGCAGTTGCATCTCATCTCCAAGGTCCGCTCTGTCGATGAAGCCGCTGTTGGCCCAGGTGTCGGGTTGGGACGCCATGTGCCTCCAGGCTCCCAGAAGCTCGCCCACGAGCCAGGTCGGGGTAAAATCCGTGGGGCCCGGCTGATCTGGAAAGTAGAGATGCTCTGCGATTGGGGCGTATCGCATGCCTGCCCTGACCAGCTGAAGTTGCAGGGTGCTATCAAGGAGGTCGAGGGCGTGCCTGTTGAGTGGCTGGCCCGTTTCCGCGCGGGGGTGAACCTGGTGGGGGTCGCCCGACTGCTGCTCGCCTTCGCTGTAGCTCCACGGGTTGGCCAAGCTCTGGCAGGTGATGCAATGTCGGCCCACCGGGCCTCGAAGCATCCACGATCCGCAGAAGTCGCGCCGTTGAGTCGGGCAAAAGAAATCCCGTAGCAGCAGGCGGTGCGCCGTGGTGGACCAGGGCCACGCATTGTCATTTCTGTCGCCACCTTGGATCGGTACCCTGGGGATTCCAGTTGTTCTGGCCGTTACTCCTGTTAGAGCTGGCTCTGCCCATGGCACGGGGCCTCTACCTGATTGTTGTCTCGCGTGTACGTCGTCGCCAACCCGCTCGAGATTGCCCCTCCTTGTGGCCCAATGTCTGATGTCCCTGTGGTCCGGAAAGTGAGCTATGTTTTGCCTGCGCTCGTGGATTAGGACTCTGTACGCGCACGCCCTGGTCTCGTCGTCCACGGGGTCTTGGGCACCGTCTGGCCGGTCGGGGCCGCTGCTGTGCAGTGGCACAACATCACGGGGAGGCCTGGTGGGCGAGAGCATGTTGTCCGTGTCGTATCCACTCGGAGGCTCCATCCCGATGTCGCAATGGTGTGCTGCGGTCGTCATGACGGCGTACTCGAGACGTGCTAGTTGCATTTCCACAAAGGAGGGATCGTCCGCGTCCAGTCTTTCCAACCTTACACAGGGGTCATGAGTGACACTCGCGAAGCGGAAGGCTAGCACCTGCGTCGGATCAGGTTGAGTACCCCCTAAGCGTCCTTCGTGGTCTCCGCCTGTGACTGACCAGACCAGCCAGGAGAGGTCCATGATGGCGAGGGCTGGCGCCGAGGTGGCTCGCTGAGATCCGAACCCGGGGAGGAGAGCGTCGTTTGGGACCGCTCGCAGGGGGCCGCCTTCCCGTATACCAGGATGACCAGGGCGATGCCCCCTCCACGCGTGGTGGGTGAGGAGCTCCAGGTTACTGGTTTGGTCGGCGGTTCTAGGTGCCCCTCGGTCGGGGATTTCACGCCAGGGGCCGTCAATGCGCACTAGGTGGCGACGGAGGGCATTCACGGTGCCTCCCCTGCCTGTGACCCTAGGGTCAGCAACGCGCGGCCCACACATAGGTCCATCAGTCTCCCGACTGACTGCCCAGTCTGCGTTCGTGTGTCCGGTGGCGTCCATGCATCGAGCATGCAGGTCGGTTGCGTACTGCACCCTCTCTCTATGGGCCTGGCTGGTGCCATTCTCCGCGTCAGCGGGGGCATCCTGGATCGCCATCCGAAGTTCCTCCTCCAGGGCTAGGTCTGGAGAGGGGAAAGGGAGTGGGATGGGCGCGCTGGGCGTTCCGGGGGCCGCACGCCTCAACACGAACGGAGAACCGTTGGCAGTCCTGACGAGGGGCCCGCGGCCCACCCCTTGGGACGGGTCTTCGCGGCCATGGCCACTACCGCCCGGAATGGCGCCTGGATGTCCTCACCCAGGGGGAGGGCCAGGAGAGGAATGGATGGGGGGGGGGCGGGTAGGCGAGGAGAGGGAGACGCTTGGCGGTCCAGCGACGACGATCGGAGGTCCGATGCGTTCGATCAGATCGACCAGGGAGCCCACTTCGTGGGCAGGGTCAGATGGGACCCTGCTGGCGTCGGACGTGCGGGGTCGACCCGTGGATACAGCCGTCGTCGCTACCAGGGAGGATTGGCCGTGGCCGTTCGTTTCGGCGCTGTCTGTAGCGAGACGCGCCGCTCTGTAGCCCCTGTCGAGCACAGCGTTCAGTATGTTCGTCGCGTCCACCACAACCGTTTCCTGCTCATTTCTTCCTGGCTGAAGGCCAGCCCCATCGGTGAGGTCAACGACTTGGGGGCTGGGTGCTACTGCCGTCGCGGCGCCCATGTCTCCAGGGAGGGGGGCGGCGGTGTCGCGGCAGCAGCCACCTAGATCGCCTGTAGCGCCGGCTGTGCCAGCCGCACCATCCTCGACGCGTCCTCTCTGGGTCGGCCCCGTTGCGGAGCCTGGCGCTTCCATGACTACGTCGGCGGCGTCGGCCGTGCGCCCGCCGCTGGCCCGGGGGTCCGCCTGCTGAGGGAGGCCCTGAGTTGCTTCGCCAAGGATGGCTGGGGGCTCAATGCCGCCGCCACTCATGGCCACAGTCTCAGCGGCGCTCTCGGCATCCATGGGCGTCGTCTCTGGTTCTCGAGCTGAAGGCTCGTCCCTTCTGTAACTGTCAGATACGCCATGGAGACTCGAGCTGAAGGCTCGTCCCGCCTGTGACTCCCGAGCTGAAGGCTCGTCCCGTCTGTGACTGTCAGCTTGGGGGGCGGATGAAGGACGGGAGTCATCGGGATTACAAGGATGACCAGGGAGCTGATTGGCAGCCGTGCCGCCGTCAACGTCCATCTGTCCATTTAAAGAATCCCGAGCTACAGGCTCGTCCACTCCTGCTGTCTCGCACGGCGCTCCCTGGGCTGAATGCCCGTCTTCTGCGTGTACAGCGCTGTCGTGCCCGGGGGAGGCGGCGGGCGGAAGGCGGGAGCCGTCTTGACGTCGGCTCACATCAGTGGGAGGGGTCGGCTGCGCGACCGGGACGACGGCCTCCACGGTCAAAGGATCGGCCCCTTCGCAGCTGAAGGCTGCTCCTCTCTGTATTGAAGCGTCCAAGGGAGGGCGGTCGGCGGAGTGGGGGCGTGAGCCAATGGATGTGGATCGGGGACGTGAGCGGACGGCGGTCCGTCCACCCACCCATCATCACCGCCGTCACCCCCCTGGGCAGCCTCTAGCATAGGCCATCCACCCTCGTCGGTCAAGCTCCTGGGCCGATCTTCGAGAGCGCCTCTCTGGCGTGACTCCTGCGCGGCCCAAATGGGCCTGAGCCTCTCGGGGGGTGCTCTTCATCAGGAATGGGGCCAAGGCCCCCCGTGGTCCTGGTATCGCCGCGCGCGATCCAGTCCTGCCCTTCACCGCCAGGAGAGAAGGAGATTGGACGCCCAGCCTGGGGCAGAGGAAGCGTCGGGGTAAGGGAAGGAAACATGTCTGGCGGGAAAGAGTCATTGCTGTCAATATCAAACCCAGGGAAGCGACTGAAGATCGCAGTGTCACTGTGTCTCGCGGCGCTCACCGTGGCACCCTCAACTTCCGTCCGGCTGAAGGCCGATTGTTCTCGTGTGTCTGCTGAGTTGACGGGTGCGATCAAGGGATCCTCGGACGCGATCGGACCGATCGAGCCCGGAGGGTCCCAAGGAGCGAGGGGCGACGGCTGCCCTGGAGGGATGGTATCCTGTGATCCTGGGGGAGGAGGGCTTGAACCAGCCAGTACGTGGGCCCCCTGGCCCTCGACTAGGCTTCCATCTTCACCCGCAGGGTTCCCAGGGATCCTAGATCTGTCACCGATCGGGTTCCCATCCATGCTAAGCCTGACCTGGCAGGCTGGCTGCCGCGCCGCGCCGCTGGGGGAGGTGTAGTCCAGGGAGTCTGATATGGCCGAAGCGCGGCCCGGGGGCAGCGCGCGGCCCACAAACTCCTAAGGGGCACCCCCTTGGGCTGGGAGACCCGGCCGAGGGGCCAGGGCCCAAAGACGCCTTGAGCCAAGGCTACGGAAAGGTGGTGGGGACACGCGATGCGTCAAGAGTTATAATGCGGCAGGCCGGGCTGGCCAGCCAGAATGAGTACTTGGGCAATACGCACGCCCGAGCCACGCTACGAATGCGCTGGGCTAGAACCATCGCGCGCGCTTCGCGCGCGCTCAGGTTCTAGCCCACGCCGGAGAGCGACGAGGGAACGAGGGAAAGGATGAGAAAGACGAGGCCGATCAAGAAGCAACGACGATTTTTCCAAATGGCCAGACAACTGAGGCAACAGCGCGGCCGAGGCGTGCCCGCGGTAGCTGATGCACCAAATTAGGGGTAGGAGGAGGAGGAGGAGGAGGAGGAGGGGGAGGAGGAGGAGGAGGAGGAGGAGCGGCACGCGGCTGAGGAGGGGGGGCAAGAGAGGTCCCGCGGCAGTCCTTGCCTAGCCCAGCAGCTCCTTCAGGCCAGCATTGTGCCGTACCTGTTGGCGGAGCCTCGCGGCGAATGCATTCCTTGTGAAGGTTGGGGGTCTTCGCTTCCTAGTTCTACTTAGATTATAAGCGTTGTGAACAAGATCGATAGCAATGGCGTGGAGGCAGCAGGAGTCGGAGCCCACCGAGCCCCAGAGAGAGGGGAGGAAAGCGGAAAGGGGACGAGAGGCCACCCAACCCGCAGGGAGAGCGGGGAGGACGGAGGAAAGACACACAACCACATGAGGACATCTGAAATAGTGCTCTATACAGTCACCCCCATATTAGCACAACCTAATCTGCAAACCTGAGCTCCGCCTCGGAAGCGCCTCGAAGTGGGCCAGGCATTAAAGAGGGTCCTAATTACAGCACTTGTTATGCTGGGTGGGCATCTCTGACCAATCACATTCAGTCTAAGGAAAACGCGGTCGATATCGGGACCAGAGGCCTCAGGGGTCCAATATCGGAGCCTCGGGGCAATGATTTCACCAGCAGTGGGTCCACGGAAAAAACTCTGGTTTTAAAAACTTAGTTATACGATTCTGCAGCAATTTAGGCCTCACACCGTGGGGAAAGCCAGGGACAGGATGATATATTTCAACTGCTCTGTTCATGTGGGCAACGATGGAGTTGGACGAGGGGAACGAGATAACTCTGGCGATGCACTGGTCATCGTCTTCTCTGATCTCCGCGGGCCAGTCTTTCATCCTCCAGAAGGCATCAGAACGGGTGGCGGCACGCAGTAGAGCAGCAGGAGCGGTGACTCGAACTTCCTGGGCCTCGCACTCGAGACCGATCCTTTTCATGTGGCGCAGGGCGAGCGGGGAGAAGGCGTACCGAGGGGCGTTTCTCAGCCGCTGCACGCCCTCGCGGGCCTTGACGTGAACAAGCTTGCTGGGCTCGTAGCACTGGGCGACATGGGAGAGGGCGGGAAGAGCGAAGGTGTTGTACGCGGAGAGGGAGAGGTTCAACCCCAGCTTCAGGCCCTTGATGCACGTGCATCTGTCGAACAACTTCTGAGCGGGCGCGTACCAGCTCTTAACGTGCCCATCTGGGCCCACGATCGCACCAAGGTAGAGGCCACTGGATCCAAACGAAAACTCTTTTACCTTCATCCTGGGAGTGTTGTTCCTGAAAATCTTGACCAGGGACTCTTTGTCAGGGACATGCAACATCATAATGTGGCACTTACCAAGGTTCAATGCAAGGCCCGCCCACTGCCCCGAAATCACGAGCTCTCGGACGACCAAGGGCAAGACGGCAAGCAGGTTCCTGGCCACGAGCGCTATGTCATCTGCAAAGCACGGCAGGATGAATTCGCACGACTGCTGGAATCTCTTGACTTTGACGAGAACGGGGTGGAGGATGATGGCAAAGAGGACCCCGCTCATCGGGCAACCTTGCTTCATACCCCTGGAGACCCAAAAGCCACAAGCGGAAGCCCCAGGAAACGGAACCATGGTCCAATTCTGGTCGTACAGGGAGTAAATCGCGAAGCGGATGCAAATCGGGATACCTAACTTATCGAGCACGGCAGCGATCCAGTCGTGGAAAACCGACGGGAACGCCTGCTTAAAGTCGAACAGCGTGGCGCCGATGTCCTTCAGCCCGTAGAGTTCACCCCAAAACTGATAATGAGCATCGAATTCGACAAGGTTGTCAATGAGCGATCGGCCCTTCACGAAACCCCTCTGGGAGCAGTCGACGACATCGACAGCGACGGCATTCAGCGGCGAGGCAACGGCGGCCGAGACGATTTTGTTGCCGGTGTTGCTCAAGGACAGCGGCCTAGTTACACTTGGCGGGCGGGCCTCGGCACCATTTCCTGAGAGGGAACCTTTAGGGAGGAAGATCATCTTACAGTAGTTGAAGGACGGGGCGCGACGATTTCCTGTCATCAGGTGGGTGTAGAGGTTGTACAATAACTCATATCCCAGGGAACCGATAGCTTTCCACCCGGAGTATCGGACGCCGTCGGGGCTGGGGGCCGAGTCTTTTTTACGCCGGGCCATATCAACAAATTCGCCTTCACTCAAAATACAATTGTGGTAGGTGTGGGCGCTGCTGACAAATTGGTCCCCATTACTGTGCACAGGCGAGAGGCACTCCAGCAGCGGCGACGCGCACGCATCGGGGTGCTGGGAGTTGGAGAATATCTTTCCCCAGTACTCGGCAAGCAACTCAGCCATCTTATCTGGCTCTGTGGTGTGCGCGCCTCCAGGCTCCACCACGGCAGCGAGATGGATGCGAGGACGGGTCCGTGCCCATGCAGCTGAAAGCCTGCGAATGCGGGCTAGGTGCGAGTCCTTCTGGGCACTGGTGTAGGAGGGGCCGTAGCGAACTTCATTTTCTTCCCGAGCGAACTCCTGGACCATAATCCGTCGAAAGCGTTCCAGGAAACCAGGCATATCAGTCCAAACCATCAGCTCAATGTCGTAAAACTCCGAAAGCTCAGAAAACCCAGACAGGGCTCGGGAGGCAAGACGACGGTGGTTCCCACGATGGGCCCTCAGGAGCTTGAGACACTGGGCAGCTTTGGATGGGTTACAGTTGGCCCCAAATTCTTCAACATGATATTTGACCTCCCTGGCGGCAGCGTGCATGAGGCTCTTCACCTCGAGAACAGCCGTCGGCGGGTCGAGGCTGAGCACGTTGGCCTCCACCAACGAGTCGAACGAGACGCGAAACGGAGCGTGCTTAAAAAAAAACCAGCCTGGAATAGGAGGAAGAGGAATGTCACACCTATCTTCGTTAGATGCAGGAAAACCTTCAGGCCGATGAAAGGGCCGAAGCACTAGATGAACAGGAACGTGATCCGAGGGAACTTTACTATCAGATATGTCTAAGTCGGTCGTGGAGATTGGGTTAAAGTCGAGGACGATGGGGGTCGGCAGGCGAGTGAGAATTCTGTCGAGTCGAGCGAAGCTTGGTGTATTTCGAACGTTAACACTATGAGTGTAGGGAGGCTGTTCAACTTCAACGTAGGAGGGGAAGATCGAGTCAAAATGCTTTGCAATCCTGGAAAACGCAGCGAGCGTCTCGCCCGTCCCAACAACATACCTGCTTTCACCCGTAACTGAGAAGTTAAAGTCGCCGGCGAGAAAGGATGTGGCTAGAGAACCAGGGGAGAGATGCGTGCGCAGCGAATAGAGTACAGCCTTGGTGCGAGTCTCGCCCCAGTCGGGAACTAGGTGCAAGTTGGCGATCTGTAATCGGCCTCTGGGCCCCCACAGAGAAACTATGTGAACTCGGCCTTCCACCACGGGCACCTCGGAATGGCCTGCGAAAAGGTCGAAGAGAGAGGACTTGATGATAGTAACCGCGCCTCCAGCACTCTCTGAGTCGACGAAAGACCCGAAAACATGAACTCCAGGAAGTTCGCTTCTGAGAGTGTCAAGATCCCCAAGACATCCATGGACCTCCTGCAAACAGACCACGGTATGTTTACTTACGAGCCTCCGAAGGACCTCAAATGTGGGCTTACATCGCTTCCCAGGGGAGTGGACAGAGTAGAACATAGTTTGGCAATTCCAAGAGCATATACTGAGCACCTGATCTGGAAGGAATAGGTCAGACGTCGACGACGAATCTAGGTCAGCAGCAGGCTCGCCCCCACCTGCGGCTGCTTGGATCTGCCCTCGTGGAGCTTCCTATTCTGCAGACTGAGCTGCAGCGATGATCGCCTCCACCTGCTGGACAGAGACGCCCCAGTCGGCGAGCTCGTCGCCCACGGGCACGAAGTGGTACTTGTCGTACGAGATCTGGTTGGCCGTGATCAGCGTCCAGATGTCGTCGCCGTTGGTGATGAAGAGGGGGCCCTTGAAGCCGTTGACGCCGAGGCGGCAGGTGTCTGACCACTTCGGGCACTTCAGCGCGAGCTCGCGCATGGGAGTGTACAGTTTCGAGAACTTACGCTGCATGTCACGGACGTCCGCGGGAAGGTCGCCACGAGCGCGAAGAGGGAACTGCCTGCCATTGCGCGGGTCCACCCACGTCATCGTAGCGGCTGCCATCTGCAAGCGGAACTCTTTGGCCTTCTCGGTCGTCGGGAAGATGATCGAGTAGGACTGCGACACACGGTGGAACTCTCCCTCAGCGTGCTGGGTAATCGGGAAGTTCTGCTTGATCTGCTCAAAATGAGCACGACGAATTTTGTCCAGCACTGGCCTGGGCCACGTACCGATCCACACCTTTCTGGCGTCCGATGGAGGAGTTGGGCCGCTAGCTGAGCTCCCATCGCCCAGCCTCCGAGCCTTCGACCCGTCCGAGGAAACCGTCCTGGATGATGCAGCGGTGGACCCGCCATCAGAGGTTTCGCAAGCGCGCATCCTCTGATCAAGCTCCCTGATGGTCTGCCGCTGCTCGTTCAATTTCCCGACGAGCTCTGCATTCTGCTTGTTGATCGTCTCCGTTACCGGGGTGATATGTTTAGTCACCTCCTCTGCCACACGAGTCTGCATCGTGTCCATGAACTCGGCCATGAGGTCACGCATACTCTGCATGGTCACTGGCGTGGCGTCACCCATGGCTGCTGGGACTGGCTAGGTGAGGCTCAGATGAGCCCTGGGATGCAAAGAAAAATGCGGTCCGCCAGCCCACGACAGGCTGGATCGCTCGTGCAGGAGCTGCCCGCCCAAGAGTGCCTTGAGCCAAAATGGCAACGGAGGAGGAGGAGGAGGAGGAGGAGGAGGAGGAGGAGGAAGAGGAGGAGGACGACGGCCAGCTCAGCCGGCCGCCGCGGGCCCCCGGAGCCCGACCGATGGGCCAGGCAGCGGCCCCAGCGCCCTTCGGCGCCGCGAGCCGCGCCGCGCGGGAGAGTGAGGAAGAGGGAGACGAGGCGGACCAGGACCGCTGAGGAGCGGCGATCTGGGGGGCTCCAGTTGGCCAATCTTGGGGCTCGGACGCAAACGAACGCAACGAACGAGGCACGGAAACGAATAGTCGACATTCAGGTAATTGTTTCAACACTTGTTTGATTATTTGCGTGGTTCGCTTGCTCTTTAAATCCGCTGTCTCTGTGCGGGCGAGGCACGAAACGATGACGATAGGGGGAGGGAGTTGGATAGCACGCTGGGCGATGCTCGAAGCAGTTATTCCAATAAGCACGGAAGCGAACATGTAAAAAATATGTTTCAATATTTATTTAATTATTTGCGTGGTTCGCTTACTCTATTAACCGCTGTCTCGGTACAAACGACGCACGGAACGATGACGATAGGGGAGGGAGTTGGATAGCAAGTTGAGCGTTGCTCAAAGTAGTTATTCCAATAAGCACGCAAACGAACATGTGAATCTTATTTTTGGTTTCAATATGTATTTAATTATTTGCGTGGTTCGCTTGCTCTTTTAACCACTGTCTCTGTGCGGGCGAGGCACGGGACAATGACGATAGGGGGAGGAAGTTGCATAGCACGTTGAGCGTTGCTTAGAGTAGTTATTCCAATAAGCACGGAAACGAATGTGTAAATATTTAAATAATTGTTCCAATATCTAGTTGATTATTTGCGTGGCTCGCTTGTTCTTTAACCCACTGTCTCTGTGCGGGCGAGGCACGGAACGATGACGATAGGGGGAGGGAGTTGGATAGCAAATTGAGCGTTGCTCAAAATAGTTATTCCAGAAAGCACGGGAACGAACATGTAAATCTATAAATAATGAATTAAAGATTTAAGTGATCATTTGCGTGGTTCGCTTGCTCTTTTAACCATTGGCACTGTGCGGGCGAGGCACGGAACGATGAAGATCAGGCGAAGGGGTTGGATTGTCCGCTGAGGGTTGCTCCAAGTGGGTGTTTTCTGTAGGAATCTGACCCTATGAGCCCCATGAGCCCTACAAGCCCTACGAGCGCTCGGAGCCCTGTGAGCCCTCTGAGCCTTATGAGCCCTACGAACCTTATGAGTCCTATGAGCCCTCTGAGGTGACCTGCCCCGCCCTCCTCGACGCATCATCGCCGCTCCGTCCTCCTCCTCCTCCTCCTCCACCTCTCCATCCCTCGGTTCGGCAGGGGTGGCCGGGCCAAGTCACGATGTCGGACGTCCTGTGTACGGCAGGAGGAGGATGAGGGGGAGGAGGAGGAGCGGGAGAGGGAGGGGGAGGAGGGGGAGGAGGTCCGCGCCGCGCTGATACGGCGGCGACCCCGGCGCGGACGTTCAAGGTTGAGAACGCCACCAATGGCCTGGAATCGGTCAGCATCGAGCGGTCTACGCGGTCGGGAAATTCCGATCGTCAAGGTCGAACTTGCTACGCGGTGTGCTGTCCGGCATCGGAACATATTACATAATTACAGAATGAGGTGTTCCTTTTAGCAACGGGGGCTTGTTGAGCCGTTTGAAAATATATCCTGAGATGCATGTGTTCTGTCCGCAACACTCGCACGAAGCTCTACTTCCACACTCGGTGGAGGTAGCGCGTATACGCATGACGACATGCAATCTCTCTCGTGGCAGCAGTGGTTGCGTGTACCATGTAGGCGGAACTTGTTGGGGGCCTCCGCAATAAGAAGCGCGTGTTCAGATGCTATCATTGTCGGAAGGACCCTTTCCAATCCATAAGCATCTAGGCAAGCCGTCTTATTACGACAGTTTGAATCGTAGCCAGATTCCCAAATCGCCAGCCACCGAGATATAGCAGCGAATAGACGTGGGTTTTGCAACAGCGGTGCTGAGCGGGCCCAGAAAGCAGTTCCCGCAACAACCGCCCACTTGTCACGGGGAGGAAGGGCAACGTGATTGTCATACAGAAAACCCCAAGCTCGTCTCATAGAAGCGACCCCCTCCTTCTCTGGAAATGAATAGTTGGCCAGATGGTCAAACGAGTCGTTGACTTTAACAGGATCGACCATATCGTCATACCGCCATGTCAGGGCCCATGGCCCCAATATGCCCAAGTCTCGCTGATGGTCAAGCCTATCCAATATGTGCTTGACCTGATCCTTACTTCCGCAAAGCGACGTCAACATCTGACACCGCCAAGATGGTGCACGTTTGCTATGCACTTTGAGCAGAAACTCGTACATCGATGGGTCAAGTACCTGCTGGATCTGTTGAAGGAACAAGCCCACGTCGGCGCCCTTGTTCTCGAGGGAGAAATTCATGATCAATCGCGCCTGGTACTCGCCCCCCATGTTCCATCTGTGCACCAGCAAGCGGGCGTCTTCAGCGATGCTGGAGTTGTTGCTGCCTGAGATCATTCCGATGTATACGTCCACGTTCCGTGTCAGCCGAGCCCCTTGTCGAGAAGTGCAGGTGGCCCCTTCTAGCACATTGGTGACGCACTCCCGAAGGTGCGGCCACACAGACGAGTTCGCCATCTGCACGAACACCGCAACAGCTGACTTCGGAGGCACTCCCAACACACTAGCAGGCGGCGTCGAGGAAGATGCGAGCATTCGCATTCGCATTCGCACCGTATGCAACGAAGCTAGCAGCGTATTCGCAAGTATCGTTGCGCAGACAGCAACGCAACAACGCAGAGCCCTACGCGTGTGCGAGACCAGGTGCGGGCAGCCTGGCAGGAGCATCAGGCACGCGCGGCAACCCTCCTCTTGAAGCAACTTGGGGCCGCTAGGAGCCTGTCAGGGACACATGCCAACTTGAGCCAGAATGGCCTAAGCGAAATGGCCCTTAATGACATCCTGGAATGTATTGGGGACGCCTGGGGGGCATCGTTGGCCTGTTAACGCTTCTCGTGGTCCGCTTTGACATGTCCTGTGGCGTTTGATATTCCTTTTCGAGCGATGGGCCACGCTCAGTTCTCCGGAGAGCATGCTCTCTCTGCCTCTCAAAGCCCCAAGATGGCTTGAAGACGACCCAAGGAAGCCCCTAATCGCCCCAGGATAATCCCAAACCGGCCCAAGAGGTTCAGCAGACGCCCCCAGAGGCCCCAAAGAGATCCTCACGGGGTTCCCAAGAGGCCCCCCGCATACCCTGGACAGGCCACCAAGAGGCCATCCCATGTTCCGCCAAATTGCTTGTGCACCGGCTGGGGGAGCAAGCAATCCAAACGCTTGCCCAAACTCTCCCCAACGGTTGGACGCATAGGCGACTCCCAAAAGGCAGGGGGCGGCGGCGACCCGCCTGTAGCTTGCAAGAGGGGTGCTCGGCCTGCCCAGTTTTATAACACGGTTGGCCCTTACAACAAACACCTTGTGGCTCTCGGCCCGTCCGCCGCCATCGCACACAGCACCCACTATCACGACGATTCGCCTCCAAGCCAGCCAGCATGGCCCAATCTGGTCCTTAAGACGGGCCCGGGCGGCCCAAGACGCTCACAGCTGGCCTCCATCCATCTCCTCATCCCCCGTTCCCTCCTTCTCCCGCTCCTCCTCCTCCGCCTCCTCCTCACCTTCATTCTTTTTCCTTATAAGCAACTTCTCCCTGTCGCACCCCGAGGCGAGTTTTTAGGGCGGGCTGGGCGTTTCGCCTGAGACTTCGTTTAAATCACGGATTGAGGGCGGGTCGTTTTCAAAATGTGGCTCTCGCCTTAGCCCTGCGCACATTCGTCTTGAACTGTTGCAAGGGTTTGACGGATTGAGGGCAGTTCCTTTCCAAAACGTGGCTCTCGCTTTAGGCCCGCGCACACTCTGTTTGAACATGTGGAAGAGTTTCGCGGATTGAGGGCGGTTCCTTTTCAAAATGCGGCTCTCGCTTTAGGGCCGCGAGCATTCGTTTTGAACATGTGCAAGGGTTTCACGGATTGAGGGCGGTTCCTTTACAGAATGTGGCTCTCGCCTTAGCGACGCGCACGTTCGTTTTTTTTCTGTAAGACCAACTGTAAGAGTTTCACGGATTCCCATGAGCAGCGTACCAGAAATAGCGTTTTAGAAGAATTCCAGATTATAAGGGCGCAACCGTTACGTTGATTCGCGGTGTAGTCCCAGGAACGGCGTTCTAGCACGATTCAGGATCGTCAAGACGCACCATTCAGGTTGACCCGTGGCGTTGAAATCCCGAAAAGAATGTTTTGGCATGCTCCAGGGTCTTCAAACGATTGTCTTCCATCGAGGCAGTTCCCCCTGTGGAAATGAACCGCTGTAGGCGCCTATGCAGAGGAAACTTGGAGGAAGGGCTCTATAACAACATCGTTGATGACTCTTGGGTTTACACCTGTCCTCCTCCTCCTCCTCCTCCTCCTCCTCCTCCTCCTCCTCCTCCTCCCCTCCCCCTCCTCTTCCTCCTCCTCCTCTTCCTCTCCTCCTCCTCCTCCTCCCCTCCCTCCTACTCCTCCTTGTCCTCCTCCTTGTCCACCTCCCTCCTCCTCCCTCGTCCTCCTCCTCTTCCTCCTCCTCCCTCCCTCCTCCTCCTCCTCTCCCTCCACCTCCTCCTCCTCCTCCTCCTCCTCCTCCTCCCCCCTCCCCCTCCCTCCTCCTCCTCCTCCTCCTCCTCCTCCTCCTCCTCCTCCTCCTCCTCCTCCTCCTCCTCCTCCTCCTCCTCCTCCTCCTCCTCCTCCTCCTCCTCCTCCTCCTCCTCCTCCTCCTCCTCCTCCTCCTCCTCTCCTCCTCCTCCTCCTCCTCCTCCTCCTCCTCCTCCTCCTCCTCCTCTCTCCGCTTCTTCCTCCTCCTCCCTCTTCCTCCTCCTCCTCCTCCTCCTGGTTTTCCTCCCCTCCTCCTCCTCCTCCTCCTCCTCCTCCTCCTTGTTCTTCATCCCGTCCTCCCCATCCCCCCCCATTCCTCACCCCCCCTCCCTCTCTCCCTCCTCCTCCTCCTCCTCCTCCTCCTCCTCCTCGTCCTCCTTTTCCTCCTGCTGTTCCTTTTCCTCCTCCTCCTTCTCCTATTCCTCCTCCTCCTCCTCCTTTTCCTTCTCCTTCCTCCTCCTCCTCCTCCTCCTCCTCCTCCTCCTCCTCCTCCTCCTCCTCCTCCTAGTCTTCCCTATCCCCCTCCTCCTCCTGTTTTTCCTCCTCTGGTTATGATGATGGTGATGATGATGATGATGGTGACGATGATGATGTTGTTGCTGGTGATGATGCTGGTGCTGTTGATTCTGACCGTGCGGATGCTGAAAATGATGATGAAGATGCTGAGGATGATGCTGATGGGGGAATGGTAGACCCTATTGGAGCGTTGTTGGACAGTCGTGGATCCGTATTGAACCCTTCTTGGGCCGTCTCGATTCGCAAACTCCCTGGGCATCCCCATTGTTCGAGGATGTCTCGAACGATGGCCCCAATTTGAACAGATGGCGCCGAGGATGCCTCGAGCGAGAGCTTTCTGCTCAAGAGTTCAACGAGTCCAACGAGTTCGCAAGACCGTTGGATATCTCACTTGTTTGGGGATGTGTCGAGCGGGGGCCTCACTGTTCACATAAAACGTCCTAGAACAACTCCTTGGCGATCTCACTGTTTCGGGGATGTCTCCGACGAAACTGCCGTTGTGAGGGAGACTTCGCAAAGCGATCAACCTTTTGCGGCCGCGAGCCAGGGGTCTCTCACGTCTTAATTTTTCATGTCTTCCTTAACTCCCGTGCTCCAGCAAGCTCGCATCACCGTCTCGTTCCGAGAAACCGCTTCCCCGTCATCCACCAAGCGATCAACCTTTTGCAGCGGCGAGCCAGGGGTGCCTCGCGTCTTAGTTCTTCACGTCTTCCTTATGCAGCTTCCTTTAGCGAGCTCCAACCACCTTCTCGTTCCGAGTAGGTTTTTTTTTGAAGACGCAACCCCAACGCTGAGGTCTCGCGAGCACTCACAGAGCCAACCGCAAGGTCGGAACGCGCGTGCGCGCGTCCACGGACGCAACATACGAAACTGACCACCCACTGGTGGGAAGCCCGCACATCAGCACGCGACCCTCTGGCCACGGGCCGGCGGCGAACAGTGATTTTCAAACGGCGCAACACATCATGTGCAGGATAAGCATAGTGCAGCATAGCGGGAGCCGCCCTTATCAGCAATGCGAGGTCGGCAGCGCTCCAGGCTATACAAGGGCAGGGCTGAGGGCCGAGCCAAACTCAAAGTCACCAATGCAGCGGGCCGAGAAGGAAGGGGGGCGGACGAAGAGGCACAAGCGCTGGAAACAAACAAACAACGAAACTAAACCAGTCGCCTGCAGCAGGCTTTACTGAAGAAGTGAGCACTGGTGCTCACCTGAAGTAAACCCAAACATCCTAGTCTACTACTTCACTTCCTTGAGATCACGGCGTGGTGCGAGGAACATGGTCGTCGTCGATCATAAGTTCCGCAAGCTCCTGCCACTTCAACGCCCCACAAGATTGTGGGATGGATACGATCAGCAGGCGGTGACGGTCAGTCGCTCCGATCCAGCGAACCTTGCCCTCATTCACGCTGTCCTGGCACTCTACCACGAAGCAGCGCTCCTCTTGGTACGGGTGCATTCGGGGGGGCCATCTCGCCAGAGAAGGCGCTTCCCGTCATCCGCCGAGCAAGCTATCTGTTGCAACCGCAAGCTGGGGGTCTCTCGCGAGTTTGTTCTTTTTCCCAACCATCCTAAGGTGTGTGGTCCTCGTTTTGAAAAGACAGCGCCCCCCATCTGACCTCACCTCACCTCCCGCGCTCCTCCCTCTCCTCCCTCCTCCCTCCCCCTCCTCCCATCCCTTGCCTCTGCCCTCCGCATGTCCATTTCGGTGCACCCCTCACACGCTTCGTGGCCCCGTAGGGTGCTCCGTCGAAGGCCCAAGAGGCAGGATCCGTATGCAGGTCCACCTCCATCTCGGCGCATCCCTCACACGTTTCGTGGCCCCATAGGGTGCTCCACCCAAGGCCACAGTGGCAGGGTCCGCACGCAGTTCCACCTCCACTTCGGCGCACCCCTCACAGGTTTCGTGGCCCCATAGGGTGCTCCGCCGAAGGCCCCAGTGGCAGGGTCCGCATGCAGTTCCACCTCCACTTCGGCGCACCACTCACACGTTTCGTGGCCCCATAAGGTGCTCCGCCGAAGGCCCCAGTGGCAGGATCCGCATGCAATTCCACCCCCATGTCGGCGCACCCCTCATATGTACGCTTCGTGGCCCCATGAGGTGCTCCACCCAAGGCCCCAATGGCAGGGTCCGCGTGCAGTTCCACCCCCAGTTCGGCGCACCCCTCCCACGTTTCGTGGCCGCATAAGGTGCTCCGCCGAAGGCCCCAATGGCAGGGTCCGCATGCAGGTCCACCCCCATGTCGACGTACCCCGCGCACATTCCGCGGCCCCATAGGGTGCTCCACCCAAGGCCCCAATGGCAGGGTTCACATGCAATTCCACCGGGCCATGTCGACGCACCCCGCGCACGTTCTGCGGTCCCATAGGGTGCTCCGCCGAAGGCCCCAGTGGCAGGGTCCGCGTGCAGTTCCCATTTCGCGGCATCCCTCATACGCTTCGTGGCCCCATAAGGTGCCCCGCCGAGAGCCCCCGTGACAGGGTCCGCATGCAGTTCCACCTCCATTTCGGCGCACCACTCACACGTTTCGTGGCCCCATAGAGGCAGGTTCCGCATGCAGTTCCACCCTCCATTTCGGCGCACCCCTTCCACGTTTCGTGGCCCCCAAAGACCCCAATGGCAGCGCCCGCACGTGGTTCCATCCTGAATTTCGGCGCACCCCTCACACGCTTTGTGGCCTCACATGGAGCTGCACCGACGGGCCCGGTGGCAGCGTCCGCACGGCGTACCCGTGCCAACAAGTCTGGCACACCCGTCACACGCGTCGTGGCCCCAGAGAGAGGTTCACCGAGGACGATACCCACAACTGCGTTACACACAGCTGCACATGGTTGGGTCCTGCGCAAGGATAATATTATATACAATGTTTTTCCTTACTCAGCAGGCCTCGAACACACTCCCATCACCTTCTCGTTCGGAGAAGGCGCTTCCCGTCAACTCCCATCACCTTCTCGTTCCGAGAAGGCGCTTCCTGTCATCCGCCAAGCGATCTGCCTTTGCGACGTTGAGCCAGTTGTTCCTCGCGAGTTCGTTCCATATTCAATGCGTAGAACGCTTGGCCTAACAAAATCCCATCTCCTTCTCGTTCCGAGAAAACGCTTCCCGTTAGCCTGCATGGCCGTTTCAATCCGCTCCTGGCCATTTTGATCCGCTGAACAATTTTGATCCGCAAGGCCGTTCGAACCCGTCTGGCCGTGGGACGCTACCTACGTCAAGCGTGGCGATTCGAACCCGCATGGCCGTTTTGAACCGCCCAGACTTTAACTCGCATGGCCGTTGTAACCCGCTCGTGGCAGTGGAACGCTACCTAGATCAAGCGTGGCCGTTTTAACCCGTTTCAGTCCGCGCTTGGCCATTCTAACCCGTTGGGCCGCTTGAACCCGCAGGGCCGTACGAACACGTCTGGCCGTTTTAACCCGCATGGTCGTTTTAACCCGCCTGGCCGTGGAACGCTACCTAGATCAAGCGTGGCCGTTTGAACCCGCATGGCCGTTCTAACCCGCACAGCCTTTAATTCACATGGCCGTTTGAACCCGCCCGAGGCCGTGTAACGCGACCTGGATCAAACATGGCCGCTTTAACTCGCATGGCCGCTTCACCCGCTCGAGGCCTCCTCCAGCGATTCCAAAACGATGTTGTTTCAGAGTTCGCTCCGAAATCGAAGTTTCTGAGGATGTTTCGAGCGAAACGTCCGTTTTCATTGGTTCAGGGTCTCATTGTTGAAGATCGATGATTTAAGGATGTCTCGATCGAGGGCCTCATTGTTGAAGATCGTTGCGATTTCGCCAGCGATTTCAACGTATCTTGTTTAAGAGGATGTCTCTAGCGAGAGCCTCATGTTTGACATACCGCGTCTTAAAACAACTCTTTCAACATCTCATGTGTTGGATGATGTCTCAAGCGAAACGGCAATTCCCGAATATTCGAAATATTTCGCGACGCATTTCAACATCTCACGTTTGGGAGGTTGTCTCGAGCGAGAGCCTCATGTTTCACATACAACGTCTTGAAACAACTCCTTCAACATCTCAAATGTTCGAGGATGTCTCGAACGAAACACCCATTGTGAGGGTCACATTTCCGGACAAGAACGTGAAGCGCCTCTTCTCTGAGCTTGCATGCGCATGGAGTTGCACCCAACACGCATGTGTGCGCATGGGGTGCAATCGCTGAGTTCCCCTGCATGCCCAGATGGTTGCCGTCGGCAGCTTATGTTTAGTGGTTGCCTGCGCTTGCTTTAGTCATGTGCTGCGCGTGGCCTGTGCACGTGTGTACGTGCGCGTGTATGTGTGCCTGTGTGTCTATATGTGCCTGTGTGTGTGCGGCTGTGTGCGTGTGTGCAACTGTATGTGCAGAGTGTGTGCTGGGCAAGCGGGACGGGGGTTGCACGGCGTGCGTGCGGGGTGTGCTCTGGGGGGGACGGGCCGAGGGGTGTACGGTGTACGGTGGGCGTGCAGGATATGTTCTGGGGGGGACGGGCTGGGGGATGTACGGCATGAGTATGGTCTGTGCGCGGTCTACGTCTCTTTATGGCCATTTGCGTTGCGTGCTGGGGGTGTGTCGTGTGTTCTGTGTGTTGCATGCGTTGTGTATTGAGTCGTGTGGCAGTCTACGATGGCAATGACACTGACGATGATGATGACGATGCCGCTGACGCTGGTAATGTCCACGATGGTGACGATGTCGATGATGCTGCTAATGGTTATGCTGAACCAATTCTTTCAAGACCTTCGGTTATTCGCGGATGTCTCGAGCGAAACATCCATTGTAGGGGTCACCTTTCCGGACAGGAACGGCAAGCGCCGCTTCTCTGTCCTTGCGTGCGCACGCGCGCATGGATTTGCAACCAATGCGCTTGCGTACACATAGATGCAGTCGCTGGGCTCCCCCGAATGCCCATATGGACGCCGTTGGTGGCTCGTGTTCAGTGGTTGCCTGCGGTTGCTTTGGTCAGGTGTTGCGCGTGGCCTATGCGTATGTGTGTGCGTATGTGCATGCGCATGTGTGTACGTGTGTGTGTGTGTGCCAGTGTGTGCGGCTGTGTGCGTGTGTACGCGTGTGTGCGCGGGCGTGTACAGGGTCTGTGCCAGGGGGGCGGGGGGAGGGGGTGCACGGTGTGCGTACGGGGCGTGTGCCTGGCGGGCGGGCGGGGGGTGTGGTACGGTGTGCGTACGGGGTGTGTGCCTGGCGGGCGGGCGGGAGGGGCGCAGGGTGTGCGCAAGCTTCGTGTTTAGTGTGAGTGGTGTGTTGATTACGTGGTGTATGCTCTATATGGGCATTCATGCGCTGGGAGCGTGTTGTGCTCCTCCTCCTCCTCCAACTCCTCCTCCTCCTCCTCCTCCTTCTCCTCCTCCCCCTCCTCCTCCTCCTCCTCCTCCTCCTCCTCCTCCTCCTCCAACTCCTTCTCCAACTCCTCTTCCTCCTTCTCCTCCTCCAATTCCTCCTCTTCCTCCTCCTCTTCCTCCTCCTCCTTTTCCTCCTCCTCCTCCTACTCCTCCTCCTCCTCCTCCTCCTCCTCCTCCTCCTCCTCGTTGTTCCGAGGATGTCTCGAGCGAGAGCCTCATGTTTAACGAACGGCGTCTCAAACATACGATTTCAACACCTCAATGTTACAAAGATGTGTCGAGCGACGCGACCGTTTTGGAGGGAACCTTTCCGGACAAGAACGGGAAGCGTCACTTCTCTGAACTTCTGTGCGCACGCTCGCACGGACTTGCACCCAACACATATGTGCGCACATGGGGTGCAGTCGCCACGCATGGCTCGCCACCGAAATGTGTACACAATACGTGACAAACTATTGTTATACATATGGGTGGGCACCCATATGTGGACACACGGGCAGCAAACCGCATGTCTGCACTTCGATGGAAGC
>CAUYUJ010018492.1:169274-201774 GCA_963575745.1 Prorocentrum cordatum
TATGGTTCGGGTTATAGGGTTACACGGTTAGGGTTAGGGTTCGGGTTAGGGAGGGTTAGGGTTAGGGTTAGGGTTAGGGTTAGGGTTAGGGTTTAGGGTTCGGGTTTAGGGTTTAGGGTCCACTAGCCCAAACTTGCAGCCCACTTGACCGTGTCCCACCCACCCATGACCCAAGACATATTGATCTCGATGCGGTATCAACACGCGACTCGCAAAACGACGACGAGGACGACGCCGATGACGACGACGTTGATATTGTTTTCAAAACGACGACGACGCGGCCGGGCAAAGACACCTGGGACGCGGCTGCAACGGCGATGCGGCCCGCGCGCCACGGCGCGCGGAGGCCGATGCAAGAGCGATGCGATGCGCGCGCGCGGCGCCACAACGAGTAGCCCCACCACCCCGCGGAAACTCACCGACGCCTTCGCGATGCATAAACCAGCTCGACGCGAGATCGCCGCCCGCGACGCGGCGCGCGAAGGCCGATGCATGGGCGATGCGACGCGTGCGCGCGCGAAGAACCCAGCTCGACGCGATGCGCGAGGAATAGTTCGTTGCTCGGCGAGCGCGCCCCCCGCGACGCGGCGCGCGAAGGCCGCGTCGACGAGGCGCAGCTGCGCCTTCCTCCGGGGGCTTCTCGGCGAGAGGCTCCCGGGGGAGGGGGGCTTCTGGGCGGCCGTGGTCGCCCCGCCGCGCTGGCTCCGCGGCGCTTGAACGCGCCGCGGAGCGACCGCGCGACGGGGCGGCCATATCCGCTCGGAAACCCAGGGGGCCATGTCCAGCCTCCACGGGGCGGCCCCTGGGGAAGGGCACGGGGGCGGCTCCCAAGCCGAAAGGGTCGAGGTCGCGCCCGTGCCTTTCGCGAAGGACAGCACTGACGCCATGCCTGGCACACCGAAGCCATGAACGTCTGCCACGAGTCTGGGCGAGGGGAGTACCTTGCACTTTCGCAGGCTCTCCCAGAACGCCACGCCCGGTACTCCGGGAGTTTGCAGATCCTCCCAGAACGCCATTCCTGGCGCTCCGAGGGCAAGGATCTGCGTGAGGGGTGCGCCCTGGGATTTGCGGATCGGGCCAGAACGCCATTCCTGGCGCTCCGAGGCCAAGGATCTGTGTGAGGGGCGCGCCCTGGGATTTGCAGATCCTCCCAGAACGCCATTCCTGGCGCTCCGAGGGCAAGGATCCGCGTGAGGGGTGCGCCAAAATGGGGGGCGGCCGAAGGAGGGGCTTTAGGGCGGCGGAAAGGATTTCAGGATTTAAATTTTTATAGGCTCTTAGTTTTTAGGGTTTACGGTTTAGGGTCAAACTGGGCAAGGCCAGGAATACCTACCTGCATAGGCACTCACCTGCGGCGGCGATCAATCCCCCCCGCATCTCCACCCCCACATAAAGATCATCTCTCCTCTCATGTTATACCGTGGCTGTAGCATAGCATAGCATACCATAGCAAGCGTGGCTCGATCCAGGAGTGCGCCTGGGAGCAAGCGCTTAGCAAAGAGGCGGCGGCCGCGCGCGCGTGCACTTTGTGGTATTTGTTGCAATGGAATATGAGCATGGGCACATTCGCCGTGCGCTCAAAAATTGTTTGTGACGCCCTGATTTACAAGAATGTTGCATAACCCATTGGTTTTTCAATGATTCAGGATGCACGCGGAGGGCGATCCTGCACAATTGTGGTATGAGAAAATCATGTTTTCATATGTTTTGCTGATATCGCTTCTGAAAAAAACATTGAAAACACATTGTGTTTCAAAGGATTTCGCCATGATCGCGCGGCCGCCGCGCGCGTGTGCACTTTGTCTCATTTTTTGCAATGGAATATGAGCATGGACACATCTTGCAAGAGCAGAATGTTAGGTTCATAATATGTTTTACAATATAAAACCCGGGTTTACATGCTGGTTTGCAGCCCGGGCTGGGCACTTTGCATGGTAAAACACAAGTTTTCTGATCGCATGATCAGGATACAATATTTTTTGCAATGGATAGAGCGGGGTCGCGACCGGGACCGGGCACAATGTATTGTAAAACAAAGTTTTCTGATCGCATGATCAGGAATTTTTTGCATAGGAGAAAAGCCGACTTGCATAGCGACCGGAATTTAGGTCTTTAGGAATTAATAATTATAGTGATTGGAGATTTAGGGTTAGGGTTAGGGTTAGCGTTTAGGGTATAGGGCCCACTAGCCCAAACTTGCAGCCCACTTGACCGTGCCCCACCCACCCATGACCCAAGACATATTGATCTCGATGCGGTATCAACACGCGACTCGCAAAACGACGACGAGGACGACACCGATGACGACGACGTTGATATTGTTTTCAAAACGACGACGACGCGGCCGCGCGAAGACACCTGGGACGCGGCTGCAACGGCAATTCGGCCCGCGCGCGCGACGGCGCGATTTGAAGAACCACGTTTTTTTGACGCGAGCCCCTGTGCGACGCAGGGACGCCGCCCAGCGGCGGAGAGGTTGCACGCAAGATCCACGCTTATTGACGCGAGTCCCTGCGCGACGCAGGGACGCCGCCCAGCGGCGGCGAAGTTGCGCGCAGTGGTTGCCCAAGGCGCGCGGGATGACTCGTCGCCCCGAAGAGAGGGGTCCCCCTGTGCATCCTCGGGACTGCGCCGCGGCGCGCAAGGGCCGATGCAAGGGCGATGCGACGCGCGCGCGCGCGATGCGACATCACATGCCCCCCAGCAACTTGGCGAAGCCTTGGCGATGCATTGCGCAGCTTGACGCGAGGCGCTCGGGGCGAGTCGTTGCTTGGTGAGAGTCACCCCTATTGTTTCCTTGGCCAAGGATCTGCGTGAGGGGCGCGCCCTGGGATTTGCAGATCCTCCCAGAACGCCATTCCTGGCGCTCCGAGGGCAAGGATCTGCGCGAGGGGTGCGCCAAAATGGGGAGGGGGGGGGCGGCCGAAGGGGGGAATTTTGGGCGGCGGAAGGAGTTTCAGGATTTAAATCTTTATAGGGCTCTTAGTTTTTAGGGTTTAGGGTTTAGGGTCCACTAGCCCAAACTTGCAGCCCACTTGACCGTGTCCCACCCACCCATGACCCAAGACATATTGATCTCGATGCGGTATCAACACGCGACTCGCAAAACGACGACGAGGACGACACCGATGACGACGACGTTGATATTGTTTTCAAAACGACGACGACGCGGCCGCGCAAAGACACCTGGGACGCGGCTGCAACGGCGATGCGGCCCGCGCGCGTGACGACGCGATTTGAAGAACCACGTTTTTTTGACGCGAGTCCCTGTGCGATGCAGGGACGCCGCCCAGCGGCGGAGAGGTTGCACGCAAGATCCACGTTTATTGACGCGAGTCCCTGTGCGACGCAGGGCCCCCCGCGGTCGCCGCGGGCGCACCGCCCAGCTGGCCCGCGGCCGCCTGCGCCGCCGAAGGGTCGGCGCGCCACCCCGCGTCCGCCGGGCCGCCCTCCCGCGAGCTCGCAGAGGGGGGGCCGCAGCGCCCGCGGCCGCCTCGCCCGCCGCGGGGGCGCCCGGCGCCATTCCTGGCGCTCCGAGGCCAAGGATCTGCGCGAGGGGCGCGCCCCGGGATTTGCAGATCCCCCCAGAACGCCATTCCTTGCGCTCCGGGGGCGAGGATCTGCGCGAGGGGTGCGCCAAAATGGGGGGGGCGGCCGAAGGAGGGACTTTAGGGCGGCGGAAGGGGCTTTAGGATTTAAATATTTATAGGCTCTTAATTTTCAAGATTCAAGGTTTAGGGTTTAGGGTTAGGGTTAGGGTTAAGGGTTTAGGGCTTCTCTTAGCGCAGCGGCCGAAAGTCCCGGCAATGCTGCCCCCCCTTCGGCAAGCTTGATTGGGGGCGCGGTTAGCCGACCCGAGCAAGCTTGGCGAAGGGGGCAGGAGGTGCAACATCTTCCCACCCCCGGCCGCATGGCCGGCAACCTCCCGAACTAAAGTCTTTTAGGGTTTAGGGCCGTTGGCCCCTAAATTCCCAAATGCGTTCCAGGCGCTCCCAGGCGCCCCCTGGCGCTCCCAGGCGCCCCCAGGCGCTCCCAAGCGCTCCCAGGCGCTCCCAGGCGCTCCCCGGCGCTCCCAAGTGCTCCCGGCGCGTTCCGAAGCGCTCCTAAGCGCTCCCAGGCGCTCCTTGGCGATCCCAAACGCTCCCTGGCGCTCCGAGGCGCTCCCAAGCGCTCCCAAGCGCCCCCAAGCGCTTCCAGGCGCTCTTTGGCGCTCCCAAGCGCTCCCAGGCGCTCCCGGCACGCTCCCACGCGCTCCCCGGCGCTCCCAGGCGCGCCCAAGCGCTCCCAGACGCTCCCAGGCGCCCCCTGGCGCTCCCAGGCGCTCCCAAGCGCTTCCAAGCGCTCCCAGCGCGCTCCCAGCCAGGCGCTCCCAAGCGCTCCCGGGATGCGCCAAGCGGTCCCAGGCGCTCCCAAGCGCTCCCGGCACGCTCCCGGCACGCTCCCAGGCGCTCCCGGCACGCTCCCAGGCGCTCCCAGGCGTTCCCAGGCGCTCCCAGGCGCTCCCAACGCTCCCAAGCGCTCCCTGGCGCTCCCAGGCGCTCCCAAGCGCTCCCAGGCGCTCCCAAGCGCTCCCAGGCGCTCCCAGGCGCTCCCACGCGCTCCCAGGCGTCACTCACAGGAAAATGTATTTGGGTTTAGGGTGTTATATTCGTCGAGGATCAGGGGAGGTTTATCATTGAAGCGCGAATCCCCAAAAGAGGGGGAGGGCAGCAGCAAAAGCTGCCAAGGCAACCCACTCGGGCAACATGCTCAAGCATCTCAGAGATGCCCTGTCTCTCGTAGATGGCGACGGTGATGCGCGGTGGGGTGGGCAGAAGCACAACGAGGTGCTTGGGAATTTAGGGTTTAGGGTTCAGGGTGTTGCCCGCCAAGCGGTGTGGGCGCGCGCACGCATCCCGCCCCCACATCAAGATTGTTGGGGGTGGGATGCTGTGTGCGCGCTCGCGTTGCTTGTCCTCCCGCCCCAATCCACCCCGGCTAGTCTCTTGTAAGGTTTAGGGACACAAGGAGTTCTTCCCCCCAGCCCCAACTCATGGGGGTGTCGAACACCACGTCGTCCTACCTGAGAACGCGCAGGCGCTGTAACGCATTGGGGAACAGCCTCCAGGTTTAGTTCGCGCGTTGGGGAACGCCCGACCGGGCGATCCCTTCCGACTCTCGCAGGAGCGGTTCTGCGCGGTGGCGCACGCGCAGCGGTTTGCCGGCCAACGAGGTGTCGTACCTTGTGGCCCATGTTACGCTGGCGACGCCAGAACTGCGCCCGCGCGCTCATTTTCGATGCCCAGGCGCGCTGGCGAGCGCATATGGCGATTGAAGTAAACTTACGCAGGGCCTCAATCTCAGAAGCGATCATGGTGGGCCACGACAAAGGGGGCCAGCTCGCCGGACGCTCCGCGGCTCGCGCGCGCGCGAAGTTCCCGCGCTGACACCACGTCGTCCTAGAGTCTCCCGGGTTCGTTCGCGCGTTGGGGGACGCCCGGTCGGGCGACTTTTTCCGATTCTCGCAGGAGCGATTCTGCGCGGTGGCGCACGCGCAGCGCTTTGCCTCGGATGGTGGGAGGGGGAGCTCGAGGGGGCGGGCCTGGCGCCCCCTCGATGCGACGCACCAGGCAGCGCGTCGCGTGCGTCAGCCGGCCGGCCGGCCGGCAAGGTTGACGCAACGCTAGCCCCAGGCAAATGGAAGAGCACGAAGTGGCCTACAGTTGGCACTGGGCATTCAAAATGTGGCCCGGGAGTGGTGTTCTGGAAAATCCAAGAGCACGAAATGGCCTACAGTTGGCTCCGGGCATCCAAAATGTGGCCCGGGAATGAAGTTCTGGGAAGTCGAAGAGCACGAAGTGGCCTACAGTTGGCTCCGGGCATCCAAAATGTGGCCCGGGAGTTGAGTTCTGGGAATTCGAAGAGCACGAAGTGGCCGACAGGTGGCTCCAGGCATTCAAGAATGTGACCCCGGAATGGTGTTCTGGGAAGTCAAGAGCACGAAGTGGCCTACAGTTGGCTCCGGGCATCCAAAATGTGGCCCGGGAATGAAGTTCTGGGAAGTCCAAGAGCACGAAGTGGCCTACAGTTGGCTCCGGGCATCCACAATGTGGCCCGGGAATGGAGTTCTGGGAAGTCGAAGAACACGTAGTGGCCTACAGTTGGCTCCGGGCATTCAAAATGTAGCCCGGGAATGGAGTTCTGGGAGGTCGAAGAGCACGAAGTGTGTGACTGTTTGTTTAAAACAAGCCCGGGCCCGGGGGGTCCTGGGGGCAACATGCGTTCCCGCTGGCTTTGGGTTCCGGCTTTGGGGTTCTTATTTCCTGCTACGCAGGTAGCCTGTGGCGTAGCCAGCCTGAGGCGTGGCGTGTGGGCGGTCGAGCTTAACCTCTCCCTTTCCGTAGATCCTTCAGGCGCTCCACTGAACGTTCCGACCAAGGCTCGTATGAATCTGGGGCATCCCGACAGCGACGCATACTCGAGTTTAGGGTTAGGGTTAGGGTTAGGGTTAGGTTTAGGGTTAGGGCTTAGGGTTAGGGCTTCTCTTAGCGCAGCGGCCGACAGTCCAGGCAATGCTGCCCCCCCTTCGGCAAGCTTGATTGGGGGGGCGGTTAGCCGACCCGAGCAAGCTTGGCGAAGGGGGCAGGAGGTGCAACATCTTCCCACCCCCGGCCGCACGGCCGGCAACCTCCCAAACTAAAGCCTTTTAGGGTTTAGGGCCGTTGGCCCCTAAATTCCCAAATGCGTCCCAAGCGCTCCCAGGCGCTCCCTGGCGCTCACAGGCGCTCCCAGGCCATCGCAGGCGCTCTCAGGCGTTCCCAGGCGCTCCCCAGCGCTCCCAGGCGCTCCCAGGCGCTCCCGGCGCGTTCCGGAGCGCGCCCATGCGCTCCCAGGCGCTCCCTGGCGATCCCAGGCGCTCCCAGCCGCGCTCCCAGGCGCTCCCAGCGCCCCAAGGCGCTCCCAGGCGCTCCCGGCGCGTTCTCAGGCGCTCCCAGGCGCATCCACGTGCTCCCAAGCGCGCCCAGGCGTTCCCGGCACGCTCCCAGGCGCTCCCAGGCGTTCCCAGGCGCTCCCAGGCGCTCCCAGGCGCTCCCAGGCGCTCCCAGGCGCTCCCAGGCGCTCCCAGGCGCTTCCAGGCGTTCCCAGGCGCTCCATGCGCGCTCCCAGGCGCTCCCAGGGGTTCCCGGCGCTCACAAGCGAAAGGTCTTTGGGTTTAGGGTGTTGTAATCGTTGAGGATCAGGGGATGGTTTATCGTTGAAGCGCGAATCCCCAAAAGAGGGGGAGGGCAGCAGCAAAAGCTGCCCAGGCGACCCACTCGGGCAACATGCTCAAGCATCTCAGAGATGCCCTGTCTCTCGTAGACGGCGACGGTGATGCGCGGTGGGGTGGGCAGAAGCACAACGAGGTGCTTGGGAATTTAAGGTTAGGGTTAGGGTTAGGGTTAGGGTTAGGGATAGGGTTAGGGTTAGGGTTTAGGGTTTAGGGTTCGGGTTCGGGTTCGGGTTCGGGTTCGGGTTCGGGTTCGGGTTCGGGTTCGGGTTCGGGTTCGGGTTAGGGTTAAGGGTTAAGGGTTAAGGGTTAAGGGTTAAGGGTTTAAGGTTTGTTTGGGTTAAGGGTTTGGGTTTAGGCTTAGAGCTCGGGTTGGATTCAGGGGTAGGGTTTAGAGTTAGGATTAAGGGTTACAGTTAGGGTGGGGGTTTGGGTTTGGGGTTAAGGTTCGGTCGCGGGTTTAGAGTTAGCGTTGAGGGTTCGGGTCAGGGTTGGGGTTAAGGTTCGGGTTAAGGTTCTTGGAGGTCTGGGGCGAGCTCCGGGTTGTAAAACAATAAAAGATTGTAAAAAACAAATAGTGGGCGCTTTTTTTACGGGGGCTTCCGGGCCCCCAAAAAATAAGAGAGTGTAAAAAATAAACATGGTGAAAACAAATAAAAGATTGTAAAAGAAAGTAAGACATTGTACGAAAAAGTTAAAAAGATCTTTAAAAACATGTAAAATCAAATAGCATATTTGTTTAAGGGCCTCCGGCTTGTAAAAAAAAAACGGATTGCAAAAAACAAATAGCAACATCGAGCTCGTTATCTTTTTTAAATATCCTTATTTTGTTCTCTAAGATCTTTTATTTTTGTTTAAGGGTCTCCCGCCCCCCCCCCCCCCCTTTTCGCGATGCACTAGGGGGGGGGGGGGGGGAGGGGTTCGAACCAATAGTGACCCCCCCCCGGTTTTCCGGAGGGGGGGGGGTTCGAACGGGTAGTGACCCCTCCCGGCTTTCCGCCAGCAGCGGTAGAACACGCTCTTTCTGATCGTGATCATGGTCATGATGATGATGATCATCATCATCATCATCATCATCACATCGCCATCATCATCATCGTCACCGTCGTTGTCGTCTTCCTCCTCCTCCTCCTCCTCCTCATCATCATCACCATCACCGTCGTCGTCGTCATTGACATCATCATCATCATCAGCATCGTCATCATCATCACCATCGTCATCATCAGCATCACCATTACCACCATCATCACCATCATCATCACCATCACCATCATCATCGTCAGCATAATCATCACCAGCACCATCATCACCATCAGTATCACTACCATGATTATCACCACAACCACCAGCATCATCATAACCATCACCTTCAACACACGAATCATCATCACCACCACCATCACCATCATCATCATCACCATCACCATCAGCATCATCATCATCGTCATCATAATCATCACCAACATCATCATCATCATCATCGTCTTCATCACCATCATCATCTTCAGCATCATCATCAAAAGCATAATCATCATCATCATCATCACCATCATCATCGTAGTATCGCCACCATCATCATCGGCATCACCTTCATCATGGTCATCCCCCTCCTAATCACCACCAGCATCAGCCTCAGCCTCATCAGCACCATCATCACCATCAACATCATCATCACTAACGTCAGTCACCACCATCGTCGTCACCATCAACAAACACAATCATTATCAGGGCCACCGTCATCATCGTCATCATCATCGTCATGATCAGCATCAAGACCACCACCACCATAATCATCATCATAATCATCGTCACCAGCATCATCGTCATAATGGTCATAATCACCATCACCTTCATCAGCATCATCAAAATCAGTACCCGCATCAGTTTTAGCCTCATCAGCAACATCGTCATCACTGTCGATAATCATCATCATCGTCGCCCTCATCGTCACCATCGGCCCGCCTCATCGCCATCATCACACTAAGCATTGTCATCAGCAACATCATCATGAACGTCATCATCAACATCAACATCGCAGTCGCCATCACCATCATCATAACCCCATCAGCATGATCAGCATTACCAACACCAGCATAATATGCATCACCACCACCAGCATCGTCATTTGCATCATCACCGCCATCACATATCATCATTGTCGTCACCATCATTATTAACAAGATCCTCATCATTCCGATCACCACCATAATTACCACCGTCAGCATCGTCATCAGATCAGAAGTCATGGGGGGCGAGCAGAGAGAGCTTCCCTTCCGACGACAACCCTTGGGATCGGGCTACACCCGAGCAGAAGTCAAGGATCGGCCATGGCTCTTCGGCCCTTCGAAGCGTCCGAGATGCCCGCGCGCTTCCTGTCCGCCACGCCCTCGCTCGCAGGACGGCGCAGTCGAAGCATTCCACCCAGCGCCTGGCCTCCAGCCGCCGGCTGAAACACCGCGCCGAGCTGCTTAGCAGTGGGGGGGGGGCGAGGATCCTAAAGCGAGCAGTGGGGGCAACCAGCAGTTGGGCAGCCTGGCTCGCGCTGCTGGAAGGCGGAGGGCGAGGGGAGCGAGACTCGGAGGTCGGATGCTCGAGAGAGCGAGGAATGCGGGCTCCGAGGATCGGCTTGCTGGCGGGGCGAAGCTCAGGCTTCTCACAAGCTGCTCAATTCTCTGTTTCAGCCCTGTGGTCTCCAGGGGCCTTCCTTCCAAGTCCTACATCCTTCTCTCGAGCTCGTGCAAGCCCGCTTTCCCCATCAGCTCCAAGTGCCCGATCAGTGCGGTGCCCTGCTTGAGGTACGCGCCGATCTGCGCCTGGTACTCGGAGATAGGCGCCATGATGTGCCGCGCGGCGAAGCCCGATGCCAACTTCACCTTGCCCTTGTCGCTGCGATCCGTGATTTTTGCCATCATGTCGAGCTCGGCCATATCCTGCCTCGTCGTCGCGCTGTGCAGCTTGCAGAGCTCCTCCCTCAAGCTGATGAAGCTGGTTGTCTCTGCCCGCTGCCATACCTTCTGCCACGAGGCTTTCGAGCACCCCCGCGGGGCCCGTCATCGATGTATCGCCAATTTTATGGATCTTCTAATCCGAGTCGGCATTCGAGGACGCTGCGCGGTGCCCTCTGCTGCCTTCTCCCGAACTTTGATTCGGGTATGCTCCATCATCGCCCCCTGGAGGTCTGCCGATGTCGCGCAGTTATTCAGCCCTCTCGACTCCGGGTGGCGCTGCAGCGGCGAAATGTGCAAGATGTGCTTCATCCTGGCGGGGGGGTGGTACTTCTGCATGGCCTTCATATCCTTCCGTTCGTAGTCGACCTCGGTCGTTTCCACAAATTTCAAGTCCTTCTTCTTCGGCGCCTGCGCCTGCGACCGAACTGCAGTCCGCCTGCCGACCGCGTGACATGCCGCCTCGCCGCTGCTCCTTCCTGTTCGGTTCGCCGTGCTCGACGGCTGGCGGCCGCGCCTGCAGCCGCGACGCGGGGCGTCGGTGGGGGGGGGGGGCGCTTGCGCCGGGCGCCGCTGGAGGGTTGGGAGGTCGACGAACTCGCTCGAGCACTCGTGGTCCAGGCGCGCCGCAAACTGCCGCGGTAGAACAACAAGGTAGTTGAGCGTGCACTTGCGCGCGATGCATCTTTCACGTCTGCGCGCCGCAGCGATGCGATTGATGGCCGCGCGCCTGCGCGCGAAGGTAGATGGGCATGTGGGCCGCCGGCTCGAAACAGCGCACTAGTGAACATATGTTGTTGTCCATGCTCCCCCCCTCCGCTGCGCGCTCGGTGCGCTCGCAGCGCGCGCGCCGTGCGAAATCGCCTGCCACGCCCAAGCTCGTCGCCGTTAAGGAGCGAACAATGGTGCCCACCCTCGCGGCACTCTTGGCCCTAGCATTGCCCGATCGGGGCCGCCTCTGGGGCCTCGGGCCAGACCTTTCGGGGCCTCTGCATGTTGAACATGAGGTACTTGGTGTGCAGCTCGGGAGCTTGGGGCACCCTCGGCGAGTCGCAGCCCACGTCGCCCGGGAACTCGGGCCCCTCGCCGAGCCTCCCGAGGTGGAACAGATCCCTCTTGAAATGCAGGGCCCAGGGATTCGCGCGGCCCCTCGGCGTCGCCGCTGGGGCAAACGCTGGGGCCCAGGAGAACTGCCGGGGCTCCGCGCTCTCGAAAGCGACCCCTCCAAAGATGGCCGCCTGCTCTCGGACATGCCAGCTGGGTCGGCGATCGAGAGCTCGGCAGTATCTGAGACGTCGTGCCGCGAGCTCAAAGCTGGGAGGGACAGCCCAGATTTTCTTCCACGCAGCATCCGCGCAGATCGCGGCGACCTCCCACCCCTTCCCCCCCCCCGTTCAGTTGGCGGTGGATCGCAATCCTCTGGCGCGGAGCACTGGCATGCCGAACAGCTGATCCTGGTCCGGCGTGAGCGCGCGCGCCTCTGCTCCTTCTCCAGAGACGGCCGCTCCGATCGCTCAGCTCTGGGAGACGCGGCGCTTGCGATCATGGAAGGGGCAGATTCTCCAGTGCCTTTCCCACCCCCCTCCAGCCAGACCTCATAGCGCAACATCGCGCAATATTCTCCTCATTCTTCCTTCCAGAGGTCTGGGCGCGAGCTCCCGAGAATGCCGAAGTGGCCTGGACTTCGAATGCAATCGGGGCCCGATGGCAGCGCGGCGCCCTCGTAGATCTCTGCGAGCCTCTTCGACAAAACAAGGGCTCGCGGCCTTTTTCCCACGACTCTGAGCAAGTCCGACTCGGCCGATCCCCGCGCCCACGTGTCGGCCAGAGGTTTCGACCTTCACCGCGGCGCCGTGAGCATCGGGGACACTGCGCGCGCAAGTCATGTCGTCAGCGCACAGCCGCACCCCCCAAGACACAAGTTTTCTGTGCAATCGGGCATCCAGCAATCATTTGGCGCAGGTCCGACGTGGGAAACAGCGGGCGCCCCCGCCCCTTCGTCGGCCGCTCGAAGGCGACCCCGGACTTCGAGGCTGCATCTGGGCCCCCCGCGAAGCAGCCCACGCCAATGACAAAGGTGCCGCACCCGTCGTGGGCATTCACGACGCATGCTGCGCAGCAATGTCTAGTCAATGTGATATGCGCGTTCTCTTGTCGGTACATATGAAACGCCGTCTGGTCAGATGCCCGTGCGAAGCGCTGGCGACAACATTCGTCATGTCGTGCTTGGTCGCAATGTGATCCACGTCGGCCGCGCGGAGTCGCCGCGGCGGCGCGTCGCCCGCCGCCGGCGCGCCCGTTCGGGGGCGACCCTCCACATATCCATGATCCTCGCGCGGTAGGTCAAGATCGTCTCGTAGCTGGCGCGCCGCCACCCACGCCTCGCCAAAGCTGCAGAGCCCGCGTAGCAATCTGGTTCCACGCGCGCGAGGCTTCTGACACAGCTTGCGCCCTGGTACGTCTGGGATAAGTTTCACCGCGCATTCAATCGTTGATGCTGCCGTACTCCCGCTAGCTGAGCAACAGGAAACTCTTGCAACATTGGCCCCATCACTGGCATGCGTTCTTCTACGGGATTTTCTTGCTGAGCACGACACGACGTCAAAAGGCGCCATATCTCCGCCAGCATTGACCAGCTTGGAGAAGCTCGCCTGCGATATCCTCGGGATAACTTCTCCACTCGCATGTGCAAATCGCGGTTAGCTTCTTCTCAATGCTCCATATCGGGGTAAAATGGGTCGTCGCGCTCCGATGCCTGCTGCGTGAAATGTTGCTGGTCCACAAACACGTCGCCTCGAGTCCCCCCCCCCCCAGGTAGTGCCCGGTCCTCTTCCCATACTTGTAGATCGGGATGGGGGCCAGGTAGCACATTGTGGTTTGTCTCGCGTAACGCCAGTCCAGTACCTGCCATCTCAAAGCACGCGCGCCATGCCACGTCCTCGCGATGCGTTCGCAACGCCGTCGCAAACTGATCAGTGAGATCTGCGATGCATATTTAGCTTGGGCATACTGCTGAATGACTGTCACCATTCTTCCCATGCCAATTTCAGCGTGTGTGGGCGCATCCAGGCAGCCGCTTCATTGTACTCGTCGTCTCGTAGTCGTTGATACAGTGACACGTCGACCTTTGAGAGAGCGCGTTTCACGGGCGCTTGCCTTGGGAACATTCGGCGGCGCGTTTCGAACTGGGGGGTGGGCCTCCCCCCAGCACTCGGCGCCGTCGATCAGAAACAGGGGGGCCCCCCTCCCCCCTAACCCCCGGGGGTTGGGGGAAGGGCCCCCCCTCCCGAAATCCCCCCCAGCGCCGGCGCCGGCGCTGGCGGCCGCCAGCAGCGCCGACGGCAGGACCCCCCCCTCCCCCGCGCCAGCGCCGACGGCGGGCGCGCAGCGACGATGGCCAGAGAGGGCCCAGAGGCCGCAGAGGGAAAACACAAATCGCCACATCGAGCCCTCGCCCCCCGGAAACCACCGAGAGGCCCTTCGGGAAGTCCACGATGCTTCACACATGCTCCTCAAACGACCCCGAGACCTTTCTGACGAGACCTCAAGAGGCATCCATGAGAACTCTGACCCAAAGCCAAAACACAGTGGCGGAAAGAGCCGACGGCCACACCACCACCACCACCACCGCCACCACCACCACCACAAACCACCACACCATTACCAGCACCACCGCAACCCACCACCACCACCACCACAACCACCACCATCACCACAAACCACTACACCACCACCACCAAAAACGCCACCACCACCAGCACCACCAGAACCCACCAGAACCCACCACAGCCACCACAAACCACCACAGCATTACCAGCACCACCGCCACCACCAATACCAGAATCACCACCTCAACGCACCACCACCACCACAACCAACCACCACACCACCACCACAACCACCACCACTACCACAACTACCACCTACCACCCACCACCCACCACCACCACCACCAGCACCGCTACCAGCAGCACTACCACCACCACCACCAATACCACAGCCCACTACCACCACCACCACCACAAACCACCACCACCACCACCGCCACCAACAATACCACCACCACCACCACCTCAACCCACCACCACCACCACTAACCACCACACAACCACCACCACCACCACCACCACCACCACCACCACCACAAAACCACTATAGTCACCACCACCACAATACCTCACCACCACCACCATTACCACAACAACCCACCACCACTACCACCACCACCACCACCACAATCGACCACACCACCACCACCACCGCCACAACCATCACCACTTCCAGCAGCGCAACTCACCACCACCACCACAAACCACCGCACCACCACCACCACCGCCGACACGACCACCACCACCAGCAACACCTCCACCATCCACCGCCACCACCACCACGGCCACCACAACCATCACAGATCACCACACCACCACCACCAAAAACGCCACCCTCACCACCACCACCGCCACAACCGTCACCACCACAACCCACCACCACCACAACCAGTACCACCAACACAACCACCACGACCAACCACCACACCACCACCGCCACGACAACCCACCACCATAACCCACCACCACCACCACCACCACAACTACCACCAGAAACCACCGCACCACCACCACCGCCACCACCACCACAACCACCACAACCCTCTACCACAACCACCACAACAACCACCACAACCACCACCAACCACCACACCACCACCACCACCGCCACAACCACCACCACCACCACAGCCCACCACCAACACCACCTCAGAGAGGCCCCAAGAGACGCCCAAAAGGCGCCCAGGAGGCTTCACAAATGTCCTTCAGAGGCCCCCGAGAGCCCTCCGACGAGATCCCAAGAGACATCCATTAGGACTCTGACCCAAAATCAAGGCACGGTGGCGGAGCGTCGTCATCGTCGTCTCCGTCGTCCTCGTCGACGCTCCCCGCCGCCGCCGCCCGCCCGCCGAAGGCGCCGGTGCCAGCCCAGAAAAAAAAATCGTCGTCCCCGCCGCCGCCGCCAGCCGCCGCCGACGCAGGCGCCGGCCCGAGGAGAGGGAGAAAAAAAAATAGGGGAGGGGGGGGGGATTTGAACCCCCCCCCTTCCGTCACGGGAGGGATGGGGGAAGGGGGGGTACGGTTTCCCCCCCCCCCTCCAAGCGACCACAAAACGCGCTCTTTACGACCTCTTGTCGAAAGATTTGTGCCTCCCCTTCGTTCTTCATTGCGCTGCCCAACATGGAAAAACCCATGCGATATCAAGTGCCTGACAGGTCATCTGGTAGTCCAGTTCGGCCACGCAAACCATGTGATCCAACATCGCTACACTGATGTCGGGCGTGTCCCCTATAGGGGGATTTTCGACGAAACAAATACCCCAAAAATACCCCAGAAAAAATCCAACAATACTCAACAAATAGTCCCCATACTATTGTTGGATTTTTTGGTGTTATTACCTAACAGCGAAGACTGATAGGTTTCTAGTGGTGTCAAAAGAGAGCATCTGATGACTCAGAAGGGAGGTCTGGGCGGCATCCGGACAGCAAGGGCCGGGCTCAAGGCTGGGCTCGTTTTAAGCAAACAGTCACACACTTCGTGCTCTTCGACCTCCCAGAACTCCATTCCCGGGCCACATATTGAATGCCCGAAGCCAACTGTAGGCCACTTCGTGCTCTACGACTTCGCGGAACTCCATCATTCCCGGGCCACATTTTGGATGCTCGGAGCCAACTGTAGGCCACTTCGTGCTCTTCGACTTCCCAGAATTCTATTCCCGAGCCACATTTTGGATGCTCGGAGCCAACTGTAGGCCACTTCGTGTTCTTCGACTTCCCAGATCTCCATTCCCGGGCGACATTTTGGATGCCCGGAGCCAACTGTAGACCACTTCGTGGTCTTCGAGTTCCCAGAACTCCATTCCTGGGCATGATTTTGAATGCCCGGAGCCAACTGTAGGCCACTTCGTGGTCTTCGAGTAGGCAGGCTGAGGCTGAGGCTGAAGCCTGAGGCAGGCTGAGGCTGAGGCTGAGGCAGGCAGGCTGAGGCTGAGGCAGGCTGAGGCTGAGGCGAGGCTGAAGGCAGCTGAGGCCGAGGCTGCAGGCTGAGGCAGGCTGAGGCTGAGGAGGCTGAGGCTGAGGCTGAGGCTGAGGCTGAGGCTGAGGCAGGCTGAGGCTGAGGCCGAGGCTGAAGGCAGACTGAGGCTGAGGCTGAAGCAGGCTGAGGCTGAGGCTGAGGCTGAGGCTGAGGCTGAGGCAGGCTGATGCTGAGGCAGGCTGAGGCTGAGGCTGAGGCTGATGCAGGCTGAGGCTGAGGCAGGCTGAGGCTGAGGCCGAGGCTGAAGGCAGACTGAGGCTGAGGCTGAAGCAGGCTGAGGCTGAGGCTGAGGCAGGCTGAGGCTGAGGCTGAGGCAGGCTGATGCTGAGGCAGGCTGAGGCTGAGGCTGAGGCTGATGCAGGCTGAGGCTGAGGCAGGCTGAGGCTGAGGCCGAGGCTGAAGGCAGACTGAGGCTGAGGCTGAAGCAGGCTGAGGCTGAGGCTGAGGCAGGCTGAGGCTGAGGCTGAGGCAGGCTGAGGCTGAGGCAGGCTGAGGCTGAGGCTGAGGCTGATGCAGGCTGAGGCTGAGGCAGGCTGAGGCTGAGGCCGAGGCTGAAGGCAGACTGAGGCTGAGGCTGAAGGCTGAGGCTGAGGCTGAGGCTGAGGCAGGCTGAGGCTGAGGCTGAGGCAGGCTGAGGCTGAGGCTGTGACTGCGACTGCCGTTGCCACTGCGACTTTCATCGCGAATGCGACTGCGACTGCGAGAACAGCAGAATTCTACAACTGGATTCTCATGTGAATCTTAAGGGGAATGCTTACAGATATGCTCCTACACATCGCTGTTAGGTTGCTTTGCCGGGATAATGTTTGGTGTATTTATTTTATTTGTCGTCGAAAATCCCCCTCTAGGGGGACAGGTCCGACATAACGCTACACTCGGTACGGCTCGAACTCGTCGCGTGAGATTGTACGCTATCGCGCAGCGTTGTACTCTCGACAACCACGGTGCCGAGACCGCCAGGTGGTCAACGTAGCTGGAGCTCTTGTGTCCGTGATATGTACGTCGTCCCACCTGTAGGGGACCGCGCTCTACACACCGACGTTTTCGTGCGGCCCTGCACGGATACTTGCGCAAGAAAGCGGAGCCTGGTGTATACGGGTCCCTGGTGTATACATGTTCCAGAATGTTTCCTGGGAAAGCGGGGAAACAAATATACACTACACCACCCCGACGTCGTCCCCGACCCTCAAAAAGTCCTGGGATTGGAAGACGGCCCGCCACTGGTAACGTATAGGCTGCAATGTCCGAACATGGGAATCAGCTCGTCACGGTAGCCACACCGCTGCCCTCCGACCACTCTCTGCAGGCCGTACCCGCCGCGTGCTCCCGGCTGCGCGGGCACGGGCCCAACGCCGGTGCACGATCTCCTGCGCCAGGCCTTCGCACGACTGGGGGCCCATGCCGTCGTCGAGGTCCGTCGAGGCGATCACCGTGCTTCTGCTCGGAGTGCCAGCCGTGATGTTCGCCAGAGATTATGTGCGGCGTCTCGCGTCGTAACGCGGGATGCTTCTCGCCTCGGAGCACCTCGGGGGGAAGTGGCTGACAACCAGCGCGAGATCGAACTGTGATGAATTGACACGCACTGGCCCAAGCCGTCCATGAAGGGAACCCGGCACAGGCCAGAAATAGGAGAGGTGAGATCGTCGGAAACGCCGCCGATGTAGCCAAATCTCCACTCCACATCTTTTGTTGGCGCGGCTCCCGCGCGCCCCGCTCCAGCCGAACTTCAGCATGAGAAAGTCTGCTGCATATGTAGCTCATGGTACGTCGGGCTCTCCCTGTTCTTCTTCGAAGAGGTGCAAGACAGGAGGACAATATATGCAAACTTCACCTGCTGAGCTACCCCCAGTCTTCTGTCATAGTCGGAAAGAGACATGGGGTTCCATTGCACAATCTTCATGTGGGGGGGCACGCATAGCAGCGCCGAGAGGAGGTTGAATGCTGCGAGGAGATACGATCTGGCCCTCATGCCCCAGAACCTCGGGCCAGGACTTTAGCATCGTCATAATCATGAGCATGCTTACGATCATCACCACGAGCATCATCGCCCACAACAAGATGATCACCATCACAAGCATCATCACCACAACACAACCATCAGTACCATCGTCACCACCACTATCATCGTCACCAACATAATCTGCATCACCATCATCACGGCCATCATCACCCCAAACCCCATCATCGCAGTATCCTTCCTCCTCTTCCTGCTGAGTCCCGATGCCCAGACGGCATTGGTGTGCTCCGCACGCTGCCGCTTCCCCCAGGGCTGGCCAACAGCCAGCCCTGGGGGAGTATAACATAAAAGGAGTAAAACGACATGCCAAAGTACACAAGCAGGGAGGAGGGGAAGACAGGAGAGGCATCCTGCCTCCTCCTCCTCCCCCTCCTCTTCCTCCTCCCCCTCCTCCTCCTACTCCTCGTCGTCCTGCCTCGCTGCTACAAGCGCCCTTGCCGCCCCCCTTTCACCCACCCACCCACACACAACACAACGCAACACAACACAACGCAACACACAACACACCACACCACACCACAACACAACACAACACAGCACAGCACAGCACAACACCACACACACACACACACTAGGACGGCCTCGCACTCCAGCAGCACCTCGCAGCCCACGGAGTAGTGCCTGCGGGCGCCGCGCAGAAGAGGGGGAGAGGGGGCGGGGGAGGCGGAAGAGGAGGAGGGGGAGGAGGAGGAGGAGGAGGAGGAGGAGGAGGAGGAGGAGGAGGAGGAGGAGGAGATGGAGGAGTGAGGAAGGAGGAGGGAGGAGGGAGAAGGAGGGAGGAGGGAGGAGGGAGGAGGGAGTGGGGAGGAGGGGAGGAGGGGAGGAGGGAGGACGCCCCCCCCCTCCTCTCTGAGGGAGGAAGGGCTGCATGACGAAAACGGGTCCAAGACGGGTGAGGAGGACGAGGAGGCGGAGGAGAGGATGAGGAGGAGGAGGAGGAGGAGGAGAAGATGGTGTGGCTGCGTTCGGAGAACCCTATAGCCATCAACAATCAACAATCAGGAGGAGACGGCCTGATGTAAGAAACGGAAAGCGCCTGGGAGCCGCTTCACTACATCACAACGCATGAACCCGATACATCTGCGCGCCAAACTAACATCTTGACTGCCACACCACTCATCCGGACTTTTCGCTAGATCAACCCGGCGTCATTGCTGCGGTGGGAAAGACAAAACTGATATCCCCGATCGTCTGCAACGACAACTTCTGAAACCCTTGTCGCTCACTCTCCCATGGCTCCTCCAAAGCCTGTTTGTTGGAATGCCATCGCACCACAATAGTTAAAAGTTAATACATATGACCAATACGAAGGCGACCATCAAGTGGGACATGAAGATCTGATAAGTTCTGCGTTCCACCTGGCATCGCACCTGCGTCGCGTAAGCTTAACAGGCTTGCTCTCACAGCCTAGGCCTAGGCCAAAGAAGCTGTAGTGTAATATGAATTGTTTGCGCCGTCCTCGAACTCAAAGCCGCGCGCTGGCTCAAATGCCAAACTGGGGCACACCACAAACACGATGAAAAAATGGCACGGTTGATGAAGGCACATCGAACAGCTATCGAACTCGCCGGGGACGATGGGGTATGCTTAACTCCGGTAGCTGCGGAAGTAGCTGGGAAGGTTTGAGCCCGAACGTCCTGGTCCACCTGCCCTCTGGCGCTCACCCACGTGATCCTGAACGACTTATCATGCGGCGCCTCTTTCGCAGCAGGCCAAGTTTTCGAGATGGGCCAAATTTTTCACAGCAGGCCAGATTTTCAAGATGTGACTCGTCATCCGCTTGATGCGGCCCTGTTGCAAGGCCCGTTCGTATACTAACGGAGCCGCCGAATGTCTCCGCCGAATTTCACGAGCGCCCCTGACCGCGCTGTCAAACGCTACCACGTCTTCGCTCGAAGCGATGAAAGGGCACAACTTTGGACTTGCACAGCCTGCGCCATTGCGCATAGCGGCGAAGACATCAAAACACGAGTGCACGGCCTATCCTGTCCCGAGCACCAGTCCCAAACAGTCGGTCAACACAGCTTGAAAAAGCCGCCCCCCCGCACCGCAGCGGTCGTCGCTCACTCGCCGCGCCGCGGCAATGACATCGCAAACAAACATGAATCGCAAGACCTGGCCGCGATACGATCAGGCAACTGGGGTCGTAATCTGGTGGGGGTCTCGAAGGGGGAGGAGAAGGAGGAGGAGGAGGAGGAGGAGGATGGGGATGGGGGTCGGTTAAACGATACTGAGCACATCCCACCGCCAGAGAAGCCGTGGAGTGCGCAGCTGGCCCGCGACATGTCCGAGAGCCCTCGGAACAGCCGCGGGGCCGCAGGCGGAGCCCCGAGCAGCTCTTTGCCTCCACGCCGGCGCCACCGCAGCGCACGGTGGGCCGGTGCACCGCGCCCGCGCCCTCGCGACATGCGAGCTGCAGAGGCGCCGCGCCCGAAGCCTTGCAGCAGTCGGCCTGACCTAGGGAACGACAAGTACGGAACGAATCCTTTTTGTTCCAAGTAAGTCCACGAAGTCCGAAGGAACACCAGGGGGGCTCGCCGCCAAAAGAGGTAGCGGAACGCATGCAAACCAAAGGAACGACCGAGCCCCTTTTGAAAAGTGATGTTCTTTAGTCAAGCCGGACCCTGTGCCTGACCTGTTCCAGAAAGCCAGCCCCTCTCGCAGTTGAAAGGGCTGGCAATGCAGCAAATTATCGGACGGTCTTGAGCCATTCGACGGGAATCTCCCTCGACATCAGGGTTGATCGCCAATCGCACGTTGCTTGCTTACGATATGGGCAACAGTATATGGAGGTGAACCAAGAAGACGCTGGCCCTTCAAATGCACTGCCTGTGCTTCACCCCGGCTGACCCCAACCACAATATCGCGAACAACGTAGTGTGCCAGCGACCGCACCGGCCTCTGAACCTCAAAATCTCTGGAAAGAAATAGGCCACGGATCCATTGCCCGACCCGCCACCTACCCGCAATCATCTCTTCCTCTGCAATGCAATGCAATGCAATGCAAGAACACTCATAATTGAAACATCGAGGGCTAGGCGGTAATGGAAACCATATAAGGCTGGCTAGACTGGCGAAGGAATCCTTCATTTGACACAGGGAGCGGCGCCCACGTCTCACGCGAGCGCGACCAATCACGGAGATATATTTAGATCGGGCATGTTGCATGTTCTCCTACAGGCGGATGTTGGAAGAAAAATGAAACATAGTCACCCAGCATTCAAACAAAAAACAGCCTGAATATCGTCCCCATACTATGTTTGGACTGTGTTAAAGTCTTCCTCCTGTAGAGAGACATGCCCAACTTAAAGATAGAGGAGAGAGCCGCAGCTTCAGTCCTGGGTGGTTACTTGAGGAGCGAGGAAGGACGGAGGGAGGGAGGGGAAGAGATCGGCGAGCAGGCGTGGGAAGGATGCAGAGGGAGAGAGAGAGAGAGAGAGAAAAAAAAAAAGAGAGAGAGAGAGAGAAACAAAAAGCAGACAGAGAGATATAAAGAGAGAGAGAGAGAGAGAGAGCGCAACAAACAAACTATACGTATACAGGAACACCCCGTAATTGCGGATCAGAGTGAAGGGGCGGGCACGGGCGACGCGGGCGTCGAGCCGGCGGACCTCGTGGCCCTCACGCATGCACAAGAAGCCTGGAACGAATGCAAAAGAAGCCCGCCGCAGGCGCCAAAAATTTTGGCTGGGTCGCGGGGTGGGTCGCGGTGTGTCGCGGGTGGGTCGCGGGTTGGTCGCGGGTGGGTCGCGGGTTGAGTCGCGGGTGGGTCTCGGGGTGGGCCGCCAGTGGGTCGCCGATGCAAAAGGAATCCACCGCAGGCGCCGAAGTTTTGGCATGTTCAGTGAACGTAGTTTGGGTCGCGGGTGGGTCGCAGGCTCCCCACCTCCACCTGGAAGGAATTCAAAAACAGCCCGCCGCAGGCGACGAAAATTTTGATTTGTACACTGAACGAGGTTTGGGTCGCGGGTGGGTCGCAGGTTCTCCACCTGGAACGACCTAGAACGAATGCAAGAGAAACCAGCCGCAAGCGCCGAAAATTTCGGGTGGGTCGCGGGGTGGGTCGCGGGGTGGGTCGCGGGTGGGTCGCGGGTGGGTCGCCAGGGGGGTCTCGGGGTGGGTCGCGGGTGGATCGCGGGTGGGTCGCGGGTGGGTCGCGGGTGGGTCGCGGGTGGGTCGCGGGTGGGTCGCGGGGTGGGTCGCGGGTGGATCGCGGGGTGGGTCGCGGGTGGGTCGCGGGTGGGTCGCGGGTGGGTCGCGGGTGGGTCGCGGGGTGGGTCGCGGGTGGCGCGGGGTGGGTCGCGGGTGGGACGACGACAACAACAACAAACAACAACAAACAACAACAAACAACAACAAACAACAACAAACAACAACAGCAACAACAACAAAAACAACAACAAAAGCAACAACAACAACAACAACAACAACAACAACACCAACAACAACAACACGTCGACGACGTCGGCGACGACGACGGCGAGCGAAAGCGAGAGCGAAAGAGAACGGCAGGAGGGCCACAAGGACACGAAGTAGGCCACGAAGGGCAGCAGCGGGGACACGAAGGGAATGCTTATGGGGCCACGAAAAGCTCGAACGAGCGGGGGCCACGAAGGGATCATAATGCGGGGCCGCAAAAAGGCAAGCAACTGGGCCACGTAGGACAGATGCATATGGGGCCACCACGGGCGCGAACGAGCGGGGGCCACGAAGGGCATACATATATGGGGCCACGAAGGGCAGCGAGGGGGCCACGAAGGGATGCAACGGGGCCACGAAGGGCAGCGAGGGGGCCACGAAGGGCTGCGACGGGGCCACGGAGGGCAGTGAGGGGGCCACGAAGGGCTGCAACGGGGCCACGAAGGGCAGCGAGGGGGCCACGAAAGGCTGCAACGGGACCACGAAACAAAGCGAGGAGGCCACGAAGGGCCGCAACGGGACCACGAAGGGCAGCGAGATCCCGATTCCGATGTAATCTGTGAGGGAGTCCCAAGCGTGAGCGCGACTCCTGGGTGCCTGGGTGTCGGGAGCGCGGCGCTTGAGTAAATTGCAAGACGTTCCAACGCAAGGGCGCTATTCCTCAGCAAATTGCAAGCAAGTCTCCAGCGAGAGCGCGACTCCAGAGCGCCGGGAGAATAAATCCGAAGGGAGTCCCAAGCGAGAGCGCGATTCCTGAATAAAACGCGATGAAATCTTGGGCGGGAGCGGGAGCCGTTGTTGTTGTTGTTGTTGTTGTTGAACATTATTAATTCTAAAGAATAATTATTGTTGGGACCCCTGGTGCACGGCCCCCCTGCGCCGCCTAGGCCGCAGCTACATTTTCATCATTTTCGTGAGGAAGCCTCAGGTAATACGATGTCATCAAGATCCGGTTGTTTTGTTGTAATCCGTTTTCCCTTGCAAAAAACACTATAAAATGACATTTCTTGTTCTAATATAATCAAATTTCAAGAATCCCTTGCAAAAAATAAGGTAAAGTGGACATTCGCGCGCGCAAGACGAAATCCTTCCAAAAGCTTAGTGTTCGGAGCGATTTTAACATAAAAACATCAAAAAACCAATGGTTTTTCAACAAAAAAATGTCAAAATCTCATCCCGCGCGCTCTTGCGGATTCGTAGGAAACCAACACTTTTTAAACATTTCTGTCAAACGGGCTTTTGCGAGCAACTTTTTCGAACTTCTGCGACAACGGTTGCGCACCTGCCAGGGCCATCATCCCTGTCAAATAATACCATGCGGGACACATTCGTTTTTTCTTCGCGCGCGCACGCCGAAATCTATCTTGTGAGTACGTATCATGTGTATCATGTGTATCATGTACCATATGCATCATATGCAACAGATGTTCTGTGGAAGGCTTAACAACTTCTGTGGGTTAACAAGGCTTAACAACTTCTGTGGGTGTACGAACGTAGGCTTAACAACTTCTGTGGGTGTGTACTCCACGCCAGTGTAGTAGCCACGGTCGTCCGCAGGCCACGAAGTGAAGTGTCCGAACGTCATAGGGCGGGAAGCTGGGTGTGGGTGGTGGCGAAGAGTCGTGTGGATATTTGGTAGAGCTTGCACTGCCCCCCACAAAGTGGGGGTATTGGCTGGCGTCGCATGAAAACCCTGGCACTGGTGAGAACACTGAGCGTTCGGGTAAAGTGATTGTTGTTGTTGTTGTTGTTGTTGTAAGCCGGGGGCCAACGACACAGTTTGACCTTCAAGACTTTCCCTGATAAAAAACAGGGTGCGAGCCCCGGGAAGGCACTTCAATCGAAAAAACAATGTGCACCACACGGGGGGGAACAATAATAATTATTCTTCAGAAGTGAGAATTCAACAACAACAACAGCAACCATCAGCTCAAGACTGTTCGCTCTTATCTGCTCGCGTGTCATTCAGAATGCATACCCCAAACCCCGGATACCCGCCCTCTTCGTCTTCGATCGTACCCCCTTTTGGGGGGTATAGTCATTGTGCCACGTGTGGTCGGTGAAGCCCTTGAAAACGAAGGGTAACAGAGAACGGGGGATAATAAGGACGAAGGGATCGGAGGAAGGGAGGGGAGGGGCAAAAAAGAGGGAGGACGATGATTTGCGCTGTGAGTGGCGATTCAGCTTGCGCCATGGCTTGCGCCAGCCGCAAAGGGCGACAGCGGGGCCACGAAGGGCATGCATATGGGGCCACAACGGGCGCGAGCGAGCGGGGGTCACGTAGGGCATTCGTACATGGGGCCACGAAGGGCGACAGCGGGGCCACGAAGGGCATGCATATGGGGCCACGACGGGCGCGAACGAGCGGGGGCCACGAAGGGCATTCGTATATGGTGCCACAAAGGGCGACAGCGGGGCCACGAAGGGCAGCGAGAGGGCCATGAAGGGCGACAGCGGGGCTACGAAGGGCATGCGTCGTATGGTTGCGAGGAAGTCCAAGGCGAGAGCGCGATTCTCAAATAAACTGTGAGGAAGTATCAGGCGGGAGGCGCGATTCGGCGGTAAATTGCAAGGAAGTCCCCAGCCTGGGCGGAGCGTGGTCGAGAGATTCAGTTGGGTGTGCCCGATTTGCGACAAACAGTTTGTTCGGTTCGACTTCGACCTGCTGAGGGCGAACAAGGGGCAGCACATCTATGCGAAGCACCGGGGGGACCCCGCAGTCAAGAAGATCCCGCGGTTGTACGTCACCAAGAACGTGCAGATGCCTACTCTGTTTACGGACACGGACGCCTTCCTGGCCACCGGCATCCCCAAGGAGGTCCGCACGTGGTCGTGTCCGATGCCTGGGTGTGACGTCGCCACCGCAGCCCCGCTGCTCACCCAGCCCGTGCGCACGCGGCTTTTGCGGCACCACTGGTCGACGGCTCACAAGGACGAGTTGGAGTATGACAGTTTTTCGAACAAGAGCATTGGTTTCAATCAGTCTGCGACTCAGAAGGCCCACTGCCTGATCGGCGTGGAGGCTATGTGGAAGGAACGGACTGTGTCCAAATGGCACGACAGACAGGTAAACGGCCACCACTTCAAGGTCGTGGAGCTCGGGTCGGCGATCTGGGGCAAGGAGCAGAACAAGTCCCCCGCCGGCCGGACGCACCTGAACGGAGCGCCGTCGCGGCAGCGCACGTGCATTCACTGCTTCGGCGTGTGGCCGATGTGCCGCAACGGGGAGGAGGTCGCGAACTTCCGATGCCAGGGCCTTGCCGACGGGGGCCTCATCTGGCGCACCGAGAACCACCTCTGGAAGTGGCATCACACCACAGTGGCAGACAGGACCGCCCTCAAGGAGCTCTGGGACCAGGGTCGCACGCCCATGTCCTCGCAGCAGTGGGAGACGCTGTCCAAGGCGGCGGACTTGGTCGCGCAGACGCGGGCCGCGACGGAGCCGCAGCAGATCCAGGACCTGGTGGTGCAGACGGTCGCGGCCATCAACAGCCTCAGCGACGGGGACTTCACCAAGAAGGCGGTGGCGCAGCAGGTCAAGAGGTGGACAAGGGCCGCAAGGGCCGCCGCCCGATGCTGAGGCGGAGGCGGCCGCCGCGCCGCACGAGGCTGGCGAGCTCACTCTCGCCACTGCGAATGTCAGTTCTTGGCACGCTCACAGCCGTGCTCTCCTCAACGCGGCTGTGCAGCACCAGTGTGATGTCGTCATGTTACAGGAGTGTCGCCTGACACAGATGCAGCTCATTACTCAGCAGTCCACGCTGCGCCAGTCCAGATTTACTCTCTACAGAGGCACATGGGCAGAGGAGGCAGGCGTCCACCACTCGGCTTCACGGGAATGCGTCGGTGGGCTTTGCTTTCTTGTTCACAATGACTGTCAATTTCGTTTGATTGATTCTGCGCGCATGCCCGGCGGGGAGGCGGCCATCGGCGTCGTAACGGCCGGCTCCTTCACCACTGTCGTGGGCAACGTGCACAGGCGGTCAGCTTCCTCCGATGCTGAAAAGCTGGCGCTGGAGGAATGGATACAAGGAGTACTGGCCACGTGGAACTCCGACCAGACCGTTTTCTTGGGGGGTGACTTCAACGAGCTCCCGCACCGGGTCGATATGGAAAAGATGTGTGGCGGCAGCTTCCGCGTGGTGGCAGGCATGCGGCCGACCCGGCGCCAAGGGAATCGTAACATAGATTACTTCGTGGTGCGGGCTCGTGGGGGCCTCCGCGCAACAGTCTCTGATGTTCCGATTGCAGATCACTGCCTCGTCTACATGAACATCCCCGCTTCGGGGCTCACGATCGACAGAGGCATGCAATGGGAAAGGCCGCGCCCATACCGGGCGCCACAGGAGGAGGAAGAGGAGGACAGAGCAGCTTGGACAGCACGGGTTGCTGATTCGTGGCAATCGAAGGCAGAGACAGATTTTACTTCTACAGATGAATGGTGGGCGTCCTGGACGCAAAGGGCAGAGAGCGCTCTGCGCGTTGCCTCGGACACGCCGGCCGCCAAGGGTTGGAAGCACCAGTCCAAGATTCGGGAGCGCCCGAAGCCGTCGGACATCCTGCCGAGCAGCCTGCAGCTCTCGCCGGAGGAGGACATGCTGCGCTGGCACGTGGCCCTGGACGAGGACTGCTCGCGGAGGTCATGGGCAGAGCGGCAGCAATTCCAGAAAGAAGAGGCCACCCTGCGCCGGAGGCTCGCCCTCCCTTCCGACGCCGCTTTTCGGGCAAGGCGGAAGGCTGCCGACAAGCGGCTGCGCGACATGCTGTCGAAGGAAGAGAACGAGCGACTGGCCGCCTGGCGCCGGAAGCTGAACGACATGCGCGGCTACGTGTACCGGTGGGTAAAGGGAGCGGCGCATTCCTCACCTTCGTGCTCTTTCCTGGCGCCGTACACCGACCAGGGCAGTGGGGAGGTGGAGGAGGAGGGAGGAGGAGGAAGAGGAGGCAGAGGAAGCAGCGACAGAGGAGGAGGAGGAGGAGCGCAAGGTGAAGCAGAAGCTGAAGGAGGAGGAGACAGACCCCCCGACCTCTGGTGGGTGTACGGCGCTGAGGCGATGCAGGTGTTGGCCGATTTCTGGAAGCAGCACTTCGACGGCATGCGGGGTGGAGCTGACCCGCAGGCCTTCTTGAGGGAGTATGCGGAGGAGATCGCTTTCATGAAGCGTCGCATCGCAGCAGCACGCGAGCGTCTACCACATGACGTTGCGTCGGCGATGCAGGCAGCTAGATGGGCTCACCCGAACATCCACGAGATGCGCCGGGCCCTCAAGCCGATGAAGGGCAGGGCCGCGGGGATCGATCTGTGGAGCGCAGACGAGCTGCTGGTACTGCCAGACAAAGCACTTCTTGAGCTGGCAGACCTGTGCTGCCTGGCGGAGCAGACGGAGTTCCCGCAGGCGTGGGTGCAGTGGCGACAGATCCACATCCCGAAGGACACGCATACTGACCACAAACTCAACAGATTCAGACCGATCGCCATATCTTCGGCGGCGTGGCGCTGGTGGATGCGTATCCGCACGCATCAGATCGTCAGCTACCTCATGCCTGTATTCCACCACTGCCAGGCCGGCGGGATTCCAGGGCGGACTCTGGAGTCGCTGTTGGATGGCATCTTGGACCGGATCGAGCAAACCCTTGCGGACGAGGACGGGTGCGTCTACGTCCGGCTCTGGGACTTCAAGGCCGCCTTCGACAGCGTCTCGCCGGCGCTGGCAGAGGAGCTATGGAGGGCCCTTGGCGTGGAAGATTTTTTGGTCACATCGATCACTCGCACGTGGAGACGACAGATCAGGTATTGTGAGCTCGCTGGAGTGGTTCATCCTACACCTTTCGAGGTCAGGAACTCCCTGCCTAGGGCGCAAACAAACCTACCTCGCTTTTGACCACCCTCGCTTCCAAGAGATACCAAGCAACGCCAAATTGCAGCCGTACTGGTCAGGCCTCTTGACGAGGAGGCGCGTGGTATGACTTGGTTTTGCCTGGAAGCGAAAGCGGGGGAGGTAAATCACGCCCTGACTGCCGCAAGGGGATCCAGCTTCCATGGTGGCCATGGCCACGCTGATGGCACCAGTGGTGTGGCGGGCGGTCGGGTCTCTGGGAGAGCGTGCGGAGGCGGTACTCAGCGTCTGCGCAGACGACCGGGCGGCAGCCTCGGAGGATTCTAGCACAATCCAGCTCATCGACGGGATGTGGCGTCGCTTTGTTGATTTTTTTTTCACAAAAGGCAATGATTTTTCGAGGAAAGATGAAAACAAAGACAAAGATTGTGAGACGTGTGCGTCCAAAGACGGTATGACCCTTAAATTTGTGTGTTTTTTACGGTCACTGGCATGGCGTCCAACCAGGCGAAGCAGTGTGACATGTACGTGAACGGCAGGACTGGCTGCTGGCTTGCCTACGAGGGCGGCTGGGACGGCAGGCGCCCGGCGCGCAAGAAAAAGAGGAGAGGCACCCCCGCAGCACGACCGCCACCTCCCTTGCGGGAGGCCGCCGCAGCGCAGCAGGAGGCAGGCGCCCTGGCAGACGAGGCAGAGGAGGAGGAGGAGGCAGAAGCGGAAGCGGAAGCAGACGCAGAGGCAGACGCAGGTGAGGAGGCCGAGGCAGAGGAGGAGGAGGCAGAGGCAGACAAGGAGGCTGAGGCAGAGGAGGAGGAGGAGGAGGCAGAGGCAGAGGCAGACGCAGATGCAGCGGAGGCAGACGAGACGGACAACGAGGGCATCTTCTATCGTCTGGATGCGCGGGGCATGCCCGTGGGCCTCGCCGTCGACGGCATCGACGCCCCTGCGCCTTCCCAACTCGCAGCTGGGGGGGGCGGGCGCCGACCGGCGAGTGCCGTGCCTCCGCAGCTACAGAAAGCCGGGGCGGTACCTTTGCTGGGCGTGGGCCTCACGCCACGGAAGACGCTCAGCCAGCGCGAGAGGCAGTCTATCGCAACGTATGCCTTTAGAGCATACAACATCAGAAAGCTGCCACTCAGCACGCAGAAAAAGGCACGGCTGCTTTGCGGATCGGCACTCTCCACCCTCACCGGCAAGAGGTGATGGTCCTCAGGCTCACCTCACCTGCTGGAAATGGTCGTCCTGGGCCACAACGCCAACGTCCTCTACGCCATTCTGCGCCGGCTGTGGTTCGTGATGGACGCCAGGCTCACTCGCAAGGGCCAGGCGGGCGTGGACCAGGATTTGAGAAGGTGGCAGGAGCACGGTTGCAGGCACACTGGTGTCTATTCAGCGCTCATTCACTACATGTCGTTGCTGGGTTGGTTGCTGATCGACTCAGAACAAGACGGAGGCAGACCCATCATGATGTTCAAGCATAACATGACTGGTGACGAGATTTCTACATCGACGCTGGCCGCTCCTCGGTTCCACATGCTGCGGCGCGCCTTGCGCTGCTCACAGTGGGAGGCTTTCAAGGGCCAGACCCGCAGGGAGGCCCACATGGCCCGAGCTGAGGGAGTGCAGTTTCCTGAAAAGGTATTGAAGGAGGTACACGCCGTTATGCGGGCAGCACCAGATCCACATGCAATCGCAGTTCTTGTTGGCGCCGTTCATTCTGATGCTCGGATCTACATGAACCACAGGGCGCACGACACAGGCCAGGGGCAGCCGCCTCCATGCGCGCGCTGCGCGCGGGAGCCCGCCACGGTGGTGCACGACTTCTGACGCTGCCCGGCCACGAGGCTACACCGTCTGGGCTCTACAGTGCCCACGTCAGCCCTTTCACAGAGGATGGCGTGGCCGGTCGCTGACGACCCGGCGACCATTCGGAACTTTCAGCGGCACCTCAAGCTGATGGCCGCCATCAGAGCCGCGATTCTGCATCAACGCTACCGGCCAGGTCGGGGCGCCAATGGCCAGTCCGCCCCGGGTGGAGGCGGCGACGGGCGGCAGCAGCACGCAGATCTGCTTCTACAAGTGGACGCTGGCAGAGGACTCGAGCGGCCGGGGCCTGCGGGCGCCGCACAGGAGGAGGCGGAGGAGGTAGAGGAGGAGGGGGAGGCGGCGATTTCCACAGCAGCCACCCTGCCGCGCGCAGTGGAGGAGGAAAAGGAGGGGGAGGTAGCGACCAGCAGCCACCCACACGGGCAGCGAGGAGGAGGAGGAGCAGGAGGAGGAGGAGGAGGGGGCCACCCTGAGGAGGAGCAGGAGGCTGAGGCAGCACCACCAGCGCTCCATCGACATGGAGCTGGAGAGCGCCATCGTGCGAGGCAGTCTCCGACAGGGGACGGCTGATGCAGTCCTTTCGTACGTGTAGTGCGTGACACTACCAGCAGTTCTTGCTGCTGAACATGGATTGGTATGTACTCCTCAATTTTACATGCTTTTCTGAGGATACTTATACCCCCCAGCGAGAGCGCGATTCTTCAATAAATTCAGGCGGGAGCCACTGCTGGCGCGGACCACGAAGGGCGCGAACGAGCGGGGGCCCCGAAGGGCATACGTATAGGGGGCCGCAGAGGGCAGAGAGGGGGCCACGAAGAGCGACAGCGGGGCCACGAAGGGCATGCATATGGGGCCACGACGGGCGCGAACGAGCGGGGGCCACGAAGGGCATACATATCTGTGGCCAGAAAGGGCGACAGCGGGGCCACGAAGGGCACAAAACGGGCTACGACGGGCAGCGAAGGGGCCACGAATGGCGACAGCGGGACAACGAAACGCATGCGCATGGGACCACGAAGGGCGCGAGCGAGCGGGGGCCACGAAGGGCGATTAATCCGGGGCCACAGCGGGCAGCGACGGGGCCGCTGAGGGCAGAAACGGGGCCACGAAGGGCAGCAGCGGGGGCCACGAAGGGCGACACCGGGGCCACGAAGGGCATGCATATGGGGCCACGACGGGCGCGAACCAGCGGGGGCCACGAAGGGCATTCGTATATGGGGCCACAAAGGGCGACAGCGGGGCCACGAAGGGCAGCAAAGGGGCCACGAAGGGCAGCGAGAGGGCCACGAAGGGCGACAGCGGGGCCACGAAGGGCATGCGTATGGGGCCACGACGGGCGACTGCGAGCGGGGGCCACGAAGGGCATTCGTATATGGGGCCACAAAGGGCGACAGCGGGGCCACGAAGGGCAGCAAAGGGGCCACGAAGGGCAGCGAGAGGGCCACGAAGGGCGACAGCGGGGCCACGAAGGGCATGCGTATGGGGCCACGACGGGCGACTGCGAGCGGGGGCCACGAAGGGCATATAATGCAGGGCCACAGTGGGCAGCGACGGGGCCACTGAGGGCAGCAACGGGGCCACGAAGGGCAGCGAGCGAAGGCGACCGCGGAACCAACACGGGCAGCGAGGGGCATCGAAGGCGGGCGAAGGGCAGCGAGCGGCGACTGCAGTCCCTAACGGGCTGGTCGGGCGGGCAAGCCTAGACAGGCGGGTCGAGCTGGCGGGTCGTTGAAGCGTAAATTCTGCTTGAACCGCCAGGTAATATGTAGCGGGAGCGCGTTTCGTGAGTGTCGAGGAACAGCATCTAAATACATTGTGAAGAAATATCAGGCGGGAGCCGCGATTCAGTGGTAAGTCGCGAGGAAGTCCCGAGAGCGCGCGCGATTCTTCAATACATTGTGAGGAAATATCAAGCGGGAGCCGCGACCGGCGTGTTTGTTTCTGAGAGCGTGGGCTTGAGCTCGCTCAAGCTTCGCTCTGCCGAGGGGGGGGGGACCTCATTTCCGACCTATTTCCGACCTATTTCCGACCTTTCGCAAGAGCGGACCCCCCCCCCCTGCAGAGGAAAGCCCCCGACCTCCTGCAATCCCGCACCCCCCCCCTGCAGAGCGGACCCCCCCCCC
>CAUYUJ010018493.1:0-37500 GCA_963575745.1 Prorocentrum cordatum
GGCGCGGGCCACCATCGAGGCCCGGACGCCCGGCCTACCCCCAACAGCGGTGCACGGTAGTGCTGCCTGCCCGCAGCATCCGAGAGAGGAGCCGCTGGACGCGCCCTTCTCCGACGAAGAAGTGGGCAGTTCTACTGGACAGGTAGTCCAGCGGGTCAGAGACCCCCCCCGGCGCTCACCCTCGACGAGGGCTCCAGACGCCACCGACTTAACGAAGATGCTACGCGCGCCCTGGCCGCCACCAGACAGCAACACGTGACAGTTGTACACGGCCCCCCCGGAAGTGGCAAGGCGATATTCTCGGTCGCCACCATGGACACATGGGCCGACTCGCTCCCCAACGGGCGGGCAGTTGCGCTAATTGCTGGGCCTAACACTGCTGCGGACCAGCCTGCCATCGGCCTCGGGAGTGCGCACGAGGCAGGCAGACTAGGACGAAGGACTAGCTTCCCCAACAGGTGCGTCCGTCTGGCCAAAGATTTCCGGGTGGCACAGAGAATCGCCTCTCTCACCCCAGGGGGACATTTCTACAGAACGCACAACCGCCCCCCGCATCAAGGCGGGTCCTCCAAAGAGTTCAATGCCTTCCATACACAGCTGCTTAGGGGCGCCAAGACGATCATCGCGACGCGCGAGTCCGCGGAGGCCCTCAGGCACGCTGCGCCAGTAGCCTTGCTAATCATCGACGAAGCAGGCCAGGCCCACGAACTAATGGCCGCCATGTCGCTCGACAGTGGTATTCGCTCCGGCGGACACCTGGTGCTGGTCGGCGGCCCCGAGCAACTTCCCCCCACCGTCCTCTCCAGAAAGGCGGCCGGCCTTGGGCTATGCATCTCCATTCTCGATCGGCTGCACAATGCTTTGGGAGATGATGACGAAGCAGTGGTGCAGCTGAGCCTCTGTTATCGCATGCACCCCCTGCTCCTGTTCTGGCCCAACGTTGCCTTCTACAATAACTCAATCCGGTCGGGGCTCACCGACCCACTCGCGCAGAGACCACTGGTTGAAGGACTACCGTGGCGAGAGCTACTGCCCTGGGACAATGAAAGGCTCGAAGCGCTAGCCAAAGCCACGGCCACCCCCTCGGAGGACTCGGAGAAGCTACTGCGGGAGCTCGCACCACAACCCCAGAGTCCAGAGGAAAGGCACCGATTCCTCCTGGTGGACAACCCCTCCCTCGAGGTCACTTCCAACCTTCACTCCGGGTATGCGAACCTCCCAGAGGCCGCGCAGGCAGTGGGCATTGTAAGGGCGCTCCTGCCCGCCATGGGGAACGGCGCGACAGCGCGCGTCGTGGTAGGCTGCCAGCTACAATGCGCAGTCCTCGAGAACGGTTGGCCCCAGACAGGGCGAAGCATCAGCGGCGCCCTCGGGCAGACCAAGGCCAAGGACAAAGGAAAGGGCAAGGGTGGACTAGCCAAGACAGGAGACCACCCCACACATTCCCCCGAACACGGCGACGACAACAAGGGCCACGAACGGGTGTTCGCACAGTGGAGCTCCCCCCTGACCGGAATCGGCCTGCGTTTCCCTGGGCTGCGACAAATTGTAGAGGGACACCTTGCAAGCGGCAAGCTAGCCATCTCCACCATAGACTCAAGTCAGGGCGGGGAGGCAGATCTAGTTATTTACCTGACCACCCGGTCCAACAGCTGGCACGACTGGGGCTTTATGGACAATCCCAACAGGGCGAACGTCGCCATCGCCCGCGCCACCACCAACGTGGTCATCCTCGGGGACGGCAGGATGTTTGGCACCGCCGCAGGTGCCCGCCAGCGGGAGCTCTCCAGAGTACGGGAGGCTTGCGAAACTATGGGTCCGCTTCCAAGGGACCAACCTGGGCTCGAGGGTGAGGCTGCAGACCGACGAAGCGTTCGACCCCATCGAGGACCTCGCCACATGGATACCCGCCGCCCCCACCCACACCGGGGACGATAGCATGAAAGGTCTAGACGACGCCATCAAGAAGGCCAAGACCTCCATGGAGAACAGCTTTGCTGAGCGCATTGCTGCACCACTCGACCCCCTGTTCTCCTGGGACACGCTTGGCGAGGCCCTCACAGACAGCATGCAGAGGCTTGTTGACGACCCTGCAATGGGAATCATCCTCTACACTCTACACGGTGGCCGGGCTCCACCCCCACCAATGGTCCATGGGTGCCACCCCCAGGCAGCCGGGCAGCTTCGATAGGAAGGCCTGGAGCCACCTGGGGTATTGCCTGGACGTGGAGGTCGGGATAGACGCCAGCAACCTGGTATACAACCTCACGTGGGCAGCCCTGGTCTGGTTCCTGGGGCTGGGCACACCTTGGCACGCCAAGCACCTGAGTGTCGCGCTCACCTTACTCCCCCCGCTGCCCCACGTCTCTGGTAACAACCGCCGCCCCAAGTCCTCAAGCAATTGCACCCCCACCAACACGCTCCCCCAGTTCCCCGCTGCCTGGAGCCGCGCCACATGCAGCTGCAAACGCCACAGGGTGCACCCTGGGATGGAGCACCTACACTCCCTGCTCCTCCCTGAACCGGTCGACTCTGCTCTTGCGCCTGCCCTGCTCGGTAACGACGGCCGCCCGCTTAACCCCCCACGCTCAGAGTCCTACTTGTGGTGATGATGCTGCAGCTGCGGGAGCCGCGCGCTACACTCTGGCCGTTCCCGCATCCTCAGGCCACAGGTGACATCATAGAAGCGGCGATGGGTCTCTGCCTCCCGTGGCAGGAAGCCCACAAGGAGTTTCGCAGCCAGTTTGCGGCCACGTGGGGATTCAAGCTGACCGACTTTGCCTCCCTCCACGCCAAAATGGAGCACATCATTCGCCACATCAGCACGCTGGCCACCTTCGCTCATCACCACCAGATTGCGGAGACGCACAAGTGCCCCCGGACATGGGCAGGAATGCAGGAGCACGACTTCACCCTGGAGGCCCCCATGCGCGTGCTGGAAGCGATAGTCCTGCCGGCGAATGTCAACCAGCTAAGCAGTGGAGACTGCTCCATTTGCCAGCTGCACAAAGCGCTGACGGGAACAGAGGAAGGGCTAGGCAGTCCGCGCACCATGTCTGACCTGCAGTACATATGAGGCGGGGTCGCGATGTCCAACCGCCGCCGCGACGAAGACCTCCTGGCCTCACCAGCCCCAGCCACAGCACTTTCCCTCCCGATAGTACGGGACGAGCGGTTCTGCAGGCTGCAGAAGGACGCCAGCTACAACTGCGACGGCTGCACCAGCACGGGACTACAGGGAGCTGCAGGCACCTGGGAAGATGACGACACCCATGAGCTGCTCGCCCAGAACCGCGCGCAGGCATACATGAAGGGCAAGAAAAGCTCTGTGAGATGTGCCGGGCCATTTCCCTGGAAAGTAAGGGAATCCACGTTCCTGATCCCAGCCAGGCCGAAGGCGGTGCCAAGAAGGCCATGCAGCAGCGTCTACCGGAGTACAAACGCAGAATGGGTGACGGCAGAGCGCGCAAGAGAGCTCGGACCCTCCCCTCACTGTCCAGCCTCCCGCTGGGGTTCGGTCGGCCGAACGAAGCCTCGATGCCTTCATCCCTGGAGGACCTCGTCATGCGGGCGCCGCGCCCCTTCCAGCCAGCCAGCGCCGGCACCGCCCTCCCACCGCGCAGGCTCACCGACGGCAGGTTTGGTGCAGAAGCGCACCGCACCCAAATGTAATCGGCCACGTGCGACACCTGCCCCCCCGGCTCCCCCTTGCTAGAATGGATGCCAGGCCACCCAGCCCTTGGATGCTTCATATGGCGCCCAGAGGCGGACGCCAACTGCAACGAGCAGACAGGTCTCCCGCCGTGGGACGCAATGCCCCTCTTATGGGTCACACGGAAGTGGAACGCAACATGGGCCTGTAGGAGGTGCCTTGTCCACATCTGGAACATCGCCGCGGGCGTCCTCGACCAAATACTCGACCGCTACTCCGACGAGGTATACCCTGTCACCCCTACAATGCGACAGGCCACAACCGACATTCCCGAGGACTGGCGCAACTATGACATGTCTACGCACCTTTCCCTTGCCAGCCGGGCACCAGGCACGGGCGCCGGCACATCGATCCCACCAGGCAATGATCAGCCGGCACAGCCCCCCGCTGCCCGCGAACAAAGGGAGTCGGCCGACGGAGCCACCATCCCCCACTTCTTTCCCGGCCTGCCGCCACCCCCCGCACCCCTGCTGCCCACATGCTCCACCCATCGGCTGGCTGGGGGAGAGTCGAGAGCCCCCGTTCGCGCTCTGGTAAGGTACCTGATTGCGTGGAGCCACGCAGCCTACACCCTCTGGGCGGCATGCGCGCAGCGACTGGGGAAGGACATTGTGGGCGACGTGACCGACGAAACGGGGTGGCCCTTCGAGCAACTGCTGCCCTTCCTGGACTCTATCTACGGAGAGGAGATCCCCAGCAACGGCCATCCCCCACGCATCCCATGGGGCGGAAAGACGGCCGCAGCCGCCAGGGTAGGTACACACTTGGTGTATAGCAACCCAAAGTACAAGGAGGAATGGGAGCGCTACGCCAGCAACCTCGACAACCAGAAAGGGCAGTGCCCCTACCGACAGCCGTTGCATGTCCTCACGCAGTTCCTCGCGGGACTGGAGAAGCACCTAACCAGAGGGACAATAGAACTCCTCGCCGCCCAGCCCCAGGATGCGACGACCAGAGGGTCAGAAGTGGAGTCGCCCGCTGCCAGCTGGCTCAACAGGCCCCAAGGGAGGGCGGAACTGCCCACGACCGACCAACTCAAGGGTCACGTCGCCCCCCCGGCCTGCGCCAACGTCTCCCCCCAGGCCTGCCTGATGGGCCCCCCGAAGAGGTACCTTTCTCATCAGAAAACTGGAACGGCGACGGCAACGTAGAAGGGATCGACTGGGATGATGACGCCAACAAGAAATCCGAGACGGACGACAGCCCGCCAGGTCTTCCCGACCCAGAGCAGCAGGACAGCTCTACACACCAGGCCGATGACGCAGACAGCCCAGCACGCACCTATCGGACGGCGGCCCAAGGCCCCCCCCCTTATGGACCCAGCCCTCTCACAGGGCCGATGCGAAAGCCTGGTCCCCATATGCGCAGGCGTCCGATCGAGGAGCACCGCGCGACACATGGAGGAGGGCCGAAGCCCGCCCCAGTGAGGAGCGAACCTGGAACGTTTACGCTATCGGGGACGGCCGGACACTCAGACAATCGGGGGGCGAAGCAGGCCGCCGACCGCCCACGATCCTCGAAGACGGCAGCATAGAACACTCAGCCACACAGCCCCAATAGCTCACCCAGGCCGTGGCACAGCTCACAGGTCACAGGGATGGTGGCGCGACGCACAGACAGCAGCAATCCCACCTGCGCGCCGAGACGATCCCATGGGTGGCCTCCCCATGTACTTGAGACCCATCGACGACGCAGATGTCACAAGGGACGAGCCGGCACCAGAAAAGATCACGCTAATGCAGAAGACGCTGGGGGGTGCATTCAATGGGGTGTGGAGCGCCTGAGCCAGAAAGGCGGCCCACAAGCAAGGGAGCTCCTGGGTCAACATCAAGTCTGACCCCTGGCGGAACACGCCACAGCAGTGCAACGACTTCCTCCAGGCATGGAGCAATGTGGGATACGACGCCTACAAGATAGACAGATAATACCAGCTCCACGTCGACTGGCCAAATGTTAGGGAGAATCAACGCAGACACGCAGCGCGACGCCAGAGCACGCGCAGTTGACCCGGCCATCGGAAGCGGACGTACACATCCGCGGACCGACGAGGGCAAAGAGGCTGCAAAGAACCCCCCGTGGGCCTCCGAGGGCAGAGCCGCCGCACGGACAGGTGCATCTTGATCAGCAGCCCCCTGGCGTACTTGGCAGTCCTGGGGCGAATGGGAGCATCAGCGAGACACATGGACCGACACAGATTGGAAGGCCAAGGGGAAGCGGCCCTCCCCCAGAGGAGAAACCCACTACGCGGACAAGCGTCAGCGGGGGTGGGGCTTCGGCCCCAAGTGATCGAGACAAGGCATTGACGCATGCGCTCAGACCCCCCCCCCGGCCAGGGGGGTCGGCCCGCCCGGTCAGGGCCCCTTCGCGGGCGTGCTACACGCCTCCCCCCACCTGCTCATCTGGTCTTTCCCTTGTGTCCCTTGGAGGATGGTCCGCGTAGCCCGTCTGCGGCTCAAGCCTATCTTCCACCTGATCATGTCAAGTCTCAGAGTTGCCACTCGGCCCGTCATGGAGCGCAACGCTTGCTTTTTGGACAACGACGATCTTGGGCAAGTGGGAACAGCCTCCCCCGCCCTCTTCAAGGTGGTCTCCATCGCGCTGACCCTGTGGGCAATCTGGGACACCACCGTTCCAGGCGGAGCCCGTTGGGTCGGCAGCCCCATGGTCTTCAACCGGCCCTTTGCTGCGCACAGCGATGCAGGGGAGAGGGACTGAGGAACGTGATGTGTCAGTCCCCCACGGTCCAGCTTCCCTCGTGGTTGCTCCCCACCTGGGCGGGGGCTGGTTTCACCGCAGTGCCAGGCCTCGGCCTTAATACCCCGTGCCGCCTCCTATGGGGCAGAGGTGCACCAATGCCCATGCGCTGCGCACTAGACAGCCCGCGCTGGTCTCGTGGGACCCTTCTGAACGGTGGATGGTGGCTGAAATATCCCACCCCCCGTGTCCCACCGGGGCACTTACTTTGGATGACTGGGGAGGCTGGCCATAGGCCCACCCCACCCGTTCCACCTGTCTTGTTCCCCCTGGGACACCTACTTTGGATGACTGGGGATGGTGGCCACAGGCCCACCCCGCTCGCTCCACCTGGCTCTGACGCTCTGCACCTCACGTGCTTCCCCCCGACGATGCTGCCCTGGAGCAGGGACAGCGCTCCCCAGTGGTCAGGCGCTCTGTTCCCCCCGCGGTCGAGGACCCGCCACATCGCGCGGTAGAGCGATCACAGTGGCCAAGGTCTCGCAGTACCAGCATTGGCGTCGCCCTTCCTCCTCCTCCTCCATTTATTCACCAGACTGTGCGGCTATCGGCTGCGTCTCCTCCTCTCCCCCATCCTCCCCATGTTGATTCGGCGACGCGCGATTTCCCCCTTACCGAGGCTCCTCTGGAGCACTCGGGCTTACTTGCCACCTGGAGGCTCCGTGGCAGAGCTCCGAGGTGCGGTCGGGCCGCGCTGCTGCCAGGTGTTGCTTCGGACAACTCGGGCCTTCTGCCGGTCCCGGCACCACCGGGGGCCAGACCTGGCGTGAGTGCGGACCCGACAAGTGGTGCACCCTTTTCTCGACTGCCGACGTTCCCCCTTCTGGTCCGCCCATGCCCCCGGTTGACGCTCGCCGCTTGGTTCCCCCGTCCATCGTAATGGATAAGCTGCCTGCGTTGTTCGCCGATGACATGGTCCACCTCTCTCGGCGGGGGCCACCTTCGTGCTCCTGGTACTGCGCAATAGTGGGTCATCCTTTGGCAGTGCTCCAGCCCTCCTGCAGGGTGGTCCGTGGCGCTCGGCCATGCCTGCTGCTGCGCTCCCCCCGACACTCTGGGTCAATCAGACGCAGGTTTCGGACTCCGCGACTGGGTCGTCGTCTCCGTGCATTGGTCGGTTGCTCATGCCCGTTCGCGCCCAGGAGTCCAAGTGAGTGAGGCGTTCCTCGGCCCCCCCTCTTCTGCCCGCGCGCGCCCTCGCCCCTGCCGCCTTTCCTTGCTCTCTCGCCTCCTCGGCGCGTTTGACGGTGCGGCCTCGCGTGCCCCCCGTGCTGCCACAGCGCAGCTTGGCTCCCGCCAGTGCGCGCTGGTCTGTGCGGTTCGAGCTGGCGCCGCAGTGCGACTTCTCCTCCGTCTGCTTCAGTCTGGTGTTTGCGTCCCCGCTCCTGGGTCGCGCGCATCTGACTGGGTGGCATTTTGCCTCTTGCAAGTGCGCTCGCCGCACCGGCCGATGCGCCGTCGCAACCAATTATCTCGCCCTGCGCCCCAGCCGCGCCCGCCCCGCTTCTCGGATCTGCCCCTGGGGCCGTCCATCAAAAAGTACCCCCGCCAGCCCATCCACGATCGACGCCCAGGCGAGTTTTGAGGTGATCAGGGAAGTGTGGGATCAAAGAAGGGGATAGCCGAACCGTGCGAAGGAGGGGGGAGGAGAAGGAGGCTGGACGGATGGATGAGGTAGTTGGGAGAAGGATGATGCATAGGACGAGGACGAAGATAAGGTGGAGTTGGAGGATAAACATGATGAGGATACTTAGGAGGAAGAGGAGGATGTGGAGGATAATGATGCAGGAGGGGAAAGGACGAACAGAAGAGCCAGAAGCTTCTTGAATGACTCGGAGTCTCTTCGGATGCCCCTTGGAAGCATTCTGGGGGGCCCCAGAGGACACCAAGAGGGCCCCAACACGACCCCAAGGGGGCCCAAGAGGGCCATAGAAAATGCCCCCCAGAGGAATCCACGGACCCCCCCTTGGGGGAGTCCACGGACCCTTTTTGGACACCCCAGAGGGGGGGTCCGTGGACACCTCTGGGGGGCATTTCTGGCGGCTATCTGGGAACCCTATTGGGGCCGTCTTGGGGCCCTCCTGGCCCTCTCTCGGGGCCCCTCGGGAGCCCTCCCACCCTGTCTTGGAGGGGCCCGAAAGCTCCAATATGGCTGCAAGAGCGCCTCAAGGGGGGCCCAAAAGGGCCCCAAACCGCATGTACTTGATATGCTTATGTGGCTTCCCAGAGGGGCACCCAAGTACATGCGTCATGGGGCCGTGTCGGGGCCCTTTTGGGGCCCTCCTGGTACCCTCTTGGGGCCCTTATGGCCCCTCGTTGGGCTGACTTGTCCGCGGGGGTGGGGGTGGGTGGTGGTGATGGTGGTGGTGGTGGTGGTGGTGTGTGGGGGGGGGGGGCGCTGCTGGTTTTGGTGCCATGCGCATCGTCGCTAAGTGCCTGTGTGTGCGCGCGTGGTGGTGGTGGTGGTGGTGGTTGTTGTTGGTGGTGGTGGTGGTGGCGTGAGTGGGTGGGTGGGCGGGGGCGGGGGGTGGGTGGGTGGGCCCAGGGACCAATGGGCTAGGGGCGGTGCAGGCCATTTCCCGTTGTTCGCTGCGGCCAGCGTGGGGCCGTATAGTATGTGGCTGTTGTGTGTTATCACTCCGTTTGCGGGGCTTTGCCTCGGGCTGATAGGCACGCGGGGAAGTCTAGTACGGGCTTCCAGTGGCCGTTAGCGAGCGCGCCGTGCTCACTGTGCTTTGCAACGTTGCGTGGCCGTCGCAATAATGAGGCGTCTCCGATTGAATGCAGACCCGCTTTTCTTGGGGCTGAAGTGGTTGCACCTTGGTGAAAGTGCGCTCGATTTCGTTTACCACGGGCGCCGCGTGCTCCTTGAATGCGTTTTCAGGCAATTGCCTGCTCGCGGCATGGCGCGCACTTGAAACGGCATTGTTTGGCATTGTTGTGTTAGACAGCGCGTCGTACTCATCGTTGGGGCACCCGCGCCCTCGCATTGGGCGCCGCATATGTTGGCGCGCGAATTCGTTGGAGGACACAACCTGCGCTACATGTGTTCATGTTGAGTGCTTGAAGGCCAACGTTGGCATCTCGCGAACGCGGCGGCGAGATCGAGACTCTTGAAATTGCCACCAAGGGTTCCCGCTCACCCCGAGGGGGCTCGGGGCAACCGAGCCCCCCTATCTCAGGAGTCAACGCCTACGGGGATTTCGCGCCGAAGAAGTTCGGGGGGGCGCTGACTGCCGACCACACTGTTCTGGCCAAAGACGCTGCCGCTGACAAACATGGCGACAAGTACGCTCTTGTCGTCCTCGACAGATACACCGGCATCATCATGGCGTATCCAGCCGCACATAAGGATGCAGCTACTACGACGGCATCTTTTCAGCAGTTCATAGCAGCAGACGACGAAGTGAAGCACATCTACCCGGATAACTCCGGTGAGCTCATGAAGGCGCGCCGTCAGCTGGGATGGCGACATGACAAGCGCATTGTCAAGGTCGTCGTTCTGGGTGCCCGAGCTGTGTTACACATGTCTGGATTGGGACACGAGGGGTGGAAGGAGGCCATGCAGGCCGTCTGCTCTGGACACAATTTCGCGCATGTCTCCGCCGGCGTTGCTGCCCTCAGCGATGAGCACACAGACAAGACAGCACGCGAAATCCGATGTGGTGAAAGTTCCCCCGGGCACTGCATTCCTTTCGGTGCTCGGATCTTTCGGGCATGCCTCAATCCCGAGATCAATGATGATACCGCGAAGTTCGAAGAGAATACTCGGGAAGGGGTTTTTCATGATTTGCCATCTACACTCTGGCGGGCGATGGCATGGTGATTGTCTTGTCCTGGACACGGCTACATGCGCCAGACACCCTGACGGCGACTTGTGCCATGTGTACAGAGCCAAGGACATCATCATCCCGGATGGCAAGTTCACCTTCCCGGTGAAAGACGGTACTCTTCGACGCCGCAACCCTGAGGCACGCGACGAGGTCACGGCAGCTACGCCCCGTCCCCTGGGCGAGGCGCCTTTGCCCGACCTGCCGCTCACCTACCCAGCAGAGTGGGGCGACCCCTCTCTCATGCCGCCGGACGCCAGTCCTGCTGCTGCTCCTCCATCAGCTCTAGAAGTCGCTTCACCAGCGCTGGAGCCTGATTATTGGAAGAAGCGCGGCTACTGCGTCATCCGGCACATCCGCACACCGCGGAAGATGCTTTTCCGACCGACGGACGACGTGATGAACACTCTTGTCCCCGTCGATCAGCTTGATGTCACAAGGGATTCCGAGACGACTTCTACCTTCGAGGGCGAGAGTGACTTCCGCGATGTTTGGGGCGGCGTTAGTGCCGCAGACCACCGTGACTTTCGTGAGCCGTGGGCCAGCCTTATTCGGTTCTACGAGCTTTCCAAAATGTTGCCTGGCGGCAAGATGGTGGTCCGCAGTCGCGAGACACGCGCGCAGACCACTACACGCCCCGACCACATCCTTACCGAGCACTGGAAGACTATGTCCCGAGGTCAACAGAAGAGGGAGATCGCCTACGCAGAGGACATCAAGCGAGCCCGCGAAGTGCGCGATCATATTGCCCTTCGCGCGTGGACACGACAGGACCCGCAAGCCAAAATCTTCCGTGCTACAATGGCCGGTGGGCCCGCGTGGGACACCGTGGAACGACGCATTACTTATGATATGGACAGCGGAGCTGTCATTCGAGACGACAACGTCAAGGGCGTGACGAACAAGGAGACCCTGTGCGCCAGAATTCCTGGTGGGCCATGTGACGTTACCACCGTGCTGTACTACCGCCAACCCTCAGCATCGCCTGTCGGAGTCGCTCGGTCCCTGGTATAGCTGGACAGCGAGGGTTACGACTTTGGGCGCGTGAGCCCGCTCACCCGTGAGTTCACCCCGTCGGTAGCAATGCCCGCTATGCCGCGTGGACCATCTCACACACAGGCACACACAGAAAGACTCCTTGCCACACCATGGGCACGCCCGGCCCTCGTCACATGAAACATGAACAAACGAGAAGTTGCTGCTGAGCCACGAGCACAAGAGGCCCTGCGAAAGGAATACGAGCGCCTTGAAGAGAAACGAACTTGGATGATATAATCCGTCGCCGCAAAGGAAGACGTCGAAGCCGAGGCGATTCGCACCGGGAAGAAAATTCACGTCTTCAACATCTTGGAGCTTTCATCAGTGCAACACGAGGAACTTCCCCCGGAATCACGCAAGTTCAAGGGCCGCGTGGTGGTCCAGGGCAACACTGGCAAAGACGAAATGGGTTTGGCTGCCATTTTCGAAGCTTTGTGACGCCACCGCATTATTGCCCGATTGCGGAGGCGAACAGAGTGACGCGCCAGGCGCGTACACTCAAGCCTTACTGTACGGAGACGGCCGGATTGACCCCGTCGACACGTGGATCACGCTCCCCAAGTGGCGTTAGCCAGAATCCTGGGCTAATCACAAGAACCCAGTGTGCCGACCACGCTTGGCACTATGCGGACACCCCTTAGCAGGCGTGTTCTGGGGGCGCAAATGTCGCACATGCCTGGAGAGCGTTGGCTTCTAGCCCATTCCCGGTTGGGAGTGCGTATGGAAGCACAAGAAACTGGGCCTAATGCTCCCCGTCTACGTGGACGACTTCAAGCTCGCGGGCCCCGCCGCCAACCTCAAGGCCGGCTGGGGCCTGATCCGCTGGAGCGGCATTGAGCTCGACCCGCCTACTCCGCACTCTCAATATCTCGGCTGTGGACAACAGGCTCATGACGTTCCACAGAGCGTCTTTGACAAGCGGATGGCTACCATTCGACCAATGTTGCCTAAACACAGCGAGACATATTTTTAAATCGGCTAAATATGTTCGCGGTATACGACACGATATGCTTGGCTTTACTGGTCAGTGTATAGAGCGCTACCTCGAGTGTGCCTCCAAGACGGCCAAAAAGCCAGGCTCACGCCGAAAACGCTACGACTCCCCGAGGGCTTCGCGGTCTCGATCGCCTAGTCCCTCTGGGTCGGTAGCGAGACCCACTGGCGTGCTCAACGTTCGGTCCCGATCGTCCAACTCAGCTAGGTCGGTCGCGAGACCTACTGATGCGTCGAGTGCTACGACAGTAACTTACGACGACCTTCCCGCCGCGGAGACACCCGGTATCGAGGACACTTCCTTCGCCGAGTCCGGTTACTCTGATGAGGGAGTCCTCGGCCAGGACGCGGCGATCGTGTTGATGAAGATTCTCTACCTGGCACGATGTTGTCGGTTTGACCTACTGCACCCCGTGTGCATGCTAGCCAGAGAGATCACTAAGTGGAACGCTTCATGTGACAAACGCCTTCATCGGCTCATCTGCTACCTCAAGACGACTCGCACACGCTGTCTCCATGGATGGATCGGTGATGCCCCGGACCAGTTGTCCATCATGTTCTTCACTGATGCCTCCTTCGCCGACTGCATATTTACTTCGAAATCAACTATGGGCGTCTGCGCGGCGTTAGTTGGACCAAACACATTCTTCCCTATCAATGCCGCGTGCAAGAAACAGACGGTCGTCTCACACTCCTCCACGGAGTCCGAGATCGTCGCTCTTGACTCTGCACTACGGCTTGAGGGACTACCGCTGCTTTCCTTCTGGGAGGCCGTGATGGTGATTGCTAGAACTAGCATGGGGAAGAATTGTTGCCTAGGTTGTTTGGGACAGGTCGCTACGGCGGTCTGTTCCTCCCTGGCCGCCAGAAAGAAGCGGCGTAAAACACCGCCTCGCAAGGCGTCCCCGCAAGGGGATTTTCTCCTAGCCGGGGGCAGCTCCCGCTGCAGTCGGAGACGCTTACGACTCCTCAGGGGCGCACGATTTCCCAAGAAGGTACACTGCTACACGTGGAACCAGAGCCCGCTCCTACGAGCAGCTCGCCGAAAGTGCATCTCATTGTCCTCCAGGCCGTGATCAAGGTCTGTCTAAAAGGGACGTACACCAGCACTTCGTCATCTTCAGCGCACACGTCGTATCAATTTGGATTGGGTATGTGAAACATGCCAATTTGAACATGTCGAGCTCAAATATGTAGGTACTAAAATACAGATGGCATACATGATGACCAAACATTTTGAGCCTAAGACAGCAGATCTTTGGAGAGATGTGTTAGAGCTGTCGCTCATCTTCGCTATCGCCCCCGCGCAGCGCCCACCTGAGAATCCTTGGAGACCGCTGAAAGGGCCCAGGAGGCCAGACGGTCTACCGCACGTCGCCGAGCCTCCGAAGCTCGATGGATGTGAGGGCGGGTGCGAGGAGCTGCTCACCGATCGTAAGAATTGGGGCGCGCCGGGTACTAGGTGCGGTCAACAGTGTGTTGGACCGAAGAAGCACGAGGGACTGCATGCATGCATGTGCCACTACGGTGTCCCTGCCGCGGCTGGTTCCTCTCGCCAACCTCGGTCGCGGGCCCGTTTCCCACGCAGCAGGCGCTCGAGTCAGTCTTCCTCGTCTCCTCATCGTCCCACGCGCTCCAGGGCGCATGGGATCCGATCACGTTCTATTCGCAGCTGTTTTGAGACTCGAGCGAGTAAGCTTACAAGCATTCTGCCCACCCCGCAAGTAACCACTACTAAGAAGATCGATTCCGCCCCCGACGAGATGCCTGAGGTTCCACCGCCTCACCTCGTTGGATGGTCTGTCGGCGGCGACGCCCACTGGGGCCCCGGGGTCACTCGTGACGCGTGGGCCCCAAATCTATGTTTCAGACCGCCCGCCATCGTGAGGGCGATCAGGGCCACCACTTCCTGCAGCAATACCGCCTGGACAACAGCGCCGAGTTTCACTTGCGCGCGCCGGGCGACTCCGCGCTCGTCGAGACTACCCGCGCTGCCACGCTCGACGTGACTGAGGTGGTTGGCAACAGCATGGAGCAACCCGTCGTCGGCGACGCCCACTGTGAGTACAACTCGATCACAGCGACTCCGTGGCTTTCGATGCTGAAGGCTTTGCGCAGGAGGCGACCCGCAATCTCCCTGACCACCTGAACGCCACGATCCCTGGTCAGGGCGTTTCTCGTCTGTGCCCTCCGATGGACCTCACCACGAACATGCTCGAGGCAGAGTTGAGGCTGATGCACGCGGACTGGTCGAAGGTCGGACGTGCTATGCTCGGCCAGTGGCCGGAGGGCACAATCCAGAACACAAAGGCCATCTACAGCGGCGATCACTACATGCCGCCAGGCCACTATGCGGAGGGGTTAAAGACCCCGAATTACGCACATCCATTTGATCGCGAGGCAAATGTGAAGCTGCCTGCACAGCCACCCGCCATGGCCAGGACGTCCGACGCGGCGGGACACATCGGCCACATCGTAGAGGACCAGCTTTTCACCGACATGCGCGAGCCTTTCACGACTTCCAGAACAACAAGCGCTACGCCCGAAAGCTCACGTGGCTGACGAATCGTGGCGGTTTTGGGGGGATTGGTTCGAAACCCATGACGGTGGCAACGCCCTCTGATGACCCCAATGGATGGACTGTTCTCCCGAAATTCGGCGCCCAGCAGTGGCAGCCCTACGAAGAGGGCGCCGTTCGTCCGTCCGAGATTCCGAGAGGAGACGAGCCTGGCGCTACTTCCGGTTCCTTGCTGGACCCGCTCGAACTGCCCCAGGCGAAATACAGTGCATTCTGCGGTGGTCAATTGGTCAAGGCTCTTCTTTCATGGAGGGGCTGGATGGGCATGGTGCAAGAGGACTTGGGCATGCTTCTCGTTCATGCCTTCGGACCTGCTGGCCATGCGTACAAGTGGACCAACCTCTACACAGACTCCACGTGGGTCATGCAGAAGCAGGGCCGAGACCAGGCCACTTACTCCAAGAGCTACCCGGGGTACGGCATTGAGCTCACTAGCCCGACTCGACGTGGTCAGCTCGCGGAGGCTTCCAACGTTGGCTTTGTCCCGCTCTTCATCCCGTGCCTTAACAGGTCAGAGCACATGATGGGCGCCACGCTCGAGCATATGGCAACTATGGTCCGCGACGACACTGCGATGTGGGCGTTCTCGCACGTAGACTACAAGGAATTCTTCAAGCAGAACGACACACCAGTCGGCCAGGACTTGATCCAGTTGCCAGAAGGCGGTGGTGACACCCGCTGCGATATGCAAACCCTACGTTCACGTGCCGCCGCCGCGCAGGAAGAGCATATCGCACATATACTCCTGATGCAGACCTCCGCCACGCTTGGACAGCGCTTGATGATCGCCACGATACGTCAGGCGCGAGCCTTACTGTACTGCAACGACAAGGAGTCCGTGGCACAGTGGCGCAAGCTTTGCGAGGAGATTTGGAAGTTCTGGAGCAAGGTGTTCCCAGCGTACGTGAAGCAGAGGCACTATTGCAGGGGCCTCAACGCTTTCGTCGTCTGGAGCGCGAACGACATCGGCTGCGCCGACAATAATGCACAGCGGTTGGGCGTTCGACGTCATGCTGATCAGGCTCCAAACAAGTCCGGACGCAACAATGACAACTACATCAGGTGCGAGTCCGGCGTCCCGGAGCACATGCCTGCGCACGTGAAAGTCGACCTCTCACGGCTCATCGACGTGATGCAGTATTTTCGATGCCCTACGGTCATGGGTCCAGGTCTGTCAACACTGTGGAGCTTAAGTCCCAACTTCGACTACTTGACCTCTGACCTTGCAAGTTCCATGAAAGCCAGGGGTACTGTCGTACTTCCCGCAGAACAGTGGATCGACTCCTACGACAGGACATCTCCGACAGCTTGGCACGCCAAACAGAACAACTACAACATGGCGATGATGACTGCGCAGTTCAAAGACTCAGTTTGCTACCGCAACTTCTGCGCCGTCATCCATTCCTTGCCTTCTCAGCCGTATCCGTTTCGGCCGCCTCCTGTGAGGTCCGTGACGGACTTCCAGGCGCACGCTCAGGCCAGGGAAATATCGGCGGCCCTCGACTTCCGCAGCAAGTGTACCGACGAATGGAAGCGTTTGTACAGTCTTACTACGCTGAAGAATCAGGCCGCTGGAGAACTCGCCCACTGCGCTTGGATGGCCTCATGTGCGAACAGCGATTTACCACAATCCATGCCGGTGGCGACACCCGCTGGTGAGCAGGCCCAGCAGCATCGCCCCATCCCTGGCACAACAGGCGAGCCGCCACCAGCACCACCGGCACCATAATACCTAGAGAACGACCCGTTCCGCCGAGCCTATGAGGAGTTGTACAATTGTCTGGTCCCTTTGATCGACGAGTACCCGGGCATTTGGAACAGCTGCGATCCCGATGGGAGGGCAACGCTCAAGTCAGGGCCCCATTTCCATTTCGTGGAGGTGCACGCTCTGGCCCGGGTGGTCTACGAGCAGTTCGTGGACAAGATCGACGCGAAAGCGGAGCGGATCACGGCCAACAGGGACCGCATCATCCGAGAGCGCGCGTTGCTCGCCTCCCACCGCGATGGGCCTCGGATCGAGAACGCAGAGATCATCCAGAAGTGCAGGGCCTTTCACGCACTGACCGCACTTGACCGCATCGCGGCCCCGCCACCATCGCCCAGCGCTCCCCAGGGCGACTCTCCGAGAGTCCCGCCGGCTCCGCCCCTCGAGGCGCCGACCTCCGAGACTGCCGAGTCTACGCTGGCCGCGAGGCCCGCTGCAGTGCCACCTGCAGCTCAGCCCGCGCGCGCAGCGTATACCCAAGCCCAAACCTGCGCCCGTCATGCCCGCGCCGCCTCCGGGCCCGCCACCGAAGGCCATGCCGGTCACGCGCTCTGTCGCGGGGCCGCCTGCCCATCCGTCTCCGGATGTGGCCATGGCCACGGTGCCGGAGGCAATTCCTGCTGACGACGTCCCTACGACTATTCAGCGCGTGGATAACGTGCGCGTGCTTGCCTGGAACGAGTGCTGCGAGCGCTCTTGCCACGAGGGGCCGGGTCGCCTCCCCATGTTTGATAGCACTTGCACTCCTCGTGAGTACAAGCTCCGTGCCCAGCAGCCGGACGAGCATTTCCATGTGCCCCCTCCTCTTCGGGGCACAAACGTACCAGGAGGCATCGAGAGCACGACTGACCAGATTTGGGCAGCTCAGATGAATTACGACGACCACGTGCTCACACACGCACCCGATCTTGATCACACTTGGTGCTCTTTCGAAGAGATGGTAGAATGGAAGTTCCGCGCCCGTGGCGACCGCAATAATGGCCCGTCCAACGACGTTGCCAAGGCGCACTTCGACAAGGGCGGGGAGGGCTGGAACTCTTGGACCGACTACTGCCCGATCTGCATCCTGCGTGCTTTGCAGAAGCACATCGACCCGCAGAAGAACAGGATCGAGGTCTTCGTTAAGCCCTTGCCCGCCGGGAGCGATCCCAGCTGCTTCGATTGGAGCAGCGCCCTCGCCATCCGTTGCGTGGGAGGTCACAGTTGCGTCAACGTGCGCTCACAGCCGTGGAACATGGGCTCGGAGAGCTTGCAGTGGACCGATGTGAAGTATTCCCACCACGCCACGACGTTTTTGGCCTGGAACAACATCCTGTCCAAGGGGATCTTTCCCGGGCACAAAGACAACCACCAGCGGGACAATAAACAATCCGAGGAGCCGCGCACCGAGGCTTTTACAGGTCGAGCAACTACATCAAAGGTGCGCAGCCAAACCCTCATACGAGTGTCCTGCCTTGCAAGTTCATACGCTGGAAGAACGAGGTGGAAATCGTGATAGACATGTACATCGCCACGCAGGCTGGTTGCAGGTTCTGGCTGGGCGCTCCAGGCGGCATCATGGCGGAGGACAAGGTTCCGCCCGCAGCGATCGCGGCCGTTCGTCGCTCCATAGACGACCACGACCGCGGCAAGCAGCTGTGGCCCTTGAACACGCCACGCTGGGAGTACCCGTCGTTGGAGAGCCGCCGTGCACCTGTCAGCAAATACGAGATTTGCGCACCGCCTCGCCCGCAATCGCGTCAGGGGCGAGTCACCCGGGGCTTGGAGGCCGATGTCATGCCTGCCCCTGCGGACACACCCGTTCCAGCGTCCTCCTCTGGCACGCGCCAACCAGCGCCGGCGGCAACGCCTGCTGCGAAGGCTTCCCCATTGGCGCACTCGCCAAAGCCAGAGCAGCAGCCGCCGCTTGCCCAGCTCAGTGGTTCCGAGCAGCCTCCTGCTCGTGAGCCTGCCTCTGCATCTTCGGCACAGCGGCCCCACGCACCATTGCCGGGGGCGACTCCAGCTGGCCGCTCTGCAGAGCCAACAGCATCCGCTTCTTCGGGGGATCCCTATCTTGCACCCGATACGTCCAACGACGAGGCCATCGTCCGTGCTTTGGTCGACACCTATGACAGCACCAAATACAACCAGCAGGACAAGGATTGGCTTGTCGCGATGGCGTGTTGCAGAGAGAAGCTGATTCCCGTCACGGCAGAGCTGACGCAGAAGGACTGGAATCGTCGTCCTATCCTCACGGACGTGCGTGTCGGCGGCTTCACTGTCGTGAAGGATTGGGGCAAGGTCACATGCTACCACTACGACAACCACTACCCGAGAAGCGATCACCAGCAGAAAGTTCGCATGAACAAGGGGCACATTTATGGACCTGTCATCCACTATGGCGTCTTCGAGAAGTTCTTCGCCGTACAGGTACCCATGCTGCACTACGGGCTGCGCTGGGTAAACATCTGGTACTGCGACAAAAATTTGCCACTCAGAGGCGTCGTCTACGGCTTGCCAATTCGCACAGACACGATTCATCGTGACTATATGGAATTGGCTATGAAAGGTCCGTCGTCCTGCAGCTCCCTGATCGCCGATTGCGCCCAGTCTCGTGCGCTTCCTGACCTCGGTGCCCTTTCTCTTCAGCGGGCGCGTGTTCCTCGGGCACCGCCTGGAGACACCGCTTCTCGGACTTCACAGTCCGCTGAGGAGCTGGTGGCAACGCCCGCTGACGACAACATGCAGGTCGACGAGGACACTCAGCAGCGCGCGATGGTTGATACCACCGCCGAGAGTTCGACCATCACCGTCGACCTTTCCGAGGTTATGGTCCGCGACGAGCAGAGGGCCGCAAACGAAGCTATGGAGGCTGAGATGGCGGCCGAGATCCAGGCGGACCAGGACTCCAGCACCTCGCTCGCTGAATGCGTCATCGACCCTCCAGCACGGGTCACTGACCAGCCGGACTACCGCCTGGGCGAGAGCAACAGCTGGACGGCCCACTCAGATACGCTCTTTGTGTACTATTGGACTTCGGCACCATTGATGGAGTCGCCGTTGTTCAAGCTCGAACAAGTGATCGAAATTCACGGCGGCTAACGCCGTGCAGGACAAATTCGAGTCATGCTTGATCTTTCAGTTCCGTTTCGGGGCTGAGAACGTCATGCACAATATTTATTACGATCTCAGTACCACGTGGGCGCGCGATCGCCCCGTGTGTACCGTAGAGCATTTCTTCAAGATGCTGCTTCAGTTCCTCGACTCCGAGTCTATGCAGGGCACCGCGACGGGGATCTTCCAGTGGACAGCCAAGGTGTACCAGCACTTCTTGCTGGAGGGCATCCAAGAGCTGACCGAGTTTAACAAGGTCTCCATCAATGCTCATCATCCTGCCCTTACTGCACTTCGCTCGTTTTATAAAAACTGCGAAAACCGACACGGATCCCCAGGATTCCCTCCATGGGAAGAGCCGGTGGCAGCACCTGCTGCGCCTGGCCAGGACGAGTCAGGCGCCGCCGAGCCCGAAGCTCCCGTCGAGGTGCCCCAGGACCCAGGCAGCGTTGCTTCGGCAGCACCAGATCAGGAGACGATGGTTCAGGTCTTGGCACAGCAGCAGAAGCTCAACCGCAACGAGGGTGACAACGAGAATGCCCTCCAGGCCGAGGCTACGCGCATCCGCGCGGAGTTGGCCAAGACTTGCGGGAACTTTAGATTTTTCAGATGACGGACCGACCGAATGCGCCAGATTGCCCGGTGATCGACTGTCGCTCGTTCAGATCGAGGGGATCGGTCGATCGGTCGCTTCTCGTGCCACCGCTGAGCTCAATCGAGATGCGATGAACCTTCTTGGTCATTCTCTCGCTTCTGAAGCTGGTGGCAACACCCGCTGGGGAACTCATGGGGAACTCGTTTCAGGCGGGGCCCCTGAGTCGCTCCAGCATGAGATCCCTCGCTGCAGCAATTGCAGTCGCTTCCTTCCCCTGGACACCGTCGTCACAAACGGAACTCTGTGTGGAGTATGCTTGCACTATAGTTCGTCTGTAGGTGCCACTGGGGCAGGCGGCGCAGAGGCCTCGGACCTCGCGTATCTGCAGGAGCTATACGAGTGGATCACGACCAACCTGTTTCAGACCGAGGTGGACCGCTTCCTCGTGGATGGCACGAAGATCTACTTCGGGGGACAACGTTCGGCAGATAATGATCCGTGCAACAGGTTGAGGAGAATGGCGAAGAAGGCCGAGGAGAGGTACAAACTGTGGTGCGAAGCGGGTTGTCCACCTGCCAGCGAATGCCAGCTTGTGGGCGAGCCCGACGACCATCGCAAGTTGTAACAACCCTACCAGAACGTCCTTCAGCGTTTCCTCAACGAGTCTCGCTGTCACCACCAGATGACCGAAGCCCGTGAGGCTACCGGCGAGATACCCTGGACCGAGGAGGACATGGGCTGGGCTTGCGGGCTTGCGATATCCATTATCGCAGCCAGGCCCTCGGCCTCGCCGGTCGCAGGAACTGATGGTTGAACGAGGGCAGGATGGACAGGCGCACCCGGCAAGAGCGCGGTCTGGTCACGATTGCGGTGCCCCGCGGGGACGGCACGTTCGACCGGACTACGCGTCGTGATCTTGCTAAGGCTGCTTCCGCCCCGCTTGCCTTTGGACATGACATCCCACGCGCCGAGTGGGGAGGTAAAGGGCGATGGGGGGAAGAGTGCAGGGGTTGGAACCCATCCTAACTCTAACCCTCCACCTACGACCTCCTTTCGATGCCATGGCGCAGCCGCCTCGCGATGGCCCCGGAGCCGCCGCTGCTCCGCGCGCCCCAGGCGCGCCCACCGCGATGCCCGCTGGGCTGGGCGGCGACGCCGCCGCCGCCACCCCTCCGAGCGGCTGGCAGGCAGCCAGCAGCAGCGCTGGCCCAGCGGCTCTGCGCCCAGCCGGACCGCCAGTCGAGGGCACGCGTGCGCCGGCGACGCTTCCGCGCACCAAGCGGGCGCGCATTGCTCAGGGGTGCGCCGCCCTCTGGCGCAATTACCTCGAGGGCAGCGAGTGGGGCCCCAGGTACTGGGGCTACTACAACAACTGCTGGATCTACATCGCGGAGAACGACGACGAGTTCGTGCGTCTGCGTGACATCCAGCGCAACCCTCGCTTCTACGACTGGTACGAGCGGACCGCGTGGGATACGTGCAGGATCAGCTACGTTGGTCCTGATGGCCGCCGCGTCTGGGCCAGCGAGGTCTACCCGCGCGGCAGCGCCTACTGATGTCGGCCGCGAGGCCCACTGCTCGAGATCGCCTGAACTTAGCCGTCGCGGAGTTCGTCTCGAGCAGTACAAGACACAACATTTTTGGCCACTTCACTACTATCGGCAAGTGGCGTCACAAACATGTCGGCGATGTCTATGGCGGGCTCCTTAGGGGCACTGCCGCAGAGACTCACCCGACACAACGTTTGCTCATGTACTTTTCGTGTTCATCAACACGATATTGAATTCAATTTACTTATATAAACCTCTGCGCGACAGCTCCTGCATTACAGCTGGCGGAGCATTGACTGAATTGAATCGGCTCACTTTTATGTTGATGCCGGTGGCAACGCCCGCGTCCTATCCTCGTCGATAGGGCTGGACGCAGCGGCTTCAATGTTTGCTGTCATTTCCTCAGTTCCTCTTGCTCCTCTCATCCGTGTCCCATTCGTCTCCTCCCTCGAGTGCCGAAGCGTTTTTTTTTTGCGGGGCGCACCGAGGGGCGCCTAGAGGGTGTTCGGAAAGGACAATGGACACTTGGATGCTCCTTCGCTCCTTACCTTGCCCGTTCACACTTTGCAGTGGCGCTGGACAATTACACAGGCGGGCCCTGCCGGCGTGTTCGGGGCATGTGCGTTTTTGAGGAGTAAGAGGGTGACAGGTTATTTCTTCCTGTTTCCCGATTCCTGCCCGCGCGGGCAGGATTCGGGACGGGGGGTGTGAAAGGAACCCGTCTCATACCCTCATTTCTACTCCTCGTTCGCCCTTTTGCCTGCTTTATCGGCTCGGGTACTGGAAGAGACCAGGGCGCTGGTCGCACAGGAGGAAAAGAACCCAATCTTCCCCTCCTTCCTCTACCTACGGATCAGGGGTTCTGTACCTTTGTACCTTAACCCCATGCACAGGTTGTTGGTTTGAGCGGTCGTAGTGGTGCCCTTTGTTGCGAATGCTGGTTGGCTTGGGCGTCTTATGCTCTAGGTGACGCGGCGTGGCTCGTGTGTGGGCTCGGTGTGTGCTGGCGCTGCTGAGCGATATCCGTTTCGATGTTGGCTCAAGTCTTGGCGAGTCGCAGGTTGTCGTCATGTCATTGTTGTGTCTGCTTGAGCGTGGCCTCGGAGATCTTGGTGCATGCTGTGTGGTCGTCGTTGAGTTGTCTTATGTATTGTAAATGTTCGCGCAGCGGCTTCCGGTCGAGTAGCTGCCTTTCATTACTTGCTAGTTCGCTGCGTAGGTTATCTGCTCTTTGGTCGGCCTTGTCAACTGTCAACATTTGCGATGTTCGTTTCCTGATGTTGGCAGGTTTCGACGTAGTCCATGCTCCCGTTTCAAGTGGTGTAATGCCGGGGCGGTCGTTGTTCTGCACATCGTTTTTGAATGCCTCTGGGATGCTGTCGATGAGCTCTGTGGCGTCTCTGTCAATGTCTGCTCTGTGGTCCGCGTTGTTGCCGAAATCGGGTCGTAGTTTTTGGTTGTCGGGTCGGTTGGTTGCTTGGTATTGTCGCCGGTGGGTGCTAGGTCTTGGTGTGGTGGGTTTTCTTTGGTTGCGGTTGTGTTGAGGCTGGTATGTTTCGTGCACGTTGTAGTCGTTGGCTTTGTTGTATGACCATCTGGTTTGGATTGGGCTGTAGTTTGAAGCGTGCGTGTTTTGTGTCGTGTGGCCTTTGTGGCCTATTGGTTGCCATGTTGTATTGTGGCCCTTGCCGTTTGGCTGCTGGTGGTGGTATTTTCTCTTGCCTTTTCCTCTGGCTTGGGGTGCTGGTGTTTGTCCGTATGCGTTGTCGGTCTGGTTGTACATGTTTTCTGTCGTGTTGCGTGGTGGTCGCTGTGCACGGTGGTGTTGGTTGAGAAGTTATTTTGCTGCTTGTATTTGCTGCTGTGTGGTTTGATCCAGCAATGATCATTCTGATGCAACGCGTAGTAATGTGCGCGCTGCTGCTTCTATTTCCCTTTCCCCCCATCAGTGCCACGCTGGGTTGGGAGCTGTGGTCGGAATCGTGGTGGTTGTGAGGGCGTACGGCTTGCATGTCGAAGTCGATATGGGATGATTCCCGACCGCACTGGTATGGTTAGGCGTCTGATGCCGATGCCGATGCCGTGAACCCTTGTGCTGGCATAGCGTTTGGTAAAAGGGATAGCAAGACACCATACGTAAGTGGTATATTGGATGAGAACTCAGACAATGTATGGCAGAAAGGGTGTAAGGATGTGGCGGATCGATAGGGGAGGTTTCGGTCGTGGCTTGCCCCCTAATGCTGGCACACTGCCGCGGGAGTCTGGGCCCGAGGCTTCCTCCTCCTCCTCCTCCTCCTCCTTTTCCTCCTCGTCCACCTTTTCCTCCCTCTCCTCATCTTTTTTCCCTTCCTCCCCCAGGTGTTTTCCCAAAAGGGTTCCACAACGGCTGGGGCAACGCATAGTCCAATAGCTTGGCCAGACTTCGGCCCAACGTTGGGCTGCATGGGCGTTTCCAAAAGGCAGTGGGCGGCGGTGACTCGCCGTAGGCACGGAAAAATGTAAAGGTTGCGTGGCGGGGGGCCCAGCACTATGCAGTCACGTGTAGCGCAGGGAGCGGCCCTCTGTTCACATATTGCGCGCTGCGGGACAGTGTGGATAATAGGGGGTTGCTGCGGAGCAGGCGTGCGCAGGCGCGTTGAAAGTGTAGGGCACGCTGCGCGCGAAACGGGTGAAAAGAATCAGGTTGCTCCGCGCGAGCACGCCCGCTGAGGGATCCTATCCGACTCCAGCCCCGTCGCCGGCGACGCTGGCGCCGACGCCACCTCCGTCCCCGGCGCCAGCTGAATGCTGGGACTCTTCAGGGGGAGCGACTGGGGCCTTCATCTATGGAGCATGGCATTACTCGAGCTGCGAGCTCTGGACACAGTTTCCACATCATTGCGAACTGTCTGTTGAATATGACGACACCGACTTCACGGCCTCGGACATGTGTTGTGCTTGCGGAGGCGGCAACACCACGCAGGAGCAGTGGGACGTGACGGTAGAGCGGACTGGAGCGGTAATTGATGAGGAGAGGACGACGACGCAGACGCTTTGGGACGTGGATGAAGAGACGACAATGGAGGCTCTGACTGCATTTCAAACCAGCAGCCGCCAGTTGACGTTGATGACAAACATGACCGTCGACCAGGTGGGCGGCCTTCGGACGGTGGTCGCGTGCGACACTGGGTACCGCGACGTATGTGGCGGTATTGCAGTGTTCGACGCCTGCGGCTCGGTGTGTGTTAGTGGAACATACTGGGTCAGCACGGGATGCGAATGCTGTTGCCAGGTCGTCCCGGCTTTGGCAGCGACACTAACGACGCCAGCATCCACATTGGCATCGACACGAGCACTGACGGCATGTATCGACGCAGATAGTGGGGTGCCGGGTCCAGGTTTTCTTGATGAGTGCAGCGAGTGGTATTCTTATTCCGACTATTGCCATTATTCTGTCTACTACGACACCGCCGATTTCACCGTGAGTGCGATGTGTTGCGCCTGCGGTGGCGGCACAACGCAGGAAACGGCAACGACTTCAGCACCGACTGATGCACCGACTGATCAGGGAGCTTGTTCTGACACCGACAACGGAGCTGCAGATACATATGGGGATGATTGTGCTGCATACACGGGATTTCCATCATGGTGTACCTTCTATCCAGCTGCTTGTGGCAAGTCAAGCCACCATGCCAGCCTAGCATTTTGGGTGGCGACTGTTCGAGGGGGCACGGGAGGCCGTCATTTGTGACAGCTCGTGCCCCCAGGCTTAGGAGAGCCGCGGTGGATCTGCTGCTGCTGCTGATGATGACGACGACGACTCGGTGGGTCTGATGCTGCTGCTGCTGATGCTGTTGCTGCTGATGGCGATGATGATGATGATGAGGAGGAGGATGATGATGATGCGGATGATGATGCTGCTGATGATGATGCTGATGATGATGGTGGGACCGCTAGGTGGGCCTGATTTTGTCAATGGGGGAGGCGGAGGACAAGCCGGGCAAGGATCAGGGAGATGCTGATCCTGATGATGGTGGAAAGTGATGATGATGATTGTGAGGATGATGGCGACGATGATGGTGATACTGATGCTGATGCTGATGCTGATGCTGATGCTGATGATGATGATGATGATGATGATGATGATGATGATGACGGTGATGACGATGATGACGATAGTGCCGATTATGTTGTTGCTGCTTACGCTGATTAGCATGATGATGCTGATTTGTATGATGATGGTACTGATGATGCCTCTGATGATGATTCTGATGATGATGATGATGCTCATTATTTCGATGCTGCTGCTGATGATGGTGGTGATGCTGAGGAGGAGAAGGATAAACAGGAGGAGGAGGAGGACTACGATGTTGATGATGATGCTGAGGATTGTGATGGTAATGATGCTGCTGCTGCTGATGATGATGATGCTGATTGCGACGATGCTGATGACTATGATGATGGTGATGATCTGATGCCAACTATGATGCAGACGATGATGATGCTGATGGTGGTGATGATGCTAACGATGGTGCTGCTGCTGCTGATGATGATGATGATGATAATGATGACGATGCTGATACTTATGATGCGAATGCTGATGATGATGCGGATGATGCTGATGATGGTACTCTTGATATTGATTATGATGAAGCTGCTGCTGATGATGATGATGACTATGCTGCTGCTGCTGCTGATGATGATGCTGTTGATGTTGCTGTTGTTGACGAGGATGATGCTGATCACGAGGCGTGAGTTGCAGAAGGAAGGGGGGAGGAAGAGGAGGAGGAGCAGGAGGGGGAGGAGCAGGAGGAGGAGGAGGTCCGTTGCGATTTTGGTTCGAGATGGGAACAGGTCCCAATGCGAGCGGGCAGCTCCAGCCTGAGACATATAGTGCGTCGTGCACTGGCGGACATCCCTCTCCGCCTGCAGGAGTCGCGCCCGACGCTGCAGACCTCTCGTCTCTGCGTTGCTTCTTGAAGGGTGCCACTACCAGCGTAGTCGGCGCAAGATGGCCAATGGCGGAGACAATCATGGTTTCATCCCAGTCGAGCAGTCGTGGGTGGATGCGCTGGAGGCAATGCTCACATTTCCGTTGCAGCAGGGCATTGGCCCTCGCCCCTGTCCTGCTGATCCTCAGCGTCGCAGTCGCAGTCGCAATGGCCAGCAACTTCGCGGTGCAGAACAGGACCAGCCAACTCCAGCCGATCCGAACCCCGTTTGCGAGCTGCGCGGCTACGTGGGCGAGTCCAAGCGCACGGTGCTCTTGGCCATCCAACAAGTGCAACAATCGGTTACGGCACTCGCGTCTCCGAACCAAACATCCAGCTCTTCCCTCTCGCGGCAAGTCGAGCATCGAGTGGCACAAGTGGAAGCTGTTCAACGGCAGGTCTTTTCCCGCATGAAGACGATTGATAACAGCATCAAGCAGCTCCAAACGCTGCTCGGTGTCATGCAACCTGAGCAGCCGCAGCCCCCCGTTACACAGCAGGCGAGCAGCTGCGACCGCAAGCCGATCCATAGTTCGGAAGGTTGGTATGGTCATCTCCACCCTGCGCACTGGCCCGCAGGCTTGGGAGAGTGTCCATACGACCGATATCGAGAACACGCCGACCGAGGTCCACATCTCCAGTGACAAGTCACAGTGCCAGATACAACGCGAATTGCTTCTCAAGCAGATTCGCAGAGAGGATGCGAGTATTCATCCTGGGCGGCGGATCTTCGCCAACCAGGACAAACGGAGAGCTTTGGATTGCGTGGAAGCCCGTCATGCGGGTGGAGCCGCAGCAGACCAGACGTTCCAGTCATCGCGTGGGCCATGGACAACATCACGGCGCCCCAGCTCGACCGCCCCCGCATCGAGGCTGCCATCGCCTCATTTTTGCGAGGCCCAGAGCCAGTGCTAGGGAGCGGGTAGCACATCTCTCGGTTGTTGGCAAGGTAGTCTTGCCCTTCCTCGCCCTCTCTCCCTGGGGACATGGAATGCCAGATCACTAGTCCATCGCAACCTCTGCCCCCGCTCCAAGAAGTTTTCCCACCTCAGCCGATTACATGTTATAGGTGCTATCTATCATCAGTGTGCAAGAAGCCCGCGGGTCTCCTGCCGCGCACCAGGACTTCTGTGCAATCTTCTCAGGCCTACTCAAGCGTTCTCGACCTTCCCCCACGAGTGCCCCCACCCCGCGGGCGGCGTCGACACCGCCCTCCGCGACCCCTCCGATCGCCCCCCCCCGGCGGAAGCCGGAGGTCCTCCGAGGTTTTGATCCAGGGCGGAGTTTTGAAAGTCATTGTCAAGTTTTCCCAGCAATGTTCGCTACCACTACAGCGCGCGCAACCGCTGGCTGTCGGCGTCGCGGTCATTGGCGCGATCAGCGCTGGCCGCGCTCGTATCAGAGTATTCTGGTTGTCCAGGGCGATTTCACATCTCTGCTGCCCCGCCGGTTTTGGCGGCTTCTTTTGGCCCCCCTGACGATCTGGGGGCCGACGTCCAGGGGCCGAGTCTCGGGCGCAAAAATGGCGTCGGATGGGATCGGTGCTTCAAGGATCTCGTGGAGTTCGCAGTGGTGGAGCCCGCCCACTTCTGCGCCGCTCGAGGCGCCCTGTTCGCGATGGACAGGATCTTTGCATATCTTCCAGGCTGGGCGTCGAGGCGGCTTGACGCCGCGGCCGGTGTCGAGGGGCCCCCAGATGCGCTGGACTGAACTGTCTGACCATTCGGCCTTAGCGGCCCAGATTCGCCCGAGGAACCCGACCCCCGACTCCGAGACAGCGACCCACCCGAGATATACAGGATTCCAGCTCACGAGGCTTGACTCTCTAAGGTCATCGAAGTTGCCGACGCATCCGGGCCCTCCCCGCCTCTCCTGCTGGATGTCCACAAGCAGATGATGCGCGACGCTGCCAGAGCTGCGAGGGGCCAGTTGTTGTTTCGTTCGCCGGCTTCGTTGCTTTCGAAACTGATCGCGGTGAAATCTTTCAGCCGCGCAGGACTTCGTCCTCGGGGGCCGCCTCTTCTGGGCCCGCGGCGCCGCCCGAGAGTTCTCTGCCCGCGATCCGATCGCTCGAAGGGTTTCCTTCCGACAGGCGGCTGCAATTTTGGAATGGACCAACCGGCCGCGGCTGTGTGCAGATGCGAATTAGCGTGCTCTCATGCTGTAGCAGGGCCCCGTGCCCGCGCTGTCACCCGTGAAAATGAACGAGTTAGACTTCAGCGTGAACTTCGCGGCCTTCAATGCAGGGGCCGTCTGCGGGGCCGACTCAGCCGCGAACTACGTCTTCGCGGACTTCGACAGCATGTCGCTGTTCGCGCGGATCTCGGGGCCATCATCAGGGTTCTTGCCCACCGGTGGGGGCAGGTCTTTTCTGCGAAACCAGCCGGCGAGATGGCGGCCGAGGGTTATTCGAGGCGCTTTAGCTTCGACGCCGACTTGGGCGCGCTCAGTCCGCCGACAGAGCGGGGCATCCAGCGCCTGCTCGCATTGTCGCCGCCCTGTGCGCCGGGCCCCGACGGGCTGCCTTGCGCGGCTCGGTGATGCCACCCCTCGGCGACAAGGTCCTTTTAAAGAGTTCTCGAGTGGGCTCTCGGCGGGGGCCCCGTGCTACGCGGCTTCAACGAGCTCGAAGTTGCGCTCGTTCCCAAGGGTGTTGAACTGGGCCCTCCCGCTGATGAGTTGCTTCGCGGGCCCGCTTTTGCGCGCCCCTTGGGCCTCGCGAGCGCCGGCTGCAAAGTCCTCGCCAGTCTCCGCGCGAAGCCGTTACCTCGGCGGGCCCCCCATTTCGTTGACCCCACGCAGTGGGGGTTTGTTTGCGGGGGGAACCATGGCGAACGCATTCTAGAGCTTGACGCGTGAGCTAGGGTCGCAGGTCTAGGTGAAAGGGCCGATGCCGGCCTTCCCCTTTTCGTATCCATCTTTCGCGCGTGGAGCTTTCGCGTCTTAGCCGCCCTCCACCTCCCGCCTCCGACGATGACCTTCGTCCACCTCATCTGCCGAGGCCTCACCTGCGTCGCGCAGGTAGGAAGCATCTCTGCGTGGCTCTTCAACGTCGCGTCGGGGATGGCGAAGGGCTGCCCGGCCTCTGGTGCAATGTGCGCCCTGGCCACAAACCCGTTGATGTTGCAGTTCAATACTCAGATCAACATTCCGCGCGGAGGTGTCGCCCGTTGCTGCGCTGACGACGCAGGGGCAGGCCTATTCAGCATCGATGCGACTGAGATTGAGCCCGCGCTGCCGATCGAGTCGCCTCTTCAACACTGAAGGCCCAGAAGTGCTTCGTGACCCCCCTCAGCGCCTAAAGGGCCCCTGGGATTGCAGACGTAATCCGTGCTTGGTTGAGTGAGAATCACTCTGAGTGGACGGATTTTGAGATCACTCTTCCCCTCGAGCACCTAGGCATCAATTTAGGACCGTCCTTTAGCGACGACTCGCGGAGAGCTCCCCGCTATAAACTTGGCGGGCCTTCCTGCGCCCTCGCAAAGGTACGCGCCCCTCCAAATCTGGTGGCGTCACTTTACAATTCGCGAGTTCTCACAGCCCCATCTAATGCCCCCCAGCTCCTCCTCCGAATGTCTCCCAGTTCGCGCGGGGCAGGCGATGCTAGCCTCGGTGTTCGCCGGTTCTTTCTGCGGCATGACGCGAGGAGACATGTCCAATCTTCAGGTGGGTAGGTCCGACATTACGCGGCGCCCTGGTCCACCCCCTGGCCGCGGTCGCGAGGGCCTCGCTGGGAACTTTCCCGCGCTGGCGCGATTTCTATACGACCCTGGCCGACCGTTCGGCCCTCCTCGCCCTCTCCCTAACATGGCCCGCGGTGACAAAAGCCCACCGTTCTGGCGCTCTCGCGCTTATGTGGAGGTCCTCGTGGAAGCTCCCAGAGGACCCCCGCAGAAGCGCGAGTTGTCCAAGGCGGCCGCCGCTGTCATTCGCCGCGGGAAGTCACCCGCGCTGAAGGCAACGAGAGAATCCAAGCCCCCGCGGCCGATGAGATTCTGACCCAGTTGTTCCCCGACAGGCGCCAAATGACAGTCGCCGCGCGCGCGAAGAACTATCTCCCCCGCAAGTCCGCCGAGATAGAGGACGTGGCTGGGCAAGCCGTCAGATTACGTCTCCGTTGGATGCCAGTTCCCCGGGCCACCGTCGCACTAAAGACCCTCTGTGGGGCGTGGGCTGCATCCAGCTCATTCCACAATATTGGAGGGTGCGTGCTCGGATGTCGCGGCGCCGGGGATTCTACTTCGCTATTTCTATTGTCCTCGTTTTGCTGGTTTCCTGGATGCTGTGCTATTTGCTGATGTCATCCCTGCTTATCCTCTCTCTCGTTTTGACTTCCTACAGCCTCGCTGCTGCCTCTCGCTGCCGCCTCCGCTCTCCACCGTCGCCTCAGCGCGCTGCCATCCGATTCGATGATCTCGCAGACGGCCGCCGTGGGCCAGATCCCGCAAATTCGTGCTGCTCCACAACGAGTAGCTCCAGGTCCCGAGGACTTGTGATGTGGGCTCTTCCCCCTTGGGCATGAGCAAGGTGGATGAGGTGGGCCATTCGGAGGGGGGTGGGGCGCGGCGGGGGCGGGGGCGGGGGCGGGGGGGCAGGAGGGGGGGGGGTGCGCGCCAGATTGTGGCGTTCCGACTTGGGGGCAGGATCGGCGAGCGCGATTGTCGCAACAGCGAGGCAGTTGTGTCAGACGCCGGAAGATTTATTAATTTGGCGTCTGGCTAGAGTATTGTCGCCGTCTCGTGCAAAACACCTCCGCCGCATTTCCTTGCTGGCGGCGCCCGTGGTTCGCCCCGTGGGTTCGGGGGCGGAGATGGCCGCGGCGGCAGTTGTAGCTGCTCCCGCGAGCCCGGGGGCCCAACGGCCCCGATTGCGACGTGTCGTTGCCCGGGGGGAGACTTGAAGTGCGGGGGGCCAGGGGCCACCTTGGCGCGAACGGGGTCGCGGGGGTGTGCAGCGCAGGCGTTGGCGCGGCGTTCAATGCGAATCGCGAAGGCGCGAAGTGGTTCTTCGCGCGCAGTGCCGCGCGGGGCGCCCGGGCAGTTGGCAGCGACGACGCATGCGCAATGTTGCACCTGAACTACATAATGGAATCTCCCCCGATGAAAATCCAAAAACTTGAAGGCGTCTGCGTGGAAACAATCAAACATCATGCGAACACCTCGGAACATATCACCAATGCCGCCGAGGCAACGTCGTCCGCGGGGGGCGGGATCAAGCCGGCGCGTGAAGACAAGGCTGTTCAGCCGTGAAGATGTTTTCAGGTGACAGGGCCAAGTACAGCCAATGGGGCGAACTGCATTTGAATGCGGCCGCCCGAGTGAATCGCGGTTGCCAGAAAGCTGAAAAGCCTTTAATAATTCAAAATAGCAAATCTGATGACGAAAGGGGCGATCTGATACATATCGCGAACGGGGGTTGCCACTGAGCGAGTGCACCCAAGCGTCGTTAATTTTGATACAAGGGGAATAACCAAGGGGGGCGTGAGCTTGATAGAGACGAGTCTGCTAAGTTGGGCGAGGGCCGCTGGTTTCGGCTAGACGACCAGCTAGAGGGAACGTGATGTTGGGGGAATGTAAAGGGCCTGCATGAAAAACATGGTTTGTTGGCCGATTAAAAAGGATTAGACGCGGTGCTCGGTCGTCGCCAGGCTGCGCTTTCGCGCGACATGGACTCGGCCATGGGCCGCGACAGACCGAATAACGCGATTGAGATGGCTGCGCGGCTTAAACGGTGGAGCGCGTTAGTGGCGACCGGTGAAGTCTGGGTCTTTTTTTTCGCGACCGCGCCGTGCCGGGGCGCGGCCGCGAGACGCAAGGGGTCGCCATTTGTTCGAACAGGCGTTGTACTTCACATGTGTGGTCTAAGTACTACTCAAAGACTCGAGTGCTGTTTTGCTGTGGACTAAGACGTTAAGTCTTAGTCTAAGACGCGAAGCGTTTACTCTAAGATAAAAACTTTGTTAGTTGCGTGGGGGGGGGGGGGCTGCTGCGGCAGCGATTATTCGATGCATCCAGCGGGCTGGGCATGAAACGTTGAACACATAAGGCTTATGTTGCGAGGATGCCTCGGGCGAAACGTTCGCGCTTGAAAAACGAGGGCCCCCAACGAGCCGCGACGGCGCCCGCGCGTTCGCGCGTAAAACGAAGAACACATGTGCACCGGCTAACGCCTACACCGCCTGCCCCTGGCCAAGTCCTCGCAGAGTGGCGCCGCAGACGCCAGCGACGTCGAGCTGGACATCGCGATCGAGGCCGCCAGCCGCCCCCGCTGGAGGGGGCGGGGGCGGGGGGCGGGGGGGGGGGCTTTATCTATCGCAACTGGTTGCGAGCGATTCCCTCGGCCCCCGCCCACTTGCGCGCCGCGCTCATCGCCGTCAATCGGCAGTGTAGTACAACGTTTACATTGAACATAAAATGAGAAACAGCTCGCGAGCATAAGGCCCCGGACGCTGCGAGGGAGGAGACGGAGAAACGACGTGGAGGAGAAAGGGGATGAAGGATGAGGCAGGGGGGGGGGGTAGGAGGAGGGGGGGGGGGGGGGGGAGGGGAGGAGGCAAAGCTAGGTGCGCTCGCGTCATATCTGACGTCCTACCCCTCCCTCCCATCCCTTACCATGGCGCTGATTTTCTCTATCCGCGGACGCATGTCGTAGCGGACCTGTGGCTCCGCGCGTGCGTGGGCGGTGGTGCACGTGCGTGCGTGCGTGCGTGTGTGCGTGGTTGTCGTGGTGGTGGTGGTGGTGGTGGTGGTGGTGGTAGTGGTGGTGGTGGTGGTGGTGATGGTGGTGGTGGTGGTGCTGGTGGTGGTGGTGGTGCTGGTGGTGGTGGTGTTGGTACTGGTGCTGGTGCTGGTGGTGGTTGTGGTGGTGGTGGTGGTGGTGGTGGTGGCGGCGGTGCGGCGGGGTGGTGGCGGGCGGATGGGCGCGCGAGAAAAATGCCCGCGCTGGGGCGAGAACGCCATCCTGAACGACGGAGGCCAAACACTGATCCGAAAATGAGGCCCACGCTGCAGCGGGAGCACGATTCGGAGCGATTCAGGAGCAGCAGTGAGGCCGGCGCCTCAACGAGAGCAGCATTTTGGGAAAAAATGACGCCGGCGCCTCAGCGAGAGTCGTTTCCCGGGATTTCCCGGGCATCCTGCGCGTAAAATACAGCGCGCGGAGGGTGCGCGGCCAGCACCCGGACGCCATCAGGGGAAGAGGGAGATTATTTTCATATTGAGTAATTGTGAAGCGAGGGGAGGAGGAGGGGGGGGGAGAGGAGAGGAAGGCGATGGGGAGGAAGGAAGATGAGCAAAATCCTCCGTTTCAGGTTCCGGAATCACCTGGAACCGTTCCGGGGTGATTCTGGAAGTTTGACACTGACCGTTTCAGGTTCCGGAATCACTTTGGAACCGTTCCGGGGTGAAAACCCATCTGGGCCCATTTTGAGCTCCTCCCAGAAGGCTTCTCTCAGCTCCTTCCCTGTAAAACGCCCTCATGGGGCTCCATCCAGAAGCCCTTAGTGGGCTCCTTCCAGAAGCCCTTAGAGGGCTCCTTACAGAAGCCCTTAGTGGGCTCCTTGCAGAAGCCCTTAGTGGGCTCCTTACAGAAGCCCTTAGTGGCCTCCTTACAGAAGCCCTCACTGGGCTCCTTACAGAAGCCCTCACTGGGCTCCTTGCAGAAGCCCTCACTGGGCTCCTTGCAGAAGCCTTCACTGGGCTCCTTGCAGAAGCCCTCACTGAACTCTTCACAGAAGCTCTGATTGGGCCCCTCACAGAAGCCACCAAGAGAGCCGTTTTGCGTCGGGAGGGGGTTCCAGATGGATTTTCACCCTGGAACGGTTCCGGGGTGAAAATCCATCTGGGACCTCTCGACGCTGCGCGGGAGGACCCAGCCGCGAAAAACAAGCTTCCCAATAAGAGATTTCATTTGGAAAATTGCCATTTTGGGAGCTCGGGCACCCCCCCCCCCCATCCCCGACAGAGCCGTTTTGCGTCGGGAGGGGTTCCAGATGGATTTTCACCCTGGAACGGTTCCGGGGTGAAAATCCATTTGCGACCTCCCGACGCTGCGCGGCAGGGCCCAGCCGCGAAAAACGAGCTCCCCAATAAGAGATTCATTTGGAAAATGGCCATTTTGGGGTCTCGGGCACCCCCCCCCCCCCATCCCCGACAGAGCCGTTTTGCGTCGGGAGGGGGTTCCAGATGGATTTTCACACTGGAACGGTTCCGGGGTGGAAATCCATTTGAAACCTCCCGACGCTGCGCGGCGCGAAAAACAAGCTCCCGAATAAGAGATTTCATTTGGAAAATTGCCATTCTGGGAGCTCGGGTACACCCCCCCCCCCCCCCCCCCCCCCATCCCCGACAGAGCCGTTTTGCGTCGGGAAGGTTCCAGATGGATTTTCACTTTGGAACGGTTCCAGGGTGACAATCCATTTGAAACTTCCCTCCCGACGCTGCGCGGGAGGGCCCAGCCGCGAAAAAACAAGCTCCCCAATCAGAGATTTCATTTGGAAAATGATAAATTTGGGAGCTTGGGCACACCCCCCCCCCCATCCCCGACAGAGCCGTTTTGCGTCGGGAAAGGGTTCCAGATGGATTTTCACCCTGGAACGGTTCCGGAGTAAATCCACGCGGAACCTCTCGACGCTGCGCGGCAGGGCCCAGCCGCGAAAAACTATCTCCCCAATAAGAGATTTCATTTGGAAATTTGCCATTTTGGGAGCTCGGGCACGCCCCCCCCCCCATCTCCGACAGAGCCGTTTTGCGTCGGGAGAGGGTTCCAGATGGATTTTCACATTGGAACGGTTCCGGGGTGAAAATCCATTTGGGACCTCCCGACGCTGCGCGGCAGGGCCCAGCCGCGAAAAACAAGCTCCCCAATAAGAGATTGCATGTGTAAAATGGCAATTTTGGGAGCTTGGGTACACCCCCCCCCATCCCCGACAGAGCCGTTTTGCGTCGGGAGAGGGTTCCAGATTGATTTTCACATTGGAACGGTTCCGGGGTGAAAATCCATCTGAACCTCCCGACGCTGCGCGAGAGGGCCCAGCCGCGAAAAAACAAGCTCCCCAATAAGAGATTCCATTTGGAAAATTGCAATTCTGGGAGCTCGGGTACACCCACCCCCTCATCCCCGGCAGAGCCGTTTTGCGTCGGGAAGGGGTTCCAGATGGATTTTCACCCTGGAACGGTTCCGGGGTGAAAATACCTCCCGACGCTGCGCGGCAGGGCCCAGCCGCGAAAAACGTGCTCCCCAATAAGACATTTCATTTGGAAAATGGCCATTCTGGGAGCTTGGGTACACCCCCCCCCCCCCATCCCCGACAGAGCCGCTTTGCGTCGGTAGAGGGTTCCAGATGGATTTTCACCTTGCAACGGTTCCGGTGTGGAACCCCCCGACGCTGCGCGGCAGGGCCCAGCCGCGAAAAACGAGCTCCCCAATAAGAGATTTCATTTGGAAATTTGCCATTTTGGGAGCTCGGGCACGCCCCCCCCATCCCCGACAGAGCCGTTTTGCGTCGGGAGAGGGTTCCAGATGGATTTTCACATTGGAACGGTTCCGGGGTGAAAATCCATTTGGAACCTCTCGACGCTGCGCGGCAGGGCCCAGCCGCGAAAAACGAGCTCCCCAATAAGAGATGTCATGTGGAAAATGACAATTTTGGGAGCTCGGGTACACCCCCCCCCCATCCCCGACAGAGCCGTTTTGCGTCGGGAGGGGGTTCCAAATGGATTTTCACCCTGGAACGGTTCCGGGGTGAAAATCCATTGGGACCTCCCGACGCTGCGCGGCAGGGCCCAGCCGCGAAAAACGAGCTCCCAAAAGAGATTTCATTTGGAAAATGCCATTTTGGGAGCTCGGGTACGCCCCCCCCATCCCCGACAGAGCCGTTTTGCGTCGGGAGGGGGTTCCAGATGGATTTTCACCCTTGGAACGGTTCCGGGGTGAAAATCCATCTGGGACCTCCCGACGCTGCGCGGCAGGGCCCAGCCGCGAAAAACAAGCTCCCCAATAAGAGATGTCATGTGGAAAATGGCCATTTTGGGAGCTCGGGTACACCCCCCCCATCCCCGACAGAGCCGTTTTGCGTCGGGAGAGGGTTCCAGATGGATTTTCACACTGGAACGGTTCCGGGGTGGAAATCCATTTGAAACCTCTCGACGCTGCGCGGCAGGGCCCAGCCGCGAAAAACAAACTCGCCAATAAGAGATGTCATGTGGAAAATGACCATTTTCGGAGCTCGGGCACGCCCCCCCCCATCCCCGACAGAGCCGTTTTGCGTCGGGAGAGGGTTCCAGATGGACTTTCACATTGGAACGGTTCCGGGGTGAAAATCCATCTGGAACCTCCCGACGCTGCGCGGCAGGGCCCAGCCGCGAAAAACGAGCTCCCCAATAAGAGATTTCATTTGGAAAATGACAATTTTGGGAGCTCGGGTACACCCCCCCCATCCCCGACAGAGCTGTTTTGCGTCGGGAGGGGGGTCCAAATGGATTTTCACCCTGGAACGGTTCCGGGGTGAAAATCAATCTGGGACCTCTCTATGATGATGATGGTGGTGATGATGATGATGATGATGATGATGATGATGCTGATGCTGATGAGGATGAGGATGAGGATGAGGATGAGGATGA
>CAUYUJ010018493.1:42500-63030 GCA_963575745.1 Prorocentrum cordatum
GGATTTTCACCCTGGAACGGTTCCGGGGTGAAAATCCATCTGCGACCTCCCGGCGCTGCGCGGGAGGGCCCATCGGCGAAAAAACAACCCTCCCAATAAGTGATTTCATTTGGAAAATGACCATTTTGGGAGCTCGGGTGCACCCCCCCCCATCCCCGACAGAGCCGCTTTGCGTCGGGAAGGGAGTTCCATATGGATTTTCACCGCGTAACGGTTCCGGGGTGAAAATCCACGTGGAACCTCCCGACGCTGCGCGGGAGGGCCCAGCCGCGAAAAACAAACTCTCCAATATGAGATTTCATTTGGGAAATGACCATTTTGGGAACTCGGGTACACCCCCCCCCCATCCCCGACAGAGCCCGTTTTGCGTCGGGAGGGGGTTCCAGATGGATTTTCACCCTGGAACGGTTCCGGGGTGAAAATCCACCCGGGAACTCCCGAAGCTGCGCGGGTGGGCCCAGCCGCGAAAAACAAGCTCACCCATGAGAGATTTCATTTGGAAAATGGCCATTTTGGGAGCTCGGCTACACCGCCCCCCATCCCCGACAGAGCCGTTTTGCTTCGTGGGGGGGTCCAGATGGATTTTCACCCTGGAACGGTTCCGGAGTGAAAATCCACGTGGAACCTCTCGACGCTCGCTGCGCGGGAGGGCCCGGCCGCGACAAACAAGCCCTTCAATGAGAGATTTCATTTGGAAAATCGCCATTTTGGGAGCTCGGGCACACGCCCCCCGTCCCCGACAGAGCTCGTTTTGCGTCGGGAGGGGGTTCCGTATGGATTTTCACACTGGAACGGTTCCGGGGTGAAAATCCACTTGGGGCCCCCCGACGCTGCGCGGGGGGGCCCAGCCGCGAAAAACAAGCTCCCCAACACGAGATTTCATTTGGAAGATGGCCATTCTGGGAGCTCGGGTACACCAGCCCCCTCCCCCAAGATGCGCCCGCAAGGCTCCCGAGAGCGCCCAGATGGAAAATCGCCCGCTTCAGGTTCCAATTTTCACCCCGGAACCGTTCCAGGGTGATTCTGGAACCTGAAACGGGTCGACGCCTCAGGGATAAAGAAGGAGGAGGGGCAGGCGCGAGGAGCAGGGCGAGGAGGTGGAGGGCGGACGGGGGGAAGAGGGCAAACATATGAGCAAGGAGGAATAAGGTTGCGGCCTTTGAAACTGGATTGGCTTCTAGGACGTGGCTCCGAAGATGATGCGAGCGCCGCGAGTGAGTTGTCTTCCGCCCTCCCTTCATCCTCGTCCTCGTCCTCCTCCTCGCTCTCTCCTCGTCCTCCCCCTTGCTCCTCTCATCCCCCTCCTCGGCCACCTCCTCCTCCTCCGCGCCCTGCCCCCCCCCCCCCCCCCTTTCCCCCCCCCCCCCCCCCCCCCCCTCGCCTCGTCCGCCGTCCTCCTCGCCCTCTCCTCATCGTGCCCCTCCTCCTGCTCATCTTCATCCTCCTCTTCCCCCTATCTTCTTAGTCCTCGCCCCCCCCTTTCATCCTCGCTCTTATCCTCCGCCCCCTCCTCCTCTCCTCTTCGTCTTCCCCATTCTTTCCACTCTTCCTCCTCCGCTGCCTCCGAGTCGTCGCCCCCGCGACCCCCCCGCGCGCCCTCATCTTCCTTCCCCTCCTCCTCCCCCCTCTAGCACCCCTCCTCGTCCTCATTGTTTCTCGGGGGGGGGGGTGGGGGGGGCGCGAGCGGCGCGGGGGGGAGGGGGGGGGGGGGGGGGAAAGAGATGGAGAATGGGAGGAGGGGGCGGGGGAGGCGGGCATCGCCCCGCCCATTCCCCTTTCACGCCGCCCCTCTCTGCGACGACGGGCGCCGCTGCCTCCGGTCGCAGGCGGGCGCTCGCGACGAGATGCCCGCCCAGCAGCAAGCACTGGAACCGCCGCGGGCGGCTCGGTCCTTGGCGGGCGCAGGGGGGGGTGCATTGAGTTGCACGGGGGTCCGCTGTCGGGCTCGTTTCGGCCGATACAGACCTCCAAAAGCCCACCCCCCCCCATCTCTTTGTCATTCGTGCAAATCAACATGGGGCATTTCTATTTGTTGTTTAGATGTGCCGTATCCTGTGATTTAACATGGCCTCGTTTCCGTCTGGTTTCAGGTCTGCCTTATTGCGCAGTAGTCAACATAATCATGTTTTCTTCGATTTACCCCCAACGGCCTTGCACGCTGAGCCCAACGCTGGGCGGCGGATTTAGTTTCGCTCGAGACGTCCTCGATGTCGTGGAAATGCAGGGCCACCCCCGCGCAGCATATCAACGCAAAGCAACATTCGCATGCGCGCGCCAATTTTTCGCTGCCAGCGTTCTGCCTGCCACCATTGTGATATTTTCCAGCTCAAGGCTCAATATGCTGGTGTGGTTCGCATCATGCCCTCACAATTCACGCCGTCTGTGCGTTTACGTGCACGGCCAGAAGCCTTGTCGAACTCGGTTGACGCTGCCTTGTGTGAATTGGTTTTTGGAACGCTTGTCTCGCCATGGGATAGCACGGCCGGCTTGGTCTGTGCGCGAGGCTCGTCGCATTCTTGTGTTGGGCCTCCTCGAGCTGTCATTTGGAACGAGTTGGGATGGGCCATTAACAGACTTAGCATTAGAGGAATCGTTGTTCCACGCAGATTTCAAGTATGCCGACGATTTGTTCACCATGTGCACCGCGCGCGTATATATGTTGCAAGAGCCCAGGCCGTTCATGTCACACAAGGGCCCCTGCCAACAAAAACCTCAGACGGGCTCTGCCTGGACCCACTCCTGGGGGCTCGAGACGAGCGGCGGAGATGATGCGCGCGCCAGCCGTGGAACGACGTCGGCTTCGAAGCGTCGCCAGACGCGCCGCGTCGCCGTCGCCATCCTTCCGCGGCTGGCGATTTGCATCTCCGTCGTTGCGCCGCTTTTGACATTCGTTAAGAATCTCGGGGTTCCAGAGGCTATTCCGAGAAGTCCGGGGGGGGGGGGGGGGGGGGCCTGTATTTTGCCGTTAGGCCGGCCTCGATGATGGCGTCGGCACTTGGATGAATCGAGGGGGACTTTCTGTTCGTCAAGTGCGTGCGGGTCTCGACGGAGAGCTGGGATCAAGTCGCGCGCGTTTTGGAATATGACCCCCCCCCCCCCCTTCTCCTTAGTTGGATTGGCGGGCCGGAGTCCAGGGGGGGGGGAGGGGGGGGGGGGGGGGGGCACGAGGGGGATGGACGCGGGGGGCGAGGAAGAGGGCGAGCAAGATGAGGAGGGGGAGGAGGAGGGCGAGAAGGGGGGGGAGGAGGGGGGGGTCGGACACCGTACATTTCTGTCGAGCGCGCCGCCACAACGTCGCTCTGGCTGGGATCTCGGCCTCAGAGGGCCCCCCCAAGCCGTGCAGAGAACGTTCCCAGGACCTTCCTGGGTCGCTCGAGTCGCGCGGTGGGCAGCGCGTCCTGGGGGGGCCCCGCAGCCCAAGGCGCGCCCCAGAATCCAATTGCATGACATGTTGGATTTGAAGCCTTGGGCACCAAGCTCTCCCACCGACCCTCGTCATCATTCTCCTCTTTCCTCCTGCCCCCCCCCGTCATCCTCCGCCGATTCCTCCACTGTCATCCTGACTCTCCCCCTTTCCTTATCAACCGTGCTCTATTTCTCTCCCCATCCTGCGTCCCCCATCCTTTCCCCGTCCTCAGTTTCTTGCGTCCAAATCGCTTGTGAATTTGATCGTGCAGGGCGTTTCGTGACCCCCGAGGGCGAGTGGAGAGATCTCCTTATGTTGCCGATCGTTGAGCCCATCGCTCAGCTCGTGCCACTCGGAGATTGGAGTAGGCTGGGCTGCTTGGGGCGCTGGCAGAATGTCTCGGCACGCTTGCCGCTCGAGTCGAAGGCGCGCGTGCACGTTGGGTGGGCGCGCTCGGCATTGAGCGCCAGCGACTCCGACCCCGTCGCAATTAAACGCCACGCTGAGATGTTGGCGAACATGACCCCAACACTATTGACTGCAGCGGGCGCCGATCGAGACTCGCCCTGGTGCTTGGAGATCGAATCATCGTGTCCTTGGTGCGTAACTTCTTAGGATTCTTCCTTCAGCTCATCATTGCTCTTGTTATTATGTTTCCCCCGTAGTGCATTCCTTTCCAGCCTCCTGTCGCCGTGGCCTCCGCCTCTTCGCCCCCCGCCTTCAGCACGTTTGATCTTTCGCATTGCAACTGTCCAGCGGCGAGCAGGGGTGGGGCCTGGGCCCCAGGGCCTCTGCGGAGGGGGCAGTCGGCGGGAAAACAATCATATCGTTTTCCTGAGTCGCGAGGTGCACTCTTAGTCGATGGTCGAGTGGCTGCGTGGCCTCGCCAATTCTCTGGACCCGCAGGGCATGGTCACGCTGCCGACGGGCCGCCCGGGAGTCTCGCTGCGCGCTGCTTCAAAAATCATATGTTTTATTCTTGAGCTGAGCGACGGCCGATTCTAAGTGAGCGCCTTCGGTCCGCGATTCATCGTGCAGTCGCAGTGGCGCCCCCTGCTTCAGCTAAACACTTACAAGCTTCAGACATGTTCAACACGAATTCGGCACCGTCTGGGGGCGCTATCTCGAGGGCAAGAGTTTTGTTCGACAGCGCTTGCACGCTGTACGAGCGGAGGGAAGAGGAGTGCGCCATCCGTTTCGGTTTAGCTGGCTCGTCGCCCCAAGAAGGTTACGATTTCTTGCTTAGTCTATTCGACGAAATCCGCATTGGTGATCTGGTTCCTCTTGCTCGCGCGGTCAATACATTGGTTCGCCGCGCTGCTGAATCACTCATGCGTCCGGGGGAATTCGAGAGCGACGAAGAGGATCTCGTCCATGGCGAGGCGGCAATCCGCGACGTTACCTTTGTTTGCGTCGCGGCATCGCCCGACGACACTCCTTGCCCAGAGCCCTGGGGTCTGGGGCCACTGGTGTTTCACACAAATGCAGCGCTTGTCTTATGTCGTGGGCAATTGGGAGGCCTTTAGATCGCATGGGCCGGGAGCTTGATTAGTTTTGATTCTCTTTCATGGGCAACTGCAGCGACATGGGAACTGAATTGGGCATCTCAGAATTTAGGATGTCTGAACATGCTGATTTGATGCCGCATTGGACGCAGCCGCAACCTATTTGTCTCGAGGTCAATTGCGACGACGTCGTGTCAGATTCGCACCTGGGCCTGGATCTGCTCCAGGACGCCCGGCAGGACTGTGATGCCGGCGAGGGTATTCAGAATGACGCTGTTTCGGAGTGCGACGCGCTTGACCTTGAGCCTTGCGTTGAGGGAATGCAGCTCGACGCCGCGGAGTGCGATGATGAGGGCCCCCCAGGGGTGCAGCTCGACGTTGGGGGGCAAGACGAGCCGCCTCCAACGCCTCTGCCGTGCCCGCTCAGAGCGTGTTCCGAATTCATTCGAGTGTTGCCGCGCGCCCCGCCTGCCTGGTCCCGGTTCTCCTTCTCCTCCCGCTCCTCCTTCTCCTCCTTTTCCTCGTCCTCCTCCTCCTCCTCCACCTCCTCCTTCTCCCCCCCCCACTCCCCCACCCACCCCTCGCACCCCCCCCCCACCCCCTTCCCCCACCCCTAACATCCCCCCCCCATCCCCCCCCTCTTCCTCCTCCTCCAGCGCTCTCGCCGACATTTCTGTCGCCCGACGCGCGTGGCCGCAGCCCGGCCAGGAGCGGGGGCAGTTGCCGCCGTCTCAGCCCACGACGCCCAGGGGCCCAGTCCTCAGTCCTCAGCGGAGGCGGGCGGGCAGGGAGAGGCGAGCAGATCATCGGACGGGGGCGGGCGAAGGGGCAGGTGGTGGAATAAGACGCATGGGGGAGACTGTGGGGGAACAAAGAGGAGGTGAAAGCTACAGGCCCTGGGCCCCGTCACGACGCCAGTTGACAGGGCCAGGGGCCCGAATGGCTCGGGATCGGGGCGAGGCAGGGGCGGGGTCAGGGGCCGGGCCCCCAGGGGCCCATGGGGGTGGAGGGGGGAGGGCAACCTCTATTATCGAGCCCCTGCGCCTCTGCCGCTTAAGCGGCGAAGCGGACCTTGTCGCGCGGCAGGAAATGTTTTTCGCCAAAGTCTCAACGATTCGCGCGCCCCTCCACGCCGTCCCATCCAGAAAAGATGCCAGCGCGAGTTGCTGCAATCATTGAAATGAAAACGAATGCGGCGTTCGAGACGCCGTCGAGCCCCCGAGCCCTTCGAGGGGGCATGCGGGAGTTTGCGTCGCCCCTGGGAATTTTGGAACATATTCGATGCCCTCTGTTCCAGCTTTCGCTATCTTTGGTCATTTTGGAGGTCGCGGGCGTGGCGGGCTTGCCGAGGCCCTCCTGGAGTCGCGCCGCGCCATCCCAGGCGCCCCGGCACCCAGTCGATCGCGCCAACCCCTTGCCACGGAAGGGAAGAGGGTTTCCCGAAGTGGAAAAGGAAACGCCTTAATTCTAAACTGCCTGCGCCCGCCCGAAGGGCTGGTTGGATTCAGTCGCCGCGCCCGCCACCCCGCGCATCATTCGCAATTTAATTTCGGAGCCGGAATTCTTCGAACACTTGAGGCAATTTAAGTACTCGTGGTCCGAGGGCAGGAAAGAACGCCCCCCTGAAATGCGGCTTGGAAGGGGCTCAGCTTGACAGCAGGATTGAAGAGACGAAGCAGTATAGTTTAGGCAGCCTTTACACAAAAAGGTTCGGTGAAGTATCCCAATTTTGCTGTCGGCTACAAGAGATACTTCCGCTTATCCGCTGCCGTTGGGATGAATCGACATGCGCTTTCGGGCCTGGGCCAGGCAGCGCCAGGGGCGCAGCGTTCCAACCGCATGTGCTCACATCTGTATGTAGACCACCAGCGCTGCAACTTTTCTCTGGGTATCTTGATATGGTGCATCAGCTCCACTCCATCGCTCGAGGTCTTTCGGCGCGGGCGGAAGGGCGTCCTTGCCACAGCCCCCTCTTTGATCCAGAAAGGGGCGATCGGGGGAAAACTCACATGGGCAAAGGGACGTCGCATTATCGCTCGCTCTTTCTCGGATGGGAAGGACCACGCTTGCCTGATGAAGGGCAAGAGGTTCCCAGAGTTGGCGGCCGGTGAATTGGAGAACGTGTGTAACAGACATGCTGACTCATCGCGGGTGCATCTCTCGACGCGCGCCGCTGTCGCGATGACGCCTGATCAGTGGAACCAGGTGCAGAAAGATTTTGTCACCGCCAAGGCCTTCATTAAGGCAGTCTTTGACATTAAGTTCGATTGGCTGAAACGGCTGCCATGGCCCCTCGCTGCGCTCGCCCACCCTGACGTTCGAGTAGCTCGACGCCATGGCCGGCGCATTGTCGCAGAATTTGATGATGGCGACAGAGTTTCGCAAGAGTTTCACCATCCCAGGTCTTTATTCTTCCTTTCGACTGCGTCTCCGATGCGCCCTGCCCTCGGCGCATTTACTGCCGGCGGTGCCTTGGGTGATAGTCATCTGCTTGAGTTTCATGTGTATGTTTTCCGTTTGGTGAACATTGTCGAGAGATACGTCGAGGCTGCTCGCTCGCTGGCAAGCCGCTCTCACGCGACGCAGAGCTCCGGGGCGGTTGTGAGCTCGGCGCGGAGGTTGCCGCAGATCGAGCATGAGATCGAGAACGACAGCCGCGTGCTCGTCCGGCTGATCTCGCGGTGCACGATATCGCGGAAGGTGGCCGACCTCCCCCGGGAATTCGGTCTCGTTCGACACCCGGTATTCCAGGCGGCGCTGCCGCGCGACATGCGGCATGGCAAGGCCAGGGGGGCGGGCATGGGGAGGGGGGGGGGGGGGGGGGGGGGGGGGGGGGGGGGGGGGGGGGCGCGGGAGGAGGATGCGAAGGCTCGGGGGAGTACGGAGGACGTGGTAGGTGGAAGATGAGGGGGGGGAGGGAACAGGAAAGGGGAGGAGGAGGAGGGAAGAAGGGTCTGACCAGGGGTCTAGGAGGGGTATACATGACGAGGTGCCATTGATTCCATGCCATGCCCTCGGCCCTTGCCTCGCCACGCGGGGTTATTGCATCAGTGGAGGACCTCCACTGGAGGTCCTCGGCCGAGTCGGGCTGGGCCCCCATGCCGGGCCCCGCCCCCCTCCAAGTGAGGGGAGAAGAAGGCAGAGAGGATCAGAGGGCGCGAGTGGAAGCGGAAGAGGAGGTGGCTGAGGCTGAGGAGGTGGTGTTGGAGGGATTGTCAGCTGCAAACAACGCAGCATGTGTCGCGTTCGCCTCCCAGCTGTTCGTCAGATTCGAGTCTAGATTGGATCCAGACCGCGCCGCCCGCGTTGAAAATCAATGGGAAACGAGGGGCGAGTGCGGTCCCAAGCGCCCCCTGAGCCTGGGCCCATTGGGCATGTGCCCCCTTCTTCCCAGGTTTCATCCCCGCCCCCCTTCCTCCTTCTCCCCCTTTTCCTCCTCGCCGCCCTTCCTCCCCCTCTTTCTCCCTTTCTCCTCCTCGCCGTCCCTTCCTTCCTCTCCAAATCCCAATTTCCCTTTTCTGGCCCTCTGGCCCTGGGGCCCTGGTCCTGGGCCACCCGGCACCCGCCTCGTAGAGCTTATCCGGAGGTAATCGAGCATCTCCGGCAGCTGCTCTACGGCGCCGACGTCGACAGTCTCTTCCCAGATGCCCAGATAGCCGCAGCCCAGAAGCGCCACGATAAGCTTTCACGCAGGCATAAGATACGAGAGCTCGCTATCCTTCAGCGCGCAGGTGCACTCGCCGAGGGCGCCCCTTTGACCATCGACAATATCATGGCCACTGCGCTTTTTCAAACATGTTCGTTTGATTATGTCCCGGGGCGGCCCAGGCATCATATATAGTGCGCCTTTGCCAGATGCTGACCGACAGTTCTCTATTGACGCTGCGATGGGTGGCGCCCAGGTTCCTTCCTGCTGATGCTGTTGCTGCTCCTCGCCCTCCTTGTGGGAGGGGCCAGCGACTCTTCTGAACGATTTGCTTGTTTGGTCTGATTTGGTCCCCCGGGGCGGCCCAGCGTCTGAGAGTCTGGGTCAGTCTGAGAGCTTCGCCCATTTATAGACCCCGACTTTTTTTCTTGAAACGGCCATCCTCCTCCGTTCCTCCGCCGCCCTCCTCCCCCTGATTATTCCTCTCCTCCTCGCTCCTCGCTCTTCTCTTCTTGATCCCCCTCCTCCTCCCGCTCCTTCCCCTGGAGTCCCCGCTCGGACCAGGTTCGCGCAGCGGCGGGCCCCGGGCCCGCGCTGGCGCCGGCTTCCGGTGGGCCCCTCGGTATGGAGTGCGACGCGGTGGATTGTGAAGCCGCTGAGTATTCGGATTGCCGGGCGGTCGTGGCGGGCGCGCCTGGGCCGCCGATGGCGCCTGCTGAGCTTGGAGGGGCACCCCTTGACAATGGCGTCGTGTGCTTCCAGGTGATTAAAAGAAACCCAAGCGCTTGGCGCGCGGTTTCCATGCCCAGAGCAGCAGGACAGCGGCTATCCAAGAGGGACATGCTTGTGGCCATCCATCCTTTGTGGCCCCGTGGGGCTGATTGTTTGCGCGTGTGTTCCGAGCCCGAATACCCTCGAGACCCAATCACAATGTTTCGTGGTTTGTGTTGGGGGATGCCCCTCGATCAGCTGGCGTCCGGGCTCGCGCGCGGGGAGTTTCAAGATGATGCGCCTGTGCGTCGTTTCTGCCCCCACCCCCCCCCCCCCCGGAATTAGCCGACTCACCCGCGGCTTCAAGGCTCTTGACTGATATGCTACACAAAAGGGCTGTTGTTGGTTGCAATCCATCGGAAAGATTCGTGTGTGCGTCAGATGATTGTGACACGATGGATTGCATGAAGAGCATGCAGGCCGCTGGGTACATCGGCAACGGTAGCGACGAGCACGCTGCTTCGTTGGTGTTGACATCTTTAGGCTGCCAAACTATTCAGATGGCCCAGGCGCTGCATATGCCAGTTAAGATCTCGGATAGCATCGGCGAGTCTTTGCCCATCGAAGAACACAGCACGCATATTTTATTGCGGCGTCTTGTGCAGCGCGGGCGGGAGCGGTCTCCGTCGAAGGACCGCGAGGCGATCCGGGGCCGAGAAGTCAATCGTAATCCCACCACGCACAATTAAGTCGCACGGGGGTCCGGTCCGCTTTCGGGCTCGTTTCGGCCGATACAGACCCCCAGAAGCCCCCCCCAACTGAAGGCTGCGGCCGCGGCAGCCGCAACCGAGAGCGAGGGGGGAGTGGAGGGAGAGAGGGGGGGGGAGACAGCGCGCGCAGTGTGCCTGGCGCTGTCCGCGCGAGGCTCTAGCTAGTTACTTCGACGACAATAGGCATTTTTATTCCACCGGCATGGAGCTTGATCCTGATTATTTGAGGTGTCTCGTTGATGCGGCCCGCGTGCAAGAGACCGGGGCAGATGGCATCAGACATGGCAAAACGAAGAAATATGATTCAGCATTTCTCGCTGGTGATTTGGACGCCGCGGGCGCGGCCATTGCAATCCGGCACGAGATGATCTCGGGCAGCGAGGGGCTGGCGGCCGAGCGCCCGCGGCGCCCGCAGGCCCACGGCCCGGGGCCCGCGCCCTATCTCTTCTTTCCTTCTCGCCCCCTTTGCTCAGCCTTGCTCCTTGCTCGAGGCTCTTAGACTCTTGGGGCCCCCCCCCCCCCCCCCGGCTCGGCGGCCCAGGTCCCCCGGCCCGCTCCCGTCGCCATCCCTCCCTCCCTCCTCCTCGTCCGCCCCCTTCCTCCTCCTCCTCATCCTTCCTCCGCCTCCTCCGCCTGCCACCGCCTTCCCCCCCGCGCCCTCTCCTCCCCCCTTCCTCCTGGTCCCTGGGCTCCTGGGTGCCCCTGGCTCCTGGCCCCTCGCCACTCCTGCCTCCCTCTTCCTCGTCCACGCCTCCTCTTCTTCCTCCTTCTCCTTCTCCTGCCCCTGCTCCTCCTCCCCCCCGCCCCCCGCCTCGCCCTTGCCCCCTGTTGCCCCCCCCCCCCCCCCTCCGGCCGAGCGGCCGAGCCTCGAGCCTCCTCCCCATCATCATTTTCCTTCCTCCTCCTGCTCCTCCTCCTTCCTCTTCCTGCGCCTCCACCTCCTGGGTGAGTCGATAGGGCCCATCCTTCTGGGTGGGTCGTTCGCGCGAAGCACTGGGCCCCTCCTTCTGGTTGAGTCGTTCGTTCGGGCCCCCTGGGGCACTGGGGCCGCCCTGGGGCCCCCTCCTTCTGGCGCGAGTCGTTCGGGCCCCCTCCTTCTGGGCGAATCGCGCGGGCCAGCGGCCGGGCCCTTTCTGGGTGAGGGCCCTCTTCCGAAGGGGTGAGTCACTGAGTCACGGTGAGTTGTCTGCGCCCTGCCCCCTTTTCTCCTTTTTCCTCGCTGCGCGAACTTGCTCGGCGCTGCTGATGAAGGGGGAGGGGGGGGGGGGGGGCTAGCCAGGGCCTGGCCTGGCCAGGGCGGCCGCGAGCCCCTCCCGTTGAAACCACGTTCGCAGTCGGCAGGTAATCCTCCAGGAGCCGCTCAGGAGCCTCGAGTCATCGAGTCCCCAGTCCCCCATCACCTCCTGGTCCTCCCTCGCCCCGCTCTGCTGCTCCGCTGCTGCTTTGCTGCTGCAGCTGCCGCTGCTGCCGCTGCTGCTGATGCCCAGCCACTACCCCCCTCTGCTCCTCATCCCCCCCCCCCTCCTCCAATCTCATCTACTATCTTCTTCGCCCCGCTCTGCCTCGTTCTCCCTCGAGACTCTCCTGGGCCCAAGTCGGCCTATGCCCAAGGCCCAAGTGGGTGGTGGGTGGGTTGGGTGGGCGGTGGGTCCCGTGGGTGGCGCCTGGCTGCCTCTTCCTTCTACCTTTTCTTCCTCCTCCGATCTTTCCCTCTTCCTCCCTGTTCCTCCTCCTCCCTCCTCCTCCTCCTCCCCCTAACCTCCTCCCTTCCTCCTACCTGCCTCCCTCCTCCTCCAACCTCCTCCTCCTAAAACTCCTCCTCCTCCTCCTCCTCCTCCCACTCCTGGACTCTTCCTCCTCCTCCTCCTCTCCCCCCCTCCTCCGCTCCTCCTCCTCTTCCTCCTCTTCCTCCTACCTGCCCCTCCCCCTCCTCCCCCTCCTCCTCCTCTTGCCCCCCTCCCCCTCGCTTCCTCCTTCCAACGCTGCGGAGGCTCATCCATTGAGCAGAACTCTCGGGGCTCCCGTTCCCCCCCCCCCCCTGTTTCTCCCCCTCCTCCTCCTCCTCCTCCTCCTCCCCTTATTCCTCCTCCTCCGCCTCCTCCTCCTCCCCCTCCCCTTCCTCCTCCTCCTCCTCCTTTCCTCCCCCTTCCTCATCCTCCCCTCCTCTGTCGTGGTCCTCCCTCTCATCTCCTCGGTCCACTTCGCCCCGACCAGGCGGCGGCGGCGTTGCCGCGGCTGCCTCGGCGCCGAGAGGATGCCGCTGCCATCGTGGACGCGGCCGCCGAGGACGAGGACCTCGGCCGCGACCTCGGGGCGGGCGCCGGCGCTGGCGAGGGGCTCCTAGGACTCGTCGAAGATGATCATGATGATGATTATGATGGCAAGGTGCTCGAAGAGTTGGGCCTTGCGTTGCCAGAGGCAGAAGCCCACCAGGCGTCGCCAGCCGTCGACCTCGATCTTGCCAATGACGGTGGCGGCGACAGTGACACGTTGGAAGATTTATTCTCTCCGGTCGATGATGAAGGTGGCGGCGGCGGCGGCGAAGACGATGGTCCGCCGCCGCCAAGTCCGCCGCGCGGCGGCGTTGGCGGCCACCTCGACGACTTGCCCCCGGCTGACTTGGCAGGTTGGGCTGGCTTCCTGGAGCCAGCGGGTGGCGCTGCGACCCCTGCAAGGCCAGGAGGCCCCGGCAGCCCCGATCATCCCGATCACGATGTCACCGGCGCTGGCGTGCAGCAGCCTGGGGCGCAAGGCAATGGCAGCGGCGGCGCTGGCGCCGGTGGCGACGTCGGCGCTGCGCCTGAAGCCCTCAGAGGCGCCGGCGCCGAGGATGCCGCGCCTGGATATGCTGGCGGCCATGGCGGCCACGGCGACGGTGGCGACCTCGACCCCGGCCCTGTAGCCGCGGCCGCGGCGGCTGCCGCAGGCGGCGTCGCCGTCGGCGACGGCGACGTCCGCGGCGAGATGGGCGCTGGCGGGGCCGGGGCCGCGGCCGCCGGCGGCGGCGGCGGCGGCGACGACGAGGGCGTGCCGGGCCAGCCGCCGCGGGCGTCGCCAGCGCCGCCTGCGCCGGCGCCGCCACTTCCAGTCGGCAACGTGTTGTTCCGCTGGGGCGCCTTCACGTTCAGGCCGAAGCGTCTGGCGCACGGTGCCAGAGCTGGCGAGGCGGTTGCATGGGGGTGCGTGCGCCCGTTTCACCAGAAGAGCAGGGTGCCACAGATTCTCTGCGTCGGCAGTTTGAAAGTCGATCCAATTTTTGGCAGGGGAGCAATTATTCTAGCTTTGAAGCACCGGGCAAATCAAGCCCGCAGATTCGACAGGCAGTGGACCCAGAGGTCCATGAGATCCCAAATTTGGATCCATGGAAATGGAGATCCAAAACACACCAATGGATCCAAAACTGTACAATGGATCCAAATTTTTCAATGGATCCATTTTCTTCTTTTTCTTTCCATAGATCCATTTTTCTTTAAATCTTCTTATGGATCCATTTTCTTATTTCTCTTTCCATAGATCCATTTTCTTGATATCTTCTTATGGATACATTTTCTTCCACCATGTTCTTGACTTCTACTTATGGACTCATTTTCTTTACCTTCTTGTCATAGTTGCTTGATCAGAATTCTGTGATTTTTCTCTTCGAGCTGTTTCCAAGGTTGCAACGTTTGCAGTTGTTGGCCCATATGGCAGTCTCGTACTTCATGTTTTACATGTTTACAGTGTTATGGATCCATTTTTATGGACCCCAATCCTTAGCATTCCCTTGCTTTCCTTATCGTTTCTCGATTGTTCCAAAAGAGTGTCACAGAAAAAAGGCTTAAACACAATTCAATTTTCCGACGATGTCTCATTCGAAACGCTAGTTTTGAACATGAAGCGCCCTAAAGCAAGACCCGCCGACATTTCCTTTTTCGTTTGTTTTTGTCTGCCAAGAAAGCCGAAGGACACCAACATCCATTTCGGCATCCCGTTTTTTTTCCCAACCATCCTGTGGTGTTGGGTCCTCGTTTTGAAGAGACGGTGCCCCGCGTCTCTCCTCCTCTCCTCCTCCTCCCCCTCCTCCTCTCATCATCAGCATCATTATCATCGTCATCGTCACCGTCATCATCAGCATCATCATCATCATCGTTCTTATCACCATCGTCGTCATCAACATCGCCGTCTCCATCATGGCCACACGTTTCGTGGACCCATAGGGATCTCACCGAAGGCCCCAGTGGCAAGGGCCGCATGGCGTTCCACCTCCATTTGGCCACCCCTCACACGTTCCGTGGCCCCTAGGGAAGCTCCCACCCGAGGCCCAGTGTCGGGTCCGCATGCAGTTTCCAGCTCCCTATGGGGCCACAAACGGTGGAGGGTGCGCCGCAAATGGAGGTGAACCGACAATGCGGACCCCTGACACTTGGGCTTCGGTGGAGCTCCCTATGGGCCACGAAGCGTGTGAGGGTGGTCGCCGAATGGAGGTGGAACCGCATGGCGGCCCTGACACTTGGGCCTTCGGGGAGCTCCCTATGGGGCCACGAAACGTGTGAGGGGTGTGCCGAAATTGGAAGTGGAACCGCATGCGAGCGCAGCCACTGGGGCCTTCGGTGGAGCTCCCTATGGGGCCACGAAACGTGTGAGGGGTGCGACGAAATGGAGGTGGAACCGCATGCGGACCCTGACACTGGGGCCTTCGGTGGAGCTCCCTATGGGGCCACGAAACGTGTGAGGGGTGCGCCGAAATGGAGGTGGAACCGCATGCGGACCCTGACACTTGGGCCTTCGGTGGAGCTCCCTATGGGGCCACGAAACGTGTGAGGGGTGCGCCGACATGGAGGTGGAACCGCATGCGGACCCTGACACTTGGGCCTTCGGTGGAGCCTCTCCCTCCTCCTCCTCCTCCTCCTCCTCCTCCTCCTCCTCCTCCTCCTCCTCCCCTCCTCCTCTCCTCCCCTCCCCCGTCCTCCCCCTCCTCCTCCTCCTCCTCCCTCTCCTCCTCCTCTCGCTCCTCCTCACTCCTCCGTTTCCTCCTCCTCCTCTCCTGCCTCCTCCTCCATCCTCCTCCTCCTCCTCCTCTCCCCCTCCATTTCGGCGCACCCCTCACACTTTTCGTGGCCCCCTAGGGACTCCGCCCAAGGCCTAAGTGTCAGGGTCCGCATGCGGTTCCACCTCCATTTCGGCGCACCCCTCACACGTTTCGTGGCGTCATAGGAAGCCCCGCCTAAGGCCCAAGTGGCACGGTCCGCATGCAGTTCCACCTCCATTTCGGCACACCCCTCACACGTTTCGTGGCCCCATAGAGAGCTCCGCCTAAGGCCCAATTGGCAGGGTCCGCATGCAGTTCCACCTCCATTTCGGCGCACCCCTCACACGTTTCGCGGCCCCATAGGGAGCTCCACCGAGGGCGCCAATGGCAGGGTCCGCATGCAGTTCCACCTCCATTTCGGCGCACCCCTCACACGTTTCGCGGCCCCACCGGGTGCTCCACCGAAGGCCCCAGTGGCAGGGTCCGCATGCAGTTCCACCTCCATTTGGCGCACCTCTCACACGCTTCGTGGCCCCATCGGGTGTTCCACCAACGACGATACTTACAACGGCGGCATTCGGAATTGCGTATGGTTGGGCCCTTCGCCAGGATATTTTTTTCCGAGGATGCCTCATGCGAAACGCTTCTCCTTCTTAAGTCGTCTTCGAGGATTTCTCAAGCGGAGCTCGTTCCGTGCCCCTCTCAAGAGGCTTCTTAAAAAGGGTTCTGAGAGTGGGGTGAGCGGGATACAGGCCGAAAAGCCATAGGGAATAGATTGGCGATTGGTTTCAGGAGAGGTGCAAGGAGCGAAGACGCCGCCACTTTCTCCTCTGCGCGGCTGCGCAACCACAGTACTGTTTGTCGCCCACGCTGGCGTAAACGGCATTGGCAAAAGAGCGCTCTCCCCCGCCCCCACCTTCTGAGAAGCCTTCGGGGGGCCTTCTGAGAAAGCACCCCGATCGACGCCTCCCCGCCCTTGCCTTCTTAGAAGCAACCTGCCTTCTAAGAAGCCGTTTCCGAAGACCCCTGGATAAGCTTTTCAGCGCTCTGTTGCCAATGCCATGGTAGATCGAACCACGCCTTGGCGAAGAGGACGTCGCCATAACCTCCCGCACCGGATCAGAATCTCTCTCTTTCAACCTTCACCGCCCTTTCATTCAGGACAGGGAGAGAGGGAATGATGAAGAGGAAGAGGGAGAAGGGGGGAGGAGGAGGAAGACGAGGAGGAAGGGGAGGTGGATGAGGAAGAATTGGAGGAGGGGGGAAGGGCAAGGGATGAGAAGGGTGAGAGATAAAGACAGCAATGGCAGGCATGCAGATCCCCCCAACCCTTGGCACCACACAGAGAGCACGCCATGCACATCGTAGTACTGTAGTTGCCCACAAAATACGATGAAGATCATCCTTGAAGATCATCCTTGAAGATCATCCTTGAAGATCATCCTTGAAGATCCCCAGCGTGAATATGAACATCATGCTTGAAGACCTTCCTTGAAAATGTACCAGCACGCAAAAACTCAAAAGGTAATCCCTTGCATCTCTGTCGATGGCGTCCTGTACTCATGATTTGAAACATACTTCCATCCTCTGGCAAGCGCCTGTCCGTACAAGGGCGGGTAGTGTTCTGAATATTGCAAATCTTTCCCCCCAACGATCCACTTCCCATCAGATGAAACCCAGTGGAATTTATCCCTTGTTGTCTTGCTAGCCTTGATCGTCGGTTTCGGGCGTTGGATGAAATCCCAAGCTTCAGGAGGCAGCGTGGTGCTAAGGTGAATAGCTTTGGGCATGGCGGGGCACGATTGGAATGAACCCAAGTATGTTAGGAGCCTTCCCGAGCCAACCATCCGCGCGGACTGTTCAATAGAGGGGTACCTGAATAGCAAGCTAGATTTGGGCTTCTCCAACACTGACCACACAGAACGAATTGCAGCTAAACTGATCAACCACGCTGCGACATCTGCCTGGAAGTTGGCCTCGGCCACTCTCGGCACAGTTACATCACCCATAATATTGGAAATGCTTCGCCTAGAAGTGCCAGCAGATATGAAATTAAGCCACATCCCACAAGGCACTGCAATTGTGAATATACCCTTGGGTTTCACCTTGAGCAATGTAAGGCCCGCGTGTATCATCCCCGCTAAAGTGCAGCAGTCCTCGGAGCTGTCCCTGGTGAATTTGTCGTACTCTCTGGTTTTGAAGCCCATGTTTCTGAATTCCTTGGACTGGCTGCCGCAGCCAGAGAAAACCTCGGGAGAGCCCAATTCTAAAATCAAGTGCTTCTCCTCCTCTCTTCCTCCTTCTCCTCCTCCTCCTGCATCTCCTCCTCCTCCTCCGTCTCCTCGTCCTCCTCATGATATCCTCCTCCTCCCCCTCCTCCTCCTCGTCCTCCTCCTCGTCCTCCTCGTACTCCTCCTCCTCCTCTCTTCATCCCTCGGGGATACCTCAAATTGATCAATGGTGCGCTCCACCACGCCCATCTGTAAACTGACAACCTCCGCTGCCTTCAGCAACTTCAAGCGGGGGTTCAAGTTCAGCAGCGGGTTCGCCTTCAGGATCTTGGAAGCAAGGTCCACGGTGCTCTTCGGGACTCCGAGATGGCCTCCTGGGGCGGTGTCGGAGGGAGTTGCCCCGACCCTATAGGGTCGGGACAACTCCCTCCGTATGGGGTCGGTATAGACGGGGAACAACGCATGGGGTTATAACCCCATGCGTTGTTCCCCGTCTTTCTCGTTCTTAGCTCTTCGTCCTCTCTGAATTCGCCCACCAAATTCGGACCCCTCCCCTGCGATCCTTGCACGTGTTGGTACAGAATCGGCCGCCGCTTCACCATGCTATCTGCGGCGGGGTGCAGCAGGATGCTCCTGGAGGCGGCCCCCCGCAAACGGACTCGCCGCCCCACCGGATCCCCCCCTTAAGATCTTTGGGAAGGGGATGGGCTCCGTTTATGGCGGTTGGCCTTAATGGGGGGGCGAAGGAAACGCGGGCGCCTCGAGACGCCACGAACCTATAGGGCATGTTCCTTCACCCCCGTCTTAAGATCACCCCCAATGAAAAATTCCACTGGGTACCCCAAGTCCTGCTGGAAATGTCCAGGGAGGAGCGCGAATTACATCTAATTGCAATTTTGCATGATGCTGAGACAGCTGCGAAGCACGCTGCCATTCTGGAGAAGGGGGTGGAGGAGGAGGAGGAGGAGGGGGAGGAGGAGGAGGAGGAGGAGGAGGAGAGGGAAAAGGACGAGGTGGAGGAGGAGGAGGAGGAGGAGGAGGAGGAGGGTGGACCACCCCCGAACCGATTTGCAACCGGATTGCGACCCCTCCTCACCATACGAGGCCCCCCCCAAACGTGTTTGGTATCTTTGTAATCCTATTCTAGTCCTCTCTCGCCCACGTAGCCGTAGCGTCTGAATACTGAGCGCTCGAATGTACATCTGTGTGTCATGTGCGCCAGTGAACCAATGATGCCGTTAGTATGCTCATCCCAATAACAATTGTAAAATTTAGGGTTTCCTTTCTTTCGTATCTGCCGAGCAAGATGTCTGAGCATGTGATGTTTGTGTTTGCTGGGGATATCGGCTTTGCTCGCCAGATCGATGTGCAATTGCGCCAAATTTTCAAGTTCGTCACACACGTTATCTGGTATCTGCCGTCCATGCTCTTCCAGAATCTTCGCAAATCGATGGAGGGCTCTCCCAGATCCCATCAACTCGGTCGGGTGGTCAGTGGCAGGCAATCTGTCAATGTGCCTTTCGAGAAGTTCGATAATGAAAAAGAAGAGCCATTTCGTTTCAGCGCCTTTTGTGCCCACCGTCGGATTCGCTTTGGTCCCGATCATGCCAGGGGTAATCTCGTTAGTAATCCGCGTGATGCTTCTCTCCCGAACACCCTTCTTGATCAAATCACGATAGAAGTCTTGGAGATTCTGAACCAACAATGGGAGGCCGATCCGAATTTTGTCATCTTGTAGGCGTGCACCAGTGTTGAAGACGTCTGCTATCAATAATCTCCATATCGATGCCCCAACGAATACTTTGAAAATACCCAAGTGCATAAGGTGAAGTTCGTCTAGACTAAACGTTGAGAGACTCGTGCCAATTTCATCAGAAATAAGTGGGTTTCGGTGGTACACACGCGAATTCTCCCGAGCCCGCCAAAACAAGACAAGTATTGGGAATTCTTTCACTGAGTCAAATTTTTGCACGTCGTGCATGTGGGGTGTCGCTTCGAGGCGGTCATTTTCCAGAAGCCCAAGACCAGGGATATCTTTTCTTAGTGCCCTGCCCCTGCATTTGCTTCGCCACTCCAGGGCAAATCTCACTTCTCTGTGGGATTCCGCGTTCTCAATTACAATCCAGATTTCATGACTTTTGCATTCCATGTCGTAGTAGTCAGGGGGGTGTGGCCGAAGTGGAATAGAGTGGTCGTGGATTTCCTCCTGGGTCTGCGCGCACAGTACACAGGGAGCGTGGTTCGAAGCATGTGCTGGAAAAGCCATGCTCGTTGACATTTCTATCCAGTCGGATTTGAAGTCCATGAGTAATGCCCTGAACTGTAGGTCCTCCCCTTTCCGCACTGTCTTTTTTGTTCTCTCGTTCTCTCTTGCTCATCCTTCCTTTGATCAACCCTCATTTTCCCCGCCTTCGTTCTCTAGATCCTCCTCCTCAACCTCTCTCGCACCCGCAATTCTCATGTCTCCTATACTTGCTCATGAGTGCGCTCTCACACATATGCAAGATGCAATGCCATAATCTTCCCTTTTCCCCTCCTGCCCAGCCATACTGCTCCGTGTATCATCTGATCCAGGACGCCATGGTGCATTATCATGTCGTTGAAGCGGGTATGTCTTATTGAGCATGGCGCGCAAACTCCAGTTTAACATGAGATAGATTGGGTACAATGTGCACCAATGGGAGCAGCCGCACGAACACATATCGGTCGTCCTCAAACATGTCAACATGTGTCTCTTACCAGTGCCGATCAGATTGCAAAATATTCCTGGGAGGAGGAAGACAGTACAGATCCAGTTCTCTTGGGCCTCCTCCCCCCTCCTCCTTCATCGATTTTTATCGAGGTCGAGGGGGGGGGAGGAGGGCCAAGAGAACCGGATTTGCATTGTGTCCCCCCTCCCAATTCCCATAAAAGAATCCTTCTTAGTAAAAGGGACTTTGTCCATGTAAAGCGCTATTGGCAATGTAATGGCCCTGTCCTCATCCGAACTTTGCTGGATGATGCGGTTCGATTCGTAGTCGTGTATCCAGGCCCCCTCCCCAACCTTGGACTTCCAATCAAGTAAAACGGAGGGGTTTGATTTCACTTCAGCAGCCAATGCTTCATGGGGGGGAACCACATGTATCTCTTGAGGCTCTCGTTCTACCCCGTGGCGATCATATCCAGGAACAGTCATTTCGTAGAGCAGGCGATCGAACCGTTTGAAGCCTAGCGCGTTGTCGAGCTTCCTTTGGTAGTGGCCACTCGGGGCCCC